>CM050219.1:31265000-31350000 GCA_027475355.1 Coilia nasus | reverse complement strand
CTCCCCCTTCAATCACATTTAAATGAAGTGGAGCTGAAGCGGGGCTGAAGCGGGGCTGCCTCGAGTGACAGGACTATAACGGCAGAGTTGTTTTTTAATGCAGGTGGCCCTCACTTAAAGCCTCAGCTGCGTGCGTGTGGGGGGGGGGCTGTGCTGAGCAGACACTTTTAAAATTGAAGCCAGCTAAAGCCCCCTCGTTTTTTTTCTATTTTTTTGTTAATATAAAAAATGCGTCGTGTTATGTGAGAACTGTATATCATCTCGAGAGAGAAAAATAACACCTTCAGAACCTTTCCTCCAGGAGGGCGTCGCCACACAGCTAACTCATCAGAGCAGTGTGAACACATGCAATGCTCTGTAAGCTGAGACGCTGTGTGTGTGTGTGTGTGTGTGTGTGTGTGTGTGTGTGTGTGTGTGTGCGTGTGCGTGCATGTGTGTGTGTGTGTGTGTGCGTGTGTGTGTGCTGGATGAGGTCCTGTTGTGATTACATGTTGAAACGCTGATTTCCTGTTTTGTCTAAGTCTGGCTACACGCTGGAATCTTTGTTTCTGAAGCCAAGAAAGTCTCATGTGTATCTTGCAGTCACCTTCCAACAGTAATATTGAAGATGCTTCCCCTCTCTTCCACTAGATTTGTTAAAATGTCAGTGTGCTTGGAGGGACACCATCCTAATTTAACTAATAACACTGTCTGGATCTCCAAGAGAGATTTATTTATGTGAAATCATGTTAGAGGGGGCAAGTTGCCTAAGGGCTCTGAATACATTTTAATACGCAATTAAAAACCTCTGGCCTCCTGACTGTCAGGGGTTATGGAGCATCCCCCATGGAATGCAGAGCATGTTAGGGGGAGCACAGACATGATGACTCAGGATGACATGATGACATGCAGGAAAAAGGAAATAAGCAAAAAGCTGATCAGAAGCATTCCATACATAATGTATGGTGTTGTGTGCCCTTACACTCTAAAAGCATGTTCTCCCATGGATATCTACCCACTATGTTCATGGCCACAGTGCTAACTGACTGAAATAAGCAAAAAGCTCATCAGAAGCATTCCATAAATAATGTATGGTGTGCCCTTACACTCTAAAAGCATATTCTACCATGGATATTTACCCACTATGTTCATGACCATGGCCCACTGAACTAGCCATTTTACCAGTAATAGAGCGGCTTTTGCATCAGGTGAGGGCCACTGAGATGATTTGCTTGAGTAATGGGCCGTATTGGGCCCTACTGGGTTCTACTGGGCCCTAGTGGGCCCTACTGGGTCCTACTGAGCTTAGGTAGCAGCACCACAGAGGCCACTGCGTTCCTGCCATGCCCACGCGAGCCATGCATGAGGAAATAATGGCGTTCTTGGCTGCTGCTGGACGTGTGCTTTTTGGCAGCTGTCATGGTGAGAGGCGTGCCTATGTGGCTGCCACAGTCCACCTGCCAGCCCTGCACACATCTCCGCACATCCCTGCGATGTCTCCAGCCGGCCTAAAGCAGCTCTCCTTCGACAGCCGGCCCAGCGGCCTGTGTGCTTGATTTGCGTCCAGTGTCCACAGCTCCTCGGATGAATTCTGACTTTCACACCCCCACCCCCTTTCCTTCCCGTTAGCGCAGCTCGCTAAGCCGGGAATGTCGACTCGCCTCCCATTGCATTATGGGAAGAGAGCGCCACGGCTCAAGAATCACAAACCTGAGCATACTTACGTGGGGATTTCAGATATCGTACATGCAAGAAGCAAACGCCGGCACCACCCACGGCAGGCTGACATATCATCCAGGTTTTGTGAACCCTGGCGCTGATAGCTCTTGGCTGTTTTGACAGGGGGCCAGATTGTTTTCGCGTGTCAGTGTGAGACCTGCCAGTCCGAGCGGCGCTCAGCTATCCCGGCCAGCTGTGTATATTGATTTACACCCGAGCGCAGTCTTTTAACTCCGATCCCAGAGCCAATCCCTCCTGTCAATGTTTCTTCAACGGGGTTTGATCAGCGCCGTACTCTCATTCCACACAAGGCCAGTTTGGCCTGTTATTTTTCTGCCTTTTTTCCCTCTCTGAGCCCTCTCGTTTTCCCTTCTCTCTCTATGGTGCTAGGCAATTGGAGGTTTCATGGCTCAGTGGTCAAATTCAACTTATTTGGCCTCTCCATGAAACACACATTCAATAGTGCGAGAGCACACACACATACACACAAATAACAATCGGGTGTTCAGAACCTTTCACATTGCTAAAAAGTTTCTTTTGCTTTTTTACTTTGCGCTGGTGTGTGGCCTTGGCACTGCACCACACTGTACAATAGTGTGGGTTATATAATAATAATGGACAGTAAATGGCTGCTGAATCCTCTAAAAGGGGCCATCGCTACCACCACCACCACAGCAAACCTCCAGTCTATTTTCAGCCCCTCTCGTTTCATTTAAATACTTGAATTGTCTGTCATCAGACAGTAGCGGGTCCCTTTTTTGACACATTTTTTCTCTGTCTAAGCTGTTTCATTCTACCTTCTCTCTCCTTCTATGGGGCCAGGCAATGGGAGGTTTCATGCCTCAGCTGTCAAACTGAACTTATTTGCCCTCTCCATGCAACAAGTATCCAATGGTGCACAAAACAACAAGGGGGTGTTCAGAAGCTTTCACATTCCTGAAAAGTTAACCTTGCGCCATTGTGTGGCTTTAGCCCCGCACCACACTGCACAATGGTGTGAGGTCCATAACGGATAGTAAAAGGGTGCCGATTCCTCTAAATGGGGCCATCGCTACCACCACCACCACAGCAAACCTCACCGCACCACACTGCACAATGGCGTGAGGTCAATAGCGGATAGTAAAAGGGTGCTGATCCCTCTAAATGGGGCCAATGCCATCATCACCACCCCCTCCACCGCAAGCCTCTCGCCTCATTAAAACACTTGGATCATCCGTCATCAGACGGTAGTGGCTCCTCCATTAATGCTACAATTGCTCTTGACCTCTTAACCCTGCAGCCATGGTGACAGCTCACAGTCGCCCGCTACACCCATAAGACCGTTGCCATGGCGACAGCTCACAGTCGCCCGCTACACCATAAGACCGTTGCCATGGCAACAGCTCACAGTCGCCCGCTACACCCATAAGACCGCTGCCATGGCAACAGCTCACAGTCGCCCGCTACACCCAGGAAAAAGCCTGCTGCCAGCTCACAGTCGGCCGCTGCCCAGGACAGGATATGAATGCCTCTTTGATCTTTTCTTAAATATGGAGGGTCTTTTACTTAACATTATCACTGCAGGTGAAAAACAAATCAACCCTTGACTGTGGAGGTTAGCTTGCCTATTATATGTTTGCAAAAGTACATATTGTGTTACCAGCTTTGTGTTTTTGGAGGGGGGACAGGTGAGGTGACAGGTTGAGGAAGTTAGGGCTGAATGCTCTTCCTGCATCAGGCTTTTTCTGCTGCTTCCTGACAGGGAGTCGTTATGACCCACTGGGGAAAGGAGGAGAAGGGGCGGGAGGTGTGTGTGTGTGTGTGTGCGGGGGTGTGTGTGTGTGTGCGGGGGTTTGTGTGTGTGTGTGTGTGTGTGCGCGTGTGCGTGTGTGCGCGTGTGTGCGGGGGTTTGTGTGTGCGTGTGTGTGTGCGTGTGTGTGTGCGTGTGTGCAGGGGTTTGTGTGTGTGTGTGTGTGTGTGTGTGTGTGTGTGTGGGTGGGCAGGAGACGATGGGGGTGGAGGAGGAGTAGAAGATAATAAAAACATAAACAAGAGGCATGACGACTGCAGCCAGCCAGCACTCCAGCCTCTCACCTCGCCTTCCTGTACGGCTGCACCTGCCACAGCCCAGAGGCTTCGGCGTCACCTGTCAGATGAGATTATCCCCACCAGCGCCGGGCGTAGAGGGCAGCGAGGAGGTGAGGCTCGCCGCTCCAGCAGAGCCACCCTGTGAGCGGTGTATAATGGGCCAGACCTCCTCACGCTCCACCCTGGCAAGAAAGAAAAGAGTAAAGAAATGAAGAGGAGTGGAATGGGAAACGACCCTGAATCGTTCCCATTTAAAACAGGAAGCAGGACCATAATGCAGCCCCCTGTACCACTGCTTTCCTGTGGATGCTGACCTTGAGATGATAAGGCGGACATTATCACCGGTTCACAGCGGGTGTTAGCGTTTGTCACTGAACGATAAGGTTTTAACAAACCCTCAGCACATAATGGTCTTCCAAGCTTAATGCATCCAAGCCTACAGGATTGTTGTCAGATGGCCATCCACAATGAGAGGCTCATCGTGTTATTCAGTATATGTGGTGACCACAGCATCGCTGAATTACAGGCTTCAAAACACACTTCATATTATTACACTTAGCTGACGCTCTTAGACCGAGCGACTTACAGTTCTTTACAGGGTTTCAGTTACAGTCCCTGGAGCAGTGTGGGGAGATGCCTTGCTCAAGGGCATTTCAGCCATGGATAGGGTGGGATTCAAACCTGCAACCCTCTGATCCCAGGACCAACTCACTAACCACTAGACCACAGCTGCCCATATAGTGTAACACAACTGTTTGCAATGATTAACGGTGTTCAAACTGATGGGGAAATGTCAGTTTTATAAATATGTAGGATGACAAAGACTACTGTTCAGGGCAAAGACTACTGTTCAGGGCAAAGACTACTGTTCAGGGCCATGTCAGCTGTTGAGGATGTGCTGGAAATGGTTTACTTCATCAGAAACAGCACTGTTAAGCCTCTAAATTGGCTGTCAGAACCTAACAGTGAATTACATTTCAAGTAGATAAACGCACTTGTATGCCCCTCAAAAAGACCGTTTAAATGGATCAAGATAAGAAAACTGTTAAGATGTAAAAAGCTTTGGGAGATTAAGCAAATGGGTTGAGTTGACTGAGCAGCACATCCAGAAATGTGAACTTCACACAGAATCATTCACGGCCGCAGCTTGAGATGACTGAGCCCTGGAAACCGGTAGATTGGCGGGGCACCCGTCACTGGCTTTAGATCTTTAGCCGCACTCGCTTTACTGGAAAAAAGAGTCTTTGAGAAAGTATGTTGGTCTCTCATATAATGAGCCTCATAACTACATCCAAGATCATTACTGCTGGAAAAAAGAGTCTTTGAGAAAGTATGTTGGTCACTCTTAATGAGCCTCATAACTACATCCAAGATCATTACCGTTGCTGCGTTCGTCAGCAGCTTCTAGAAGAGCGCCAATTTAAAATGTTGGCACCGATAGGATCCCGCACCGCTGCTGTCTGTCCCCGAGCCAAGACACCCTCCCATGCCGTGTCCAAACCCCCTCCATTCCACAACACTGCCTGCGCCTGTTTGAAGTGAGCAGCTGAGAGCCAGAACTACATTTCCTAAACAGCGGCGTCCCTCCACATGTACTGATGGAGAAGGCGGGGGAAACGAGTAAAAAGAGGCGAAAGACACATCCTCAGAAGAGGAGGAGGAGGGAGGAGGGATGGAGGAAGGGAGGGAGGGATAGAGGGAAGGGGAGGAGGGAGAGGGAGGAGGAGGAGGGATGGAGGTAAGGGGCGGAGAGATGGAGGGAAAGAGGAAGAGGGAGAGGGAGGAGGAGGAGGGATGGAGGTAAGGGGCGGAGGGATGGAGGAAGGGGCGGAGGGATGGAGGGATGGAGGAAGGGAGGGAGGGATGGAGGGAAAGAGGAGGAGGGAGAGGGAGGAGAAGGAGGGATGGAGGTAAGGGGCGGAGGGATGGAGGGAAAGAGGAAGAGGGAGAGGGAGGAGGAGGAGGGATGGAGGTAAGGGAGGGAGAGGGAGGAGGAGGAGGGAGGAGGAGGAGGGATGGAGGTAAGGGAGGGAGGGCAGGGGAGCATGGAGGTGGCAGGAGACGGGAGGAGGCAAAAGGGTTCGCTGATGCTGCCAGGTCTGGGTCAATACACGCTGAGGCTCAGTGTGACGCCGGTGGTAACAGATTGATCTGGCACCGGTGCCCTTTGCTTACCCAGCACAGCTGGTGGAGCGCCAGCAGAGTGCCTGCCAGCCTGGGGAAGAGGGCGTCACTCTGGGCGTGGAGACTTTCATCAACTCCGCTTTTTATTCTCTTCTCTAAGACTTTGAGGTGTATGGATAGACTTTTTGTGAAAATCAAGCACCTCAACCTGCAGAAAACAGTCAATACAAGAACCTTAATGATGTGTTGGGGACTTGGAAAGTTGGAAAGTGTCTGTACAAAGGAGACACTATATAAATATTTGACATGAATGGCCATACTACACAATGTGTTAACAAGGACAGTTAGTGCTGTGGTGTGTCGCGTCAATACCAAAGATCATTTCCAATGCACATTATCTGGCTCTTGGTATGGATACTGTGCATAGCCAAAACTCATATCAATAGTACACAGATGTGCTATGCATTCCAATGACCTGGGCCTTATTTCAAGGGCTGTACCAAAATGTCCATACAGTGATAAATAGTGGCAGACCTCCATGTTGATATATTTCAATGCAGTTGCTGCCAAATCGATATAGCATGAAAAAGCTAAAAGCATAGGAGACAAATCAGTTAAGATCTTTAGGGGCCTTCACTGGAGCATTGTCATCACTGGGGCTGAAGATGTGCTTTGACTGCCATTCCAACACGCCTGGCTCTTTGGCATCTCTAGTTTCTGGCTCTTTGGCATCTCTAGTTTCTGGCTCTTTGGCATTGCGGTCAGTGTGCATGTTTTGTACCCCATTAATATGAAGGAAACACCCAACTCTAGTTTCAGGTACATAATTAAGTAACAGACCTGACTGAGTTAAATCAAGGTATGGGGTAAACCTCCTAACAGGACAGTCCAGAAGCTTTGTTTTGCTACGAGAATAAAGGGCATATAGCTCTTCATCAGGAAGTTTTCCACTTAAACAAAATCTACTCCAAATTAACTTTGTCAGTAAACCATACACCTGAAACGCTCTGATGAAGAGAGAGTGGAACTGCTGTATACAGATCCCTACAGTGCATGCAGCAATCTCATTTTGAGACATCAAGCGCCGACACTGGCAGCAGAAGCTTCCCACGCAGGGGCTGGGGGATCTCCTAATGGAGCACGAGCGCAATTAGGCCGCGCCGTGCCTGACTGGCAGATCCACCGCCTCGGCTGCCGTACGCCTGTTTCATCAGATGAGATCTGCAGTTTTTTGGGGTTTTTTTTCTGCGCGCACCTGGAGCCAAGGGGTCTCGGTGGAGGAGTGCCAACATAATGAGGCCAAACTCTCAACGCTGAAACTTAATGTAGCCTTCAAAGCGGTCCACGGCAAACATCCACAGTTAAGCGCCTCAGCCAAATATTCAATCTCCCGCAACGCTTCCACTTGAAAGGGACTCTCTCGCTATCGTTCGTTAGCTGTAACTGAAAAAAAAGGCATCATACTGAAGGAATCACAGTTATGTGAAGTCTGAGTAATTTTCTCATATGGCAGCACACGAGGAATCCTAAGCTGAGAGGGAAAAAAGGAGGTCTGTCAATGCTTGTGTGCAATCAAAGAGTAGACTAAACCGCTCCGAACGAGCCCAAAACAAACTCTGATAAACTTGTAAATATTTATTTCCCTGCCCAGAATCCAGCACAGCCGAGATCCCTCTGCCTAACTCATGTTTCCTTGCTTAAAACGCTTTCTCCTCTTTTTAATGGAAAATCGTAGTACATTACCCTCTTATAGATTATTTTAGCTGTTTGCATATACTGTTTTAGTTTATCTGTGTTGTGTACTCATCTACACAGGGCATGGGATTACCTGCGTGTATGAATGGTGCTATCTGGCCTTGCAGTGTTGGGGCTTGGACTTTGAGGCTGTCAGGGACACGTGCCCAGAGCACCGCCCCCACATGCCCACAGTCACGCCCCATGTGCACATAGCCCCGCCCACGTGCCCAGAGCACCGCCCCCACATGCCCACAGCAGGGTGCTTGCTCTTTTGGTAAATAAAAATTCCAGACTTTTTCCATACTTTTTCAAAACCTATATTTTCTTTTCTTGAAAACCTCCACTTCATGTACTTGTATACTTGCGTGCCTACTCTTTTGGTTGAGATTGTGCCCATTGTGTTTAGTAGACAAGTTCGTTTTAGTAAGTGTAGTAAATGTGACTAGTTAGCGTAATCATAGCAAGTTTTTTTTGTATATGCTTTCATTAAATACTTCTTATTTTACAATACTATGTGCATGATTGTTGAGCACACTCGTAACAACAACTATGAGAAAAACATTTTTCCATACTTTATTAAGACTTTCACACAAAATTCCAGACTTTTCAAGGTCTGGAAAACAGTGTTTCAAAATTCCATACTTTTTAAGACTTTCAAGACCTGTGCAAGCACTCTGCCACAGCCACGCCCCCATGTGCACATAGCCACGCCCCATGTGCCCACAGCACCGTCCCATGTGCCCACAGTCCCGCCCCCATGTGCACATAGCCACGCCCCATGTATCCACAGCCCCGCCCCGCCCCATATGCCCATAGCACCGCCCCCATGTGCCCATAGCACCCCCCCATGTGTGAAGACTGAGTCTCCAGGAGGCATCGGGGGATCAGCATAATCTCTTACACACGCCATAAGCGGCAATGTCGCGCTCGCTCCATCCGGTAACATTTTTTTTTTTCTATTTTCAAAGTCAAACAATCCGTAACCCTGTCCCAACAAGTTAATCCCCAGCAGTTAACTCCTCTTCCTCTGGAATCAGGCTATGGGAGATGGAGTCACTTTTGTTCCCCCCAACTGGGTAACCTATCCCCATCCTCCTCTCGGCTGCTATAATGCGAAGGTTCCATAAATCCAGCCGGGGGGGGGGCAGGGTACTGCAGGCCGCCCCCCACCACCCCCTCTGGCATCAGGCAACAACAGTCACACATCACTGGGTGGCTGGCTAGAGTGAACAGCACCATGCTCCGCCTTATCTGCCCCTGTGGAATATGGCCTGTCAGAGGCTGTGAGAAACTGTGAAAACAGCGGGCGCAAGAAGCAGAGGAAAAAAAAGACAGAGAGAGAGAGAGAGAGAGAGAGAGAGAGAGAGAGATGGAGAAAAGTGAAAATCTGCTCGTCTGAAAATTACAGCTGCCATTGATGGCAGAGGCTGAACTGAATGTGGTTCAATTCAGAGAGCCAGCGGCCCCAGTATTCAAACTTTACTCTATCGTTTCTACACATAACAGGGTGGAAGGTAAAACTGGAAAAAACAATAATGCATGTGGGCAGTCTACTGTTTTGCCTGCAGTCATACTTCTAATACAATGCCATCAGTTACTGTGGTTGAGCAAAACTCGCGTTATCGGTGGTTATTCTAAACATGTGCTCTCTCCTCCACCTCTTCACAAAAGTTCTTTGTACTTCCTCCACCAACACGGACGGATCAATAGGAGTGTTTTTGTTTGTCATTCTTCCCCAGTGTTTTTCACTTGAATAGCGTTGCCTGCTTAGCAGCCCTCGTGTCTGTCTCTGCTTTGTGTTCGTATGCTTATGCGCTGCTGCGAGAACAAGAGAGGAGAGAGGAGTGCGTGAGCGCGAAGACGAAGCAGGCGGGCGTAACGCGGCCTGACATGCTTTTCCTTTTTTACTCCCCGTTGCAGCGAAGAAACTCATCCCAAAGGCACGGAGATGATTCTGTTTGGAAGCCATGAGGAGGAAAAAGATTGGTGGGAAGGAAGAGCCCGGGGGGTAAAACTGGTGCAGATCCCTGGCTGCTCTCTACTACAGCAGCCTTGACAGCTCTGCGCAGATGGGTGTATGGGTGGAGGGATGAGGGGTGAAGAAGAGGAAGAAGGAAATAAATAAATAAAAAAGATGAAGATGAAGACCATGCCAAGCATCTGCACGAGGGAGAGAGGAGCAACATCAGACGGCGTGCTGCTCATTAATGGGGTTATGCAGATGGAGACCCTGGCGTGGTGAAAGAAGCAGCCTCTGTGTGTGTGTATACTGTATCTACATATATGTATATGCGTGTGTGTGTGTATACTGTATCTACATATATGTATATGCGTGTGTGTCTGTGTGTGTATACTGTATCTACATATATGTATATGCGTGTGTGTGTGTGTGTATACTGTATCTACATATATGTATATGCGTGTGTCTGTGTGTGTATACTGTATCTACATATATGTATATGCGTGTGTGTGTGTGTGTGTGTGTATACTGTATCTACATATATGTATATGCGTGTGTGTGTATACTGTATCTACATATATGTATATGCGTGTGTGTGTATACTGTATCTACATATATGTATATGCGTGTGTGTGTGTGTGTGTATACTGTATCTACATATATGTATATGCGTGTGTGTCTGTGTGTGTATACTGTATCTACATATATGTATATGCGTGTGTGTGTGTGTGTATACTGTATCTACATATATGTATATGCGTGTGTGTGTGTGTGTGTGTGTGTGTATACTGTATCTACATATATGTATATGCGTGTGTGTGTGTGTGTGTATACTGTATCTACATATATGTATATGCGTGTGTGTGTGTGTGTGTATCCTGTATCTACATATATGTATATGCGTGTGTGTGTGTGTGTCTATACTGTATCTACATATATGTATATGCGTGTGTGTGTATACTGTATCTACATATATGTATATGCGTGTGTGTGTGTATACTGTATCTACATATATGTATATGTGTGTGTGTCTGTGTGTGTATACTGTATCTACATATATGTATATGCGTGTGTGTGTGTATACTGTATCTACATATATGTATATGCGTGTGTGTGTGTATACTGTATCTACATATATGTATATGCGTGTGTGTGTGTGTGTCTATACTGTATCTACATATATGTATATGCGTGTGTGTGTATACTGTATCTACATATATGTATATGCGTGTGTGTGTGTATACTGTATCTACATATATGTATATGCGTGTGTGTCTGTGTGTATACTCTATCTACATATATGTATATGCGTGTGTGTCTGTGTGTGTATACTGTATCTACATATATGTATATGCGTGTGAGTCTGTGTGTGTATACTGTATCTACATATATGTATATGCGTGTGAGTGTGTGTCTGTGTGTGTGTGTACATCAATAGACGGGGCTCTTGAGTAGCAGGGACGGGTAGCTGCTCAATGGGCTGGCAGACACGTTTCTGTCAGACTGCATGAACTGTGTGGGTTGAACTTGGTGAAAGAGGCAGCCTTTGTGTGTGTGTGTGTGTGTGTGTGTGTGTGTGTGTGTACTGTATCTGTTTGTGTGTCCTATGTGTGTGTGTGCACATGTATGTGGTATATATATATATATGCATGTGCACGTCTGTGTTCGTGTGTGTGTGCGCGCGCGCTTGTGTGTACTGTACATGTGTGCGTGCATGTGTGTATACTGTATCCACATGTATGTGTATGTGTGTGTATGTGTGCACATGCCTGTGTGTGTGTTTGTATTCACCCACAGACAATAAACCTGTGTGGGCTGACGTGCCCATCTCCAGGACAGAACAGAAGACCTCCGGTCAGAGAGCACCTACCCCCACACACTTCAGCCAGCGCTGAGGAAAATAACAAAAACACCAAGAAGAAAGAAAGAAAGAGAGAAAGAAAGATGCAGAGAAAGAAAGTAAGAAATTGTAAGAGATGGGAGATAGAGAGATGAGAGAGGAGATATAGAAGGACAAGTGGGAATGAAAGGGGAATGAGTGAGAAAAAAGAAGTGCGCTGAGGGAGGAGAGGAGAGGAGGAGCCGCTGAATTGTCAATAAAAGAAGGAGAGGCGAGAGGCGCTTCCTCGGCGACCTTGGACCAGAAACTCATTTCGCTCCAGTTTCATTCGCCAGCACCTGCCGCCTAAATAAATCATTAAGGAAAACTTCTCTGGAGGACTGCCCGGCCCCTCCCTAAAACACACACACACACACACACACACACACACACACACACACTCTTCTCTGGAGGACTGCCCAGCACCTCCCTTGTACCCTCTCTAAAACACACACACACACAGACACACACACAGACACACACACACACACACACACACACTACTCTGGAGGATTGACCAGCCCCTCCCTCCTGTGCCCAGCGCGGGATGCTAGTCATATTAACATTAAAGAACAGGGATGCTAGTCATATTAACATTAAAGAATAGGGATGCTAGTCATATAAACATTAAAGAATAGGGATGCTAGTCATATTAACATTAAAGAACAGGGATGCTAGTCATATTAACATTAAAGAATAGGGATGCTAGTCATATTAACAGGGATGCTAGTCATATTAACATTAAGAATAGGGATGCTAGTCATATTAACATTAAAGAACAGGGATGCTAGTCATATTAACATTAAAGAATAGGGATGCTAGTCATATTAACATTAAAGTACAGGGATGCTAGTCATATTAACATTAAAGAACAGGGATGCTAGTCATAGTAACATTAAAGAACAGGGATGCTAGTCATATTAACATTAAGAATAGGGATGCCTACTGCAGCTCCCTCCTCGTGCTGGCTATTTAGGAATATAATTGAGAGGGAAGGGGGGTTCAGATGGCCCCTGGTGAGCAGGGAGTAAGTAACATGAGCATCATCTCTTTCTATGTAAAAAAAAAAGAAAAAGAACAAAAGTTAATTTGTAGTGCAAGCGTAATGAGGCACCAGTGGGATAACTTAATGAAGACAGAGATGAAGGCAGGAAGGTGTGTATCATGCAGTAGCAAACACTGCCAGTTGCTTTGTTCAACATTGGTCCTGGTTTCTGAAGATTAACAAAAAATTCATTCATGTTTCAGACAAAATAAAATTGAAAAGGAGGTCGAGGGTCTTTCATCCTTGGTCAAACCAAAACATCAAAGATGGCTTCCAACCAAAGCAACACCCTGTGTGTATGTGTGGGTTCCCTCAATTACATTTTTCTTTTAAATCGTCCAACATGAAATGTTTCCTCAAAATACTTGTATGGGCTTATGGGTTAACAGCAGTGGATACAAGATAAGGCTTCCGTTTCAGACCCATACAATTTCAACAGCAAAAACTGTATTCCCTTGCTGTTTTCTGTGCATTTTTCTTAGGGGCCATATTGACCTTGTCTCACCTCAATCATAACACCCTCCCTGTACAGCCAACCGCCACCCTCTAGTCAGGGCGCAAAGACATGTAAGGGATAAAGGCCGACGAGGTGACCAGTTCCGTGGAAATAATGGTTAGGTGGAGGCAAAGAATTCTTTTCTGATTGTCTGATGAGGTGGGAATTAACTTTGTATAACTGGCTACCTTTGAAGTAGATCTCAAAAATTTGAATCACTGTTCCATATCAATGCGCTTATGAATGGTATCTATAACAACTCTAGCAGCCAAATTAAATGACTATTCAATGCTCTACTTTTTCTTAAGGGATGCTTTAAAGTAGCAAATCAACCATTTATGTAGTTCATGCATATAAAATTATATCATAAATATAAAGGGGAAATAAAAGGGATAATGGCCTTCAAGGTAACCAGTTCCGTGGAAATAATGACGTGGTGGAGGCAACTCTGAGTTCCATTGTTAAGGGAGATGAGCTATGTTCACTTGTGTACACTTGCAAAGAAATGGCTGTTTCAGGCACACGTTTGCCATCAGGATGGCCCAATGTGCACATTTTAAGCAAATTTTACAAGTGCATTATGTCATTTATCCATTTAGTGGACAATTTCGTCTAATGGCACAGATGCATATTTTCTTTCTTTTTTTTTTTGGTTACTATAAACAAAACTACTACAGACCCGTTAGCCAAATGAGGATGTTCATTCCCAGCTATGGTATTTTAGGGTGGGAAACAATTGCTACTTAGAGGTAGCCTGGTAAACCAGCCCCTCGTAATTCATTTCATTTTGTACAGAGGGTCTGGAGCGGAGGCCGTGAGAAATTATGTCTTCCTGGAGGTGTGGACTCTGCTGAAGTTTAAAACAAGTGCCTCTGCCTTTACCCAATTGCTAACGCCTGGTCGTCATGTATGCAATTAGCCTACCTACGCACTACAATTCAAATGTAGCACACAAGGTCAACGTCATGGCTCACGAACACACCCTCTGTTCGCTGATGGGATAGGAGTTGCTCGGTCCTCTTACATGCTCCTCAACAGATTCCGGTCCAGACCCTCTGTACAAAATGAAATGAAGTACGAGGGGCTGCTTTACCAGGCTACTCCAGACCCTCTGTATAAAATGAAATGAAGTACGGGGGGCAGGTTTAACAGGCTAATGTAGAGGGAATTAGAATTATTAAATGTCACAGAAAGCTATTGACTGACAAAAAATAACAGGCACTGCTCTTCATTCACGAGACGTAGAAATAGTATTTTTTCACCAAAAATAAGTTACTCACTGTTTCAAACCATTGTGTTTGAATGATTGTGCTCGAGTAGTAAGAGACAGCCCTCAACAAAATCAGTATACTTTGGGAAACGAAAGTGTGCACCTACGTGTTGATATTGCACAAACACACGGCATCTTGAGTCCTAAGTCCTAAGACAACCTGGCTTTGCCTATGCCCAGACAAGATCAATAGAGACGCTGTGGTGAATCCGCAAAGCAGCACGGGAGAGAACAGAGCCACGCAGGCTGTAAGTAAACACGGATGCCAGATAGCTAGCAGAGACAGAAAGCAAGACTGCAGTTGATGTGTACCAGAGGGCTGCAGTATTAATATGGCACGTCCTTGGGGGTCGGTGTTTCACCGCAAGCTCCACTGTCCATTCATTCATTATGAAAGGGAAAAACCTATTAAAAGACATCAATACATGTCATTAAAAACCAAGTGGAAGAAAATGACCTCATTCAGCACAGTAACCTGGGGTGCACCCTGGGAAACACACACGCCTGTGCACATGATTAATATACGTTTCATGGCCAGCCAAGGAAAATTACAGGGGATTCGAGTGCACAGTGGAAGCTACAGAAGCCTGGGATGCTGCAAAGCATTAAATAAAATTACATCTAATTGCAATCAAGTTATGATTATTTTTTTCCTACTCCCCTGTCCCCCAAACCCACCCTATCAGCCATGAATAATGCTCAGTCCATCAACAGCGTGTTGAATGAAACATGCAGGAAATATTGTGTGTGAGAGTGTGTGTGTGTGTATGTGTGTGTGACAGAGCTGCTTATGTACTCCAGCACGTCGTTCGGTGATCCATGCCGGCCTGTTTACGGTTCCCATGGCGTCGAGAGGTCCGTGGCCATTTGCGAGCGGATGGCAGCCGCGTGGCGCTCGGCCTCCGGAGAACATTCTGCACGTGGCCGACATACTTGCCCCTGACCTCCGCAGAGCTCGCGCTGGGAGTTAAAGAGCAGAGAATGGCCTGGCACACACTCCCTCTCGCCCTCCCTCTCGTCCTCTCCCAGGCCCCCAGTCAGCCATCTGTGCAGGCTGAGCAGGGGCAGAAAGAGTGTCGGGTTGCCACATGTCCTGGCGGCGACATGCAGATCGATGCTGGGGGTGTGGATGAGTGGATGTGTGGATGAGTAGGTAAAATGAGCATCGATCACTAGCAGGTGGCAGGATGTCATTGGGCAGAAGCCTGTCTTTTGCATCCTCTTCTATCTCTCCCTTCTAAATTCCCCTCTCTCTCTTTCTCTCTGTCTCTCTCTTCTAAATTCCTCTCTCTCCGTTCTAAATTCCTCTCCCTCCCTTTCTCTCTGTTCTAAATTCCTCTCTCTCTCCCTTTCTATCTGTTCCAAATTCCAATCTCTCTCTCTCTCCCTTTCTCTCTGTTCTAAATTCCTCTTTCTGTTCCAAATTCCTCTCTCTCTCCCTTTCTCTCTGTTCTAAGTTCCTCTCTCTCCCTTTCTCTCTGTTCCAAATTCCAATCTCTCTCTCTCTCTCTCCCTTTCTCTCTGTTCTAAATTCCTCTCTTTCTGTTCCAAATTCCTCTCTCTCTCCCTTTCTCTCTGTTCTAAGTTCCTCTCTCTCCCTTTCTCTCTGTTCTAAATTCCTCTCTCTTTCTCTTGCTCTTTGTCTCCCTCTTTCTTGCTTGCTTTCTTTCTTTTTCTCCTCTCCCTCTTCTCTCTGTTGCTGCTTTTCTTCTCTCCCTCTCTGCCTTCCTGCCCTTTTGGGTGCCTTGGAGGTGATGGAAGGGGCACCTCTGAACTAAAGACAGCAGCTGTCAATCATCCCCCTCTGAGCTCTCCCATCACACTAAGCACTGGGCCTGCCTGCGGAGGGGCTTATCCTCCTGCTTCCTAAAGGCAGGCTGTGCGGAGCAGCAATGAAGAGGCAGCTATACCATATGGTATGGGTGCACATTATGTTAATAAGCTCACCGGCGTGTCAACTTTCATGGGGATGAAAAATAAATATTGTGCGTAAGCTGTGAGCGGGGTACAGCGCGGTATCTCCGTGTAATCCCCTAAACCTGACTGCCGCCCAGCAGAACAGAGCAGAGCGACGGCTGGGGAAAAAAAAGTAAAAATAAAAAATGGAGGTAGAGAGTATGAATCAGAAAAAGAGGAGGCAATTTTGTACATCCGATTGTTGACTTTTGTCACTGACATTTCATAGCTATTTTCACACTACGTCATCCGGATTCTTCCGCTGAGCGATTTCTCATCGTCCTTCACAGGAAGTCAGCCTTTCCCTCATCCAGTGCCATGACATTTACTGCACCGGTTCCATCTGTGGAGGAACGGGTCTTTAATGATGACAAAGCGCAGATGTGTTGGTGTACAAGGACCCCTCCAGGCAAGCAACACAATGAACAACAACCCTCCCAAGCCCAGCAATCACGCATTTCCTCTGTCTGCGATTACACTGAGAGCATTAATGCAATTCCATGATTTGAGGGACTCAGGAGATTGCAAAAGCCAAGAAGAATAAGCCTTGTGGTTGTGGTTGTGGTTTAATCCAGTTGTAGGTCAGAAAACTTTGTTTGTGTGTTTTGTGCTGAGGTGTTTGCGGGTGTCAGCGATGCTGCAGAGAGAAGAGGTGTTACCATCATCTCCTTGCTCTGCTACATCTACTTACTCAAAGTGTGTGCGCACACACACACACACAAACAAATCACACACATACACACACAAACAAATCACACACATTCACACACACACATCAGCACACCCAAATCCTCCCTCTCAGAGACATACAGAAAGCTTCATTCGTTTTCCCTCTCTCTTTCTCAAGCACACACACAGATGCACGCATGTACACACACACACACACACACACAGATGCACGCATGTACACACACACACACACACACACAGATGCACGCATGTACACACACACACACACACAGGAAGCAGAAAAAAGGTTTGATTTTGTACCGCTACCAGGTTGCCATGGACAGAGTGAGTGACCTAGGTGACCCCACTGCAGACACACCCAACTCGCCCTCTGTCATATCATCATCTGCTCTCCTCCTCTCCTCCACTCCTCCTCTCCTCCTCTCCCTCTGTCATATCATCCGGCGGCCAGTACTCCTCTCCTCTTCTCCCTCGAGACTCGCGTCGCTCACCTTTTGCACTGTGCCTACCCCTGTCACCACCTCCTCCTCCACCTCCTATCGCCACGCACAAGTGTGAAATGTTCATCTCCACACACAGATGGGGAGGCGAGAGCAACACAAGGTTAGCGACAGCCATAAATGAATAATGAAATACATACATGGAACTTGCCCTCAAGTCTGAATAAAAATCAATCACAGATCTCCCCCTACTTAATGATATTCCTCTCTGGTAAGAGGGTGATGACTATGATGATGTCCTAATTGAAAACAAATGACAATATTTTGTGGGAAGCACACCAAAACACCCTTAAATTATCCGCAACTATTTGCCTTTGATCTATGTGGGGTTGGAGTTGAAGAATTAAAATAAGGCAAGAAGGGCCTGAAGCCGTGTACAGTCGCTGTCTAGCCGTGCTGAAATACTGAACTGTCTCTTTCCAGCCATTTGGTACCTCAAAGTGATTTCCCCATTTGGCCTTTTTCTAGGCTTTATTGCACAGATCACTCATTCAGCACATCGCCACGGTAACCCCGAAACATTCCGAAGCCATCAAGCCTGCAAAATGAATACTTTATACAGCAATAAAACACACATTTACAGCACCCACAATTAGAGCAAATTATGCTCCGTGCAATCCTAAAACTCCATCTCTCATAATTACCCAAATGTGTGAACTGATTTGAGCTTTATTATGGATGAGCAGAGAGTGATGATCGTCTGAGGACTGTCTGCGTTTTATTTTTTTTTCAGCGCTTTAGATGTGTACAGCTGGAATCAGTTAGAGATGAATACTGGAGGACACTCCTGGAATGGCAGACACGGCAACTGTTGTTAAAACTGGGGGTTATCGCTGCCCCAAAGGTCTTCAGTCCCCCCTCCCATGAAGAAATTACCAGTGACTAGTTGCTGAAACACTTTTCAAACCATTTTAAGGCAAAAACGGGACTCATACCGTCAGCACGTTAGCGAGAGCAGCCTCAGATAACACAGCTGTGGGAGATACAGGAAACACATTGTTGATCCAATAAAGCCTGTGGGGACTAGACTGCAGGATAACACAAGCAGAACGAGAGGGGAAAAAAGATTTTTATACACCTTCTTTTTATGCATCAGAGATTGCTTGTTTTATCAGGGTAGCTGTGAAGCCAGATATGCAGGATAGGGCTGCAGAGGCCCAGAGCAGACTAGCACCCAGAGCCTGATTGACAAGCAAATGAAGTGTTGAGATAATTGACCTGTTGGAGTGATCCCAATTGCCTTTGTAACCTCGTTCCTCAACGCCACACATCACAGGCAAACCAACCCAACGCAAGCAGAAAATTAATTGAAATTACCATTTTGATTAAATTCACTGGGTATCTCAGTGGCATGCGCTCTGTAGGAGAGGTTTAAACTTGTGCTCTCACGAAAAATACTGTGTGCAGGCAAATTCTTGGAATCGACGTCTTCTTTGGAGCTGTTATGGGGAACTTTGGCACTGCTGAAAAGCACTTGGACTCCTCAGTGTGTGTGTATTCACTGCAAGCATGCTGCACAATGTTAATTTCCCCCCCCCAAAAATCACGTCTTTTGTGAAATCCAAAACTAAATACAATGACATTAGCATTGATTTAATGAGCTCCGTGCTCCAATGAATGGCAGGCATACCATTTGGGAACCTGTGAGCATTACTGCGGCAATGCAACAACATTTGATAGGAGAAAGGAGTTAATGTCCATGCTAAACTAATAAATCTGTATGGTTTAATGGCACAGTTAGGCAGTCTGTTAAGCATCAAGATGAGCTGTAAGAGTGTTAGGTGAAAATCCCCCCATGTGCCTGGTACACTGTATGGTCCACATCATGTTATTGTGTTCAGCGTACCTGCTGTCAAGAATAGTCTGCATAAAAGCCACTCACAAACCGCTTCTGGAAAGTAAACCTCACAAAACTGTTGCACAGCATACAACTGTTTTCTTTGTTTAACACAGTGTTTGCCTACTTAGACAGGTCTTTGTGTAGTGTAGTGAAAACGCTCTTTATCAATGGTAAATAGAGTACCAATGGGCAGAGAGTGCCAGCTTCATAATTGTGTGCTGAAATATCAGAGGAATAAATAGATGTACTATTCCAATTCTGCCAAGCCATCAGAATGTTCAGAGTATATATTAGTAAAAAGGAAAATAGTGTGCAAGAATCAGATTATTGTGTGCAAATTGTGTTACACACTTAAACGGCAGGCAGTCTTTTGACCACATCTCACCGGGACAAAAAAAAACTAATTTTAGTGTGCTGCCTTTCCATCTCCTCTGATATTGCCGTTGTTGAGAAATAACACTTTCCCATTTTTTCCCGCCTGGTTTCCTTCTCTAGAAGCCATTAATACCACCGGTAACGGCTTTATGTTTCTCCCAGAGACATTCCTTTGAGCCCAACGCTTTCATTATCATAGGCCGGGGATGCGGGGGTGGGGGGGGGTGGGGGGGGGGGGGGGGGTGAGGGCCCCACAGAAAATTGCCATTGAGAACAGAGTGCTTAGCAAAAAAAAAGTGAATTACAAGTTTGGAGAGGCTACGAAAGTTCACACGCCAATTCCAAGCCTCACCGGCCGCGCTCAGGCCCCGACTCCGCCTTAATGATCAATGGTTCGGAGTCATGTCTTAAAGAACCGCAGATCGTGATTCAGGTGAGCATTACCCGACCACGACACAAACAAAACATTAATCACTGCAGAAGAGGCTTTCGACACCCGCTACCTCCTCCACAGCCCTAGTCGAACACGCCACTGCCAGGGAGGTAATGACACTGATGCCATTTGGAGGTAGACAGAAAGAGGGGATTGTGGGATGGGGGTACAGCTCATTGCTTTCTAATAACACTCTGTAATCTCCTGCCAGTTCCCCCCTCCAGGCTGTCTGCACTGAACACATTGCAGCGGTTTCACCTCAGCCGTGCCACCATCTCTCCCCATTGCCCTCCCTTCACCATCCAATAACAGGAGGTTGCTAACCCTCTTCCATCAAAGAGAGTTGACCGAGTCGGTACTTTTCTCTCTCTCTCTCTGCCTCTCTCTTTCGCTCTCTCTTTCGCTCTGCCTCTCTCTTTCTCTCTGTTTTTTTTCTCTTGGCTGAGGAGAGGGCTCCTCGTTTCTGCTTGGCCTGTCAAGTTGAGTTAGCGACAGGGCCCAAGTCATTGGGCCCAGCCTCTCTGCAGTGAGTTAGCCAAAGACACCGCCATCAAGCAGTAAATACACCATGACCTCTGTGCTCTTTGCGTTCAAGCCCAATGCTGTAAGGGACCATCTCGAGATGGCCGAGCAAATGTGCGCGCAGCTTACAATGGAACTAGAAGAAGGGGAAAGGCCTTCAGAAAATAATGTGCCCCATCTTCTCCGAGGCCCGTTAACCACTGCTCATTTCACCGTGACCCATAACTCCCGTTTTTACAGGAGCGAGAGCAGTGCTCACGCAGGTTCATCTCGCCTGACAGCTTACGCTACGATTCAGCCCCCTCTGATCACTGCAGAGAGCCATTTCTCTCATGCTTAAAACACCCCCGCCATGAACTTAACAATGCCTCGTATCTGTGATTTAGTTTGCGCTGAGGTAAGGCAGGTCTGAATGACAAGCCATGGAGGCCTGTCCCTGAGGCATTAACATGCAACCTTAATACCTTCTCTCTCTCTCGGCTCTTCCTCTGTCTCTCTCTATCTCTTATTCCACTTATATGTTCATATTTCATGAAGTGTGATATGAAAGAATTTCCGCCCATGGAAAACCTACATATCACTGAATAACACATCAGCAGGGTGGGTGGTGGAGCTAGTTTATTTTATGTACATTAGCCAACAATAATGTGAAGGCAAAGCGAAACACAAGCGTAAAGGCAGGAGGGCCAACATATACATACCCACAGCTTAGCCTAGGAAAACAAAAGAAGCACATAGTCTTTGCGCAAGGACTATTCCAGCAGGTACAGGGCTGGGGGCCTCTGTCGTAACGACGCCTGCCAGTAAAAATGAGCCCAATGACCGGAGCTGACCTGCCAAACCTCCCAGGGGCAGGAGTGTGCAGTGAAGGCATTATGTGCTAAGGGCAGGAGTGTGCAGTGAAGGCATTATGTGCTAAGGGCAGGAGTGTGCAGTGAAGGCATTATGTGCTAAGGGCAGGAGTGTGCAGTGAAGGCATTATGTGCTAAGGGCAGGAGTGTGCAGTGAAGGCATTATGTGCTCCAGGAATGTGCAGTGAAGGCATTATGTGCTAAGGGCAGGAGTGTGCAGTGAAGGCATTATGTGCTCCAGGAGTGTGCAGTGAAGGCATTATGTGCTAAGGGCAGGAGTGTGCAGTGAAGGCATTATGTGCTCTAAAGCATTCAGTCAGATAGCAGCCGGCAACGCAGAGCCCCTGTACGATCAGATGTCACTTTGTTTGTAGTGCAGGGATTAACACCCCACAAGCCCGCACACTGTATACATTACAAAAGCGGCCATGAAAACATGCAGTTTAAACGAAGAGGGAGCTGTTCGGTGTGAGTGAGTGTGTTCTTCTTGGGCTGGATATTTGTAATCGTTATTCCTGAGTTCGTGACAACATGGGGGTGCCAGCACAGTTTAGTGCAGAGACATGTGTGAGAAAGGAAGGACTGCGGTATTCTGCAGACGGTGTTTGGCTCAGCATCGTCTGTTGGGTGTGACTGCACATGTGTGGAGAGATGAACGAGAGGGAAAGGTCAGTGGTCTCCTGCAGAAGGTCTTTCGCTTAGAGCTGTCTTTTTACGTTTGACTGTGTGTTTGTGTGTGTGTTTGGGTGTGTGTTTGAGTGTGGCTGTGTGTTTGTGTGTGTGTTTGAGTGTGTGTGTGTGTGTGTGTGTGTGTGTGTGTGTGTGTGTGTTTGAGTGTGTGTGTGTGTGTTTGAGTGTGTGTGTGTCTGTGTGCCCGTGCTGCGTGTTCGTATTCAGACTAATACTAATGACCCTGAGTATCATGCTAAGCCATAAGCCCTGAGGGCTAGAATGGCAAAACATTCAAAATGTAAATCGCCCTCTTGTTCTCCCACCACCTCTCAGACCTCCAAATTAGCCCTTAAATGTTCCAGTGTTCCAAACATGATTGCTTTTCAGCGTCACACTCATCAAACCTGCTCAAAATATTGCATTAGATTGTCAACAGGTGTTTAAGACGGTAATGTGGGCTTAATGTATGCACAGGGCAAAATGGTAAGTTTTCAAAAGGAGTAGCATCAGACAAGGCGAGTAGAAGAGGGTGACGAGGGTTAATGACAGGCAGACATTGGCCTGTAGTGGTGTGACAGCAAGCCTTAAGTTATAGTTTTTATTATGCCTTGGCCACGTAATTCCCATACATACCAACGTATCATCATGGGCTTGACAGACAGACAGACAAGGGGGTGATGAATTGGAAGTTTTTGTTTATGTAAGAAAACCCACATGTACTCTTCTGTGAACTGTAACAATGTACATGTAGGAACAAGAGTTTCAAGCTCTAACCCTTTATTATGGCTCTTTGAAGGCTATAATATTTTAGACACAATGTGTCTCTTCACTCATTTACAACTTTTTTGAACACTGTTATTTGGATCGTGTTTGAGGTTTTAGCTATCACTTGTCAAGTCTATTTCTGCAAATATTAAATTTTTACCACATTCTATCCTCACGTCACCACTCTACCTCATCCAACAGTGTGTGTGGTGAGCTGTTTCAGAGAAACCGGGTGAGGTTTCATTAAAACCATCTTTGATACATGAACTGTGCAGGCTGTTGCACGGGTGAGGTCAAAGCTGTTGATGGACAATCGGGCCAGTGCCTCCGGCAGAATGTCAGACCTTCAATTAGTGGCTCTCTGCCCTTCTGCCATGATACATGCATACAATATTGGCTCCGAAGGCAGTCTGATGCGGTCGTCTCATCTCGCATGCATGAACAAGTTAAAGATTTCCTGCTCTGGCCGATCACGCTGAAAAAGACAGCTGATCATCTGTGACATGCAGTTCCACCTCAAGGACCCACACAAAGGGCCTTTATCCAGCCCACACACACACACACACACTCAGATGCAGTCACCTTAGAGGGAAAATACTGTGCACTTACTCTCAACAAAGAAGGGATTTCTTCCCCTCCCCCTTATTTTCTCTATTAGCCTCTGTCTCTGTCTCTGTCTCTCTCAATTGACGCTGTGGGTTTCTCCGTTTCCCTGCCCTGGCTTTCAAAGCCCAAACAATGTCACGGCATTTAATGAGCCGCATGTTGAAACTTCCAAAATGAGCGCTCATTTAAAAAAGGCACAGCGTCAGAGCATAATGAGTCTGGAGTGTCTCGGGTGGAGGCTGTATTCTGTGCTCACAGCATGCGCGTGCACTAAAACTAAAGGCCTGTCGCCGCGTGTGCACCGGCGGGCCCCGAGACTAAAGGCCTGTCGCCGCGTGTGCACCGGCGGGCCCCGAGACTAAAGGCTTGTCGCTGCGCTGACGTGCGTCCCGTTTGGTGGCGGTAGGACCGATAAGGAGCACAAACCGCAAGCACAGACTGTAAAGGGTCCCACCTGCTGCTGTGTGTATTTCTGCCTTCAAGTGAAAAGAGAGAGAGAACAACGTGGAAAAAAGAAAAATGACAAAAGCATGCATGTCTTCATCAGGGATGTGGTGACCCAGGAGTCAGGCCCTCTGGCAGATGCCCCTCAGGTAAACATGGCAACAGAGATGGACTCAAGGGTTTCCCTCAGCTAGTGTCATGTTTTATGTAGACAATGACTCTGACAATGTCTTTAACTTTGCTTACTGAAAGTAGATGTTTGGATCATTAAATGCTTAGGTCATCAATGCGTGTGTTTTCCATTTTAACATACCTCCCCAGAGGTGGAGAGGGAGGTCCCTACTACTGCGACCCCATATGTAGTATGAGGAGACTGTCAGGCGTAAGGCTTGGGGTCACTGCAGAGATAGCAACACACATGACCTGCATACTGCACATGACCTGCGTACTGCCCCCCTCAGGACGTCATACACCAGCGAGCCGGCAGAGTCCCCTGGA
Organism: Coilia nasus; assembly: GCA_027475355.1. NCBI lineage: Eukaryota > Metazoa > Chordata > Actinopteri > Clupeiformes > Engraulidae > Coilia > Coilia nasus. Next base: position 31,325,572 of record CM050219.1, on the reverse strand, counting down.
TCTCACGCATCCCTCCTTGGCCCCTCCCCCGCCTCTGGAGCCACTTCCCCTCCCCCATGGCCACCCCCATCTGGGGCTCCTCCCCCTCCCCCACGGCTCCTCCCCCTCCTCTGGCTGTGTCGGCCGTGGGAACCTCAGATATGCTTCAGGCAGACAGAATTTCACGGTGCGTGTACTGATTGCTTTTTCATGGGCCTCAATTGCAAAATTGCAAAAAAGTAGTGGTGAATTGCACACTTTCAGAATGACAAACACAGTGCACATGCAAATGCAGATGTGCAGAGTGCATCTTTCGAGGTTTACAACACAAGCCAGGTGGACTGCTACATGTAGAACTGAGTCCTACATTTGCCAAACCATCTCAAAGTTCTGTGTGGCCAATATGGACTCTAACATTTTCTTGCAGTTGGCGTATTTTGTGCTTTGCTTTGCAATATGCTTTGTTCCATAGGCATAGGTATTGTGTAGAGTATACAACCTCATTGCCTTTACTTTCAGCGGAAACATATTTTGTAAATGTCAATTATACCATTCCCACTCCATATTTGAATTTAATAACAGGTTCATAAACCTGTCACGAGTCAACTATCCAAAGAAAGAGTCCTGTAGGAAATAACCAAGACGCCAATATCCATCTGTCAACTTTGTCATGGCATGAACATGGAGGACATTGGAAACGAGGGAAGGGGGGAGGCATGTCCCTCTGGATGACATAGTATGGCAACAGCTAAATTAAAACCCGCTACTTCCTGGCCAAGTCTTGTCAGCAAAGAATAAATAAAAAATAAAGACAGAGGGAACAAACAGTGTAGTTACCAGATACCAGGGCACCCTTTCTCTGTGAACCCCTAGCAAATATCACAGCTGACAGCATCTGGTGAAATTACGTACATGTAGTTACGTTCCCAGTTTGGCGGCTCTCCGTGGCCATGCTGGAGGTGCTGCCTTTGGCCAGAGACACCGCTGGCCACCAGCACAGGGACACACGGACCAAATGACACCGCTGGCCACCAGCACAGGGACACACGGACCAAATGACACCGCTGGCCACCAGCACAGGGACACCGCTGGCCACCAGCACAGGGACACACGGACCAGAGACACCGCTGGCCACCAGCACAGGGACACACGGACCAAATGACACCGCTGCCCACCAGCACAGGGACACACGGACCAAATGACAGAGCTGGCCACCAGCACAGGGACACACGGACCAAATGACACCGCTGGCCACCAGCACAGGGACACACGGACCAAATGACACCGCTGGCCACCAGCACAGGGACACACGGACCAGAGACACCGCTGGCCACCAGCACAGGGACACACGGACCAAATGACACACGGACCAAATGACGGGCCTGGCAGCGCTACAGGGGCACAGGGACCCGATGACGGCCCTGGCAGCGCTTTAGTCCCTGCTGCGGCTCTGTCTCTGTGCCACGGTGGGGACGAGCTGTCGGCAGCACAGAGCTTGCAGATGGTTGATTAGGAAACATGGCGATGCCACTCCGAGTTTGCGAGGAGTCCTCGGGGAGGGAGATGTCTTATCTGTGATCTTAATAAGAGGGCCTCTTTTTCTGCCCCTCGTTTATTATTCTCTAATAACTCACCGCCACTCCAGCACACACACACACCACCACCACTACTCTTCAACTCCCCATGTTGTCTTTCCGTGTCTTGGAGGATATTCAAAAATTCTAGGACCCCACACTACCCCCCTCACACCTCCACCCCCTCCAACACACACACACACCACTCCTACCACATCCTGCTTGCTTTCTTCTCTTCAAGGGAAAGAAATAGGACTGATCTCTGGCTATGTTCCACACACCACACAAGTAATATCCAACTTCGTTATTTAGGTCTGCTCTGAAGTACAAACACTCTTTCTCCACCCCATTGGCTCTTGAACACAGCATCTGTTTTCCATACTGTTTAACATGGGGGGTGATGGATGTTCGCCAACTTCATTGTTTTTTCTTTGTTTCCAGACTTTTTGCATTGTTTTGCACCACGGTATTTGTTCAGACTTAGAGACACCATGCAACTTTGAGTCCTCTTCCTCAACGGAGCTCCCCCTAGTGTCTCCAAGTGAATGGACACGCTCATAAAAATGGACTGTTCTCCCTTCCTCCCACCCTGTGCATGTGTTTTCAACTCAACTGTAGATGGCGAACACGAAAGTGGTCATGTCCACCAGGGTAAGTAAAGTCAGACTTTCTTCAGAATTTACCGTGATCCTGCTTCTCGCGATATTCAAGACTTTCTGAGTCTGAGGATGCAGAGATGGACACACAGATATTGCAAGCTCTGTCTATTCTGTCCACAGACAGACTCATTTCAGCATCTACTGACTAATAAGGATGATTAATTAACTTGAAAAAGTTGCATAGTGCTGCTTTAATGGTAGCAGCATAATAAGACTCAGAAGCCTCAAAGTTTTATAATTATCACACTGCACAACATCCCCCTCGTAGAAACCAGACAATTTTACAGACGCTGGGGCGTATTACTAATGACCATATTGTTTTTTAGATCATTACCCAAAGGAATCTGAAAAAAACTGGTGATACGTTGCCTTCATTGGCTGATGTCCTACACATGATTTATTCCAAATTAGCAAGCAGGCTACTAACCTAATATCTGCTTCTGTGCCATCTCCTTCCACTGGCGATGCGCATCAAACTATTGGGGCATTCATTGTAATTCGCTAAATTAAGTGTGGCTGATTAGCGGGTGCTGTCAAAGGCTGCAAAGCGCGCTCTAATGGCAGCGATCTCTGGCACAGGAGCGAATCAATGGTGGCGGTCAGCACATGTCATAGACTTCCTCACGTTCGTCAGCGAGGTGCCTCGTCGTGTCATGGGCAGTTTACATCAATCCATATTAGATCCCGCTGTTAACTGTTCAAGCGACACATACCCACACGTACGTGCATGCACACACACACGCACACACACTGACAGCTGGCCTGTTATTCATCATCCTACTGACACTGACATCCCTGTGCTGTTGTCCCTGAAGCCCTGAAGACACCAACCTACCGACACACACAGTCACACACACACACACACACACACACACTCTCTCACACACAACACAGATGTCTCTACATCAACATCACTGCTCCTTCTTCCTATGTAATGTTTCAGCTGTTGAGAGATGCTGTGAACATGAGCCATAAATATGTTTTAATACACCTAACAGATATGTTTTGCCACAAATACTGCTTGCTTCTGCTTGTGATTGTATATTACTGTAAAACTGACGTTCTTCTTTCTCTGCTGTAGCCCAGCACATATCTGACACTGAGGTGAGTACGGACAACAGTCAGCACTGCGTCGTGACTCGGGCGCCTGACGTATTTACTGCTCCAGGCCTCCACGTTTCAATTGCTAGATTAAACCTCTGTCTGCACAATACGGTGAGTGGGGAACGGAGGCCATTACCATTTACTGCTGGCCTGCAATCAATATGCCCACTGACCCTGCCTGCCCTGCATGCTTCTTCAGGATGAGACACTCTCGTTCAGGCTGACAGGTATTTAGATGTTCTCTCTGTGTACGACGCTGCCAGACAGACGAGCACAATGCAATAACTATATAAGATTCAAGGAGCTGTATTTGTAACATACATAGGATTCAAGGAGCTGTATTTGTAACAACATTTCCTTATTTGTTGCAAACATAGATAGGTAAATCCTTACAAATTGAAGACTATCAACTACTCCTCCTATGCTATTATCACTACTACAATAATAATAATAATAATAATAATAATAATAATAATAATAATAATAATAATAATAACAGCAATAATAATACTCACTTATTAAATAATAAATTGAGGATAAACAGAAATTAATTACAGTAGCAAATACCCAGTACTGCTCATTGTATTAATGCTGCTTGATGGAATATGTTAATATTGCATAGAAATATTACATATTAAAAACGTTAATGTACATTTAGCTCATAGCCATGCTCTTTAGTTCTAGTCTGTGAGGCTGAGTACATTACTGAAGCTAGCCCTTAAAGCCATGTACATCATGCTGCCGCTACAGTCCTGTGGTAATGGCTGTGTGAATCAGTGTCAGTCAAGTGGATTTGTATTTGCCCATCGCATCCATGGCAACCTCCAATGCACTGAGCCCCTTGTTTCCTCTCCAAAGGCACTCAACATAAAAAATGTTTTATTAATGTTCTTCACTGCACTCTCATTCACCCTTCATTAGGTAAGAACATACTGAAGCATTTGAACTATTTAGCCCACTTTCTAATGGAGCGCCGTAATATGCTTTGGGGGCTTTGAGGTATAAAAAACCTGCCCCTTTGTTTCACACATGGAAACTGCTGATGAACAGGGACTATACGTAACTCTCCCTCCTCCCTTAAGACCTTTCCTGCGTCTCCTCACACAATGATGGTTCAGCCTGGCCCTCCGTCACCACCGGGGCCCCGCTGTGTGTCTTTTTTATGATACAGCAGTTCAATCTCAATCGGACTGACAGTGGGAATGAGTGTTAAGAAGTCTGCCATCAGCACTTTCTCCCATCTCAGTCCTCCTTCCTGTGACAATGAGGTGGCACCTTCCGCTCTTCCCCTCCCATCCTCCAGGAAGGGTTTGTTCATGGGGACCGCGGAGATGGTCGATTACCGGGAAACTGTCCGCACCATCAGCCGCATTCAAATTCGATTAAGGGCCAGCATTAATGCAAAGGGGCTGAAAATAATAGAAGAGGGAAAATTAGCGAGAGCCCCATTTTTTCCACCCTCTTTTTCTATAACCTTCATTTTCCACTGGGTAGGCTGTTTAGCTCATCATTTTATTTTTTCCTGATGGCCTTCCTCACTACTCCTGTATGAATATTTACCACTCTGGGCTGGAAATTAATGTACTTGAGCTCTCTTTGTTGTCTCGGGAAGTTCTCCACTTCAGGTCTTTTTAAAAAAAACAGTACTCCACAAACCTCCCCCCAAAGCTGCAAAATCCATCAGGGGGAAAAAAATGTGAATTTAGACGCATCAAAATACATTGAGTTTGACCTCCCAGGTAATGGCTGACATCCATCAAGGATCACACGCGTCGTGCCAGACGAGGATTAAAATGGCTAAAAGAGGGCAAGGACTATGAGCTCCCCTCATTACGCCTCTGATGGCAAACAGGCCTGACATGCCTCGCCACGGGAGAACTGCGCAGGGAAGACAAATATGAAACAAGATTCTTGAGTGAGTGAGTAATTCGCCTCAGAGTAACTGTAATGAAATCTCCCATTATACCAAAAGAACACAATGCTGCTGGGGTTTTACAGTTACCATCCAGTGAGGAAAAAACACATCACAGAGATGCAATATTTTGATGAGGTTAGACTCAGAAATTCAGGTTATCTTTCCAATGTCATCACAGCGGATGTGTGTGCCTCTCTTCTTAACCGATTGGGCCTGGTAGTGCTGTCAGGGCCGTAATCATCCAGAACCATGTAAAACACGCTCACCTTGACGAGGGTTGGTATGCAAGACTATATTTTAAAATGTGACACTCTAATTTAAACGTAAATCGACTGTCACAAAGTCATTCAACTTCGTATTGATGTGGCACCGGTCCCGTTTGGTGAAAAAAGAAAAAACAGAACAAGTGACTCAATGGGATTTCTTTGTTGTGCACAAGCGACAAGCAAATAAATAAAACCGGCAAGCACACTAAAGTTGTTTAAATAACTTTTCCAAAATTTCACATCCTACAAGATTTGCCCTCCAGCTGAACACCGATAATGGTCATAATCATGTGCTGTCTGGCACGTTAATTTGACATGCGTTACACATGCCACAACTTTAAATGTGTCACAAAAGCAATTGTTCTGGTAACTATTTCATCTGTCAGTTTTTAGGCTCATGAATAATATACAAGACTCTGGGAGATCAAGGACAAGGCGGCCCTTATTAAATTGTAATGAAAATGAATATTCAATCAAGCAGTGGTTGCATCACCACCAAACTCTTTTAACCGTATTTTTGAGGGTAATTGTTTGTAATTAGTAAGGATTCCCTGAGGTGCAAACAAAAACTATGTGGAACTTCAGCAAATAAATCTCACGCCTAGTTCTATTACCAGCTCTGTAGTTAATAGACTCAACGGGCCAAATACAAATGAATAATCTACTTTAAAAAATCAAGACAACAGTTTTAGATCTGAACTTTTCAACTGCATGAATATGCCTGAAATTGGACCAGAATGCAATGGTTTCCAGTTAGGCAAACCCACTGGCTGTTTTAAATTACATTTGAGTCACTTACCCTGGCAACTGTGCCCTCTTTTTAACCTGATACTGTTCACCTTTCTACCAGTGCTCCTTGTGCTTGTCCTATTCATTTAGGATGTATTACTTAGCATTTGCTCTGACATATCCTACCGTACTGTAACTTAAGTGTTGCTTCTCACTTGTAAGTAATTAGGTGTTAAACATAAATGATGTACTGTAATCGACACGTGTTTCTGTGCTATTTGAACAAGGTGACAGACATGAGGTACTGAGCATGGTATGTTTTACCTCACTGAAACAACATGGCTCCATGTCGTCACGTTAGCAGTACAGAGGAAGCATTCTGAGACGGGCCTCAGAGGTTTTTGGCCCGCTTTGATCTCTTGTTAACTCACTTCCTGTTGTGAGCTACACTGCCTCCACGGGGCAGGCACACATCCATCCATTCTCCACTATCCATTTCCTTTGAGTCAAAGGCCTACAATAACCAAGGGGGGGGCTCCATGAAGTAACATTATTACATTCAAAACATCTTTTCATCCACTGTAGGGCTAGAGGGAGGTTTTCTTTTTTTTTTTCGTGAAACCTCCCCAAGCACTGTGGAACTTGCAGAGTAGTACAGTATTTGCATGCTCACAAGACTGTGTGACCTACAAAGCTTACATTTGTTTGCGCGCGCGTGTGTGTGCGTGTGCGTGTAGGGGTGGTTTGTAATGCAAAAAGAATAAGAAAGCTTTAGCACAGCTGAACTGGGATCCATTCACTCATTCATTCAGTTTTCGAAGCCAGTCGCCAGATCTTCACCCATCTGAAAATACACTTACAACCAGCACTCTTTCCTTGCTTCCTTCAGTTAGTTTTCAGCATTGATATCCCCTTTCCCATCTCTCTACAACCAGTTTGGGCTGAGTCCAGCTGACTCCTCTCCTACCCAACACAATTTAACAGGGCCTTGGAGGACAACCATGTTTCTCACCCTAGAATATTAAATATTAATTACTGTTTTGCACCAATTTTCTGTCTAATGTTGTAATGAAATGGTAAAAGTTATGACTAAAAGTATAAATTACTCATTTATGCTCCAAAGGGTCTTTTCTAAATGTATTGTATTTTGAAAAAGTGTGTTGATATGCTGTATGAATATGGCTTATATGTTATATGTACTGAATATATAAACAGTATGTCCTGAATATATAAACAGTATGTCAAGATATATGTACACATTAACTGACTGTAATGTGACCTGTGCTATGGAAACTACCTAGGATGGAAACTACTACTACATTCATACATCTGCAAAAGAGTGCACAGCTTAAAATATCATGTTTTGTTTTTTGGGAAACCCATTAAGGTTCACTGAGGTGAGCTACAGTGTGCAGACTTCCTTCTGCCTAAAACTGGACTGATAATAGTGAATGCGCCAATTACTAATTACTGTTCTGTGCCAAGTTTCTATCATATAATATGCCCTGATGAAATGGTATCATCCCTCAATTACATTCCTGATGTCTTTTCCTGTGCCTGTCTCTTATTGGTAACACTGGAGGGAAAGTGAATGACAAAAGGCCATGGGTGTTAATAATGAATATGGCAGATTCATTTGAAAAGGTTTTTATTTTCTCAGATTCTCCAGTCCAAATTCAGTCTTGTTAGCTAATACTGCACCAGGAGCCAAAGAGTTAACTCACAAATTTCTGGCAGACATCATCATTCGCTTCACTCCAACTCTGCTGTTGGAGTTCAGCCAGCTGGGCAAATGGCGGTGCGATCACAGAAAAAAAAGCATGCTTGTACCGGGTTGACCTCCCCCTATTCAAAAGCTCGTGAACATTTGGCCTCTGTGGTCCGCCCTGCCAAGTTCTGCACTTCTGGGCTCTCTGCTCGCCTGTCTGTTTGTGAAATGGGCCTTTCCTGAGTCAGCCAGCACAGATTGGGCTTATTACCGGCAGGGCTGCAACCTTCACGACTAACAAGCCGCGTGTTCCCATCTTAAAGCACTGGCCAGTGAACACAAAGACACGCACAGGGCCATTTACTGTAGACAGTTATACAGAATTTCTGTTCACTGGGCCATGTTGGTGCATACTTTGGTTACAATAATGACAAACTTAGCAGGGCTGTATTTAAGGTTAATTAAAGTTCGTGGTTAATGGTGGTGGTGGTGACTCAAGTTGGCTTTGGTTGGATGTGTAGCTGGGCGCTGCACACTTTCACTACCCCATGTGTGACCCAAAACCCCTGGAAGATCTCTCTCTCTCTCTCTGCACTCTCTCCCCGGCTAACCTTCTCTCCGGATGAGCGATTGCATCTGTGCAAAGAAAGGCCCGCAGTGGGCCGAGTGCCGCCGTTGGCTTGCGTACGCTCCAATCCATTTGGACGGAGGCGAGTTGCGCTCTGACTGACACCGCTGCAGTTTGCTCCACTTCCGTAATTGTTTGGGGAGATCAGTGCGGGGCTGGATCTGCTAAGATTAGATGCTCTGAGAGTGCACAACAAAATCTTGCTGATTTTCTCATTGTGTTTCTTTCCCCTCCTCTTCTTCTTCTTCTTTGTGTTCTTCTTGTTCCCTTTCTCCCTCGTACTCTTTTTCTGGCGCCACTCTCCAGTGCACCCAGATGCTGCTGCACCCCTCCAGCAACCTCTGCCTCGCTGCCAACCTCATTACTCACTGGTTAGGGTTAATCACGAATGCAGACCTTTTGATTTCATTTGATTTCATTTTCTCCATAATGACTCCCCTCGCTTGCGTTCAGATTCATTGTGTGGCCTCTCCACACGTGAAATGCGCTGCTGCAAAAACAATACTCCACTGAAGGCTCTCCTCTTTTATTTTGGTACGGCAAATGCCCCGCTTCGCTTTTGCTTTCCTGGAGCCAAAGCAAGGCTTCAAAGACCTTAGAGATCTTATGTTTTTAATAAACTTAACATTCAGACCACAGCCAGTTTGAAACAGAGGTGTTTCATCCAGTGCTGTGCTGTGTTTTTTGATGAGTGTTTTTTTTTTTTTTTTTTTAGTTTTTTTCTTTTTGCATCTTTTTTTTATTTGGTTTACAATTAATCTCAGATCCCCATCAACCTCACCAGCAGCATGGAGGGGTTGATGGATGCAATTAGGGGAGCGTTATTAATGCATAAATAATGATGTCTCTGAAATGGAGGGCACAGGCAAAAAGCTGTCCTGTTAATCTCTGAGTCATCTCATTTTCATATTCAGACACCCCCACACACACGCACACACACACACACACACACACACACACTCACCTCGCATCACCCCAACAAAAATAAAGCTACGGATGTCATCCATTTTTGTTTGTGATCGAGATAGATGGCTCCTGTCTGCCAAAACACATGCTTTCTGTGGGCCCAGACTCAACACCTACACATTTCTCAGCATAATGAGTGTGAACGGACACCTATCAAACCAGTGTGTACCAAGGCTAGTGTGCGTGTGCTTACTTGCATGCATGTGTGTGTGACAATGAAGAGGAGAAAGGAAAGTAGGAAAGAACAAAAGAAAGACAGAGACAGAAATACAGAGAGAGAGAGAGAGAGAGAATGTGACTGAGTGTTTGTGATGGGAGGGGTTGAGTGAGGGGGTGGAGGGTTGAAGGAGTGGACAGAGCAGGCTGAGGGTGGGGGGAGGATGGGGAGTGGAGGAGGATGGGGGGTTGGGGGAGGTTCTGGGGTGGGGGTGTGGAGGAGGATGGGGGCGGCGGTAGTAACAGTATCTGTGGCCCGAGGCAGACAGTGGACAGGTGGGAAAGCAGTCAAGCTTATTGTGCATTCTGCAGCCATCCATACCAAATCACCACAAGCCTTACCACGCCTCCCTCACCTCCTCCACCCCCCAGCCCCCTTTAACCCTCCTCTTCCTTCAGCTAGCTCCTCTCTGCTACACACACACACACACCAATAGCATGCACACACACACACTGACAAACATACACACACATGCACGCAAACACACACACAAACATGCACGCAAACACACACGCAAGCGCGCACCCGCACACACGCACCCGCACGCACGCACACAGCGTTCCCCGACTGACACCCCAGGCCTCCCAGGTCCAGCTCCAGTCCATTCTCATGCTGTGCACTTGCTCCACAAAAGCCGTCCGCCAGCTGGGGTTCAAAGACTGAGCGCGGCGGAGATTACCGTGTCTTTCTCCTGTCTTCCCCTCTTTTTTAAAAGGGCCACGCCACAGCAGGACTTGCTGTGGTGAACAAGGGGAGGAAAGAAAGGAAGAGGGGGAGAGGTATTGAAGGAGGCAAAGACGGGGAGGAAAAAGACAGCGAATACTGCAGGACGAGGGGGAGCTGAGCCTGGTATTCTGCTCTCAGAGATGCAGTATGGGCCTGGATTTGATAAACAGTTGAAGCAGAGTTTGTTTGTTCTCCTCCCTCAATTGAGTTCATCTGTAGAAGGAAGGCTCGCCTGAGGCTACAACAACAACCACATCTCCTGAAGTTTGCACAATTGGCATCTGGAAGACGCAGCTCGTGCATGATAATATAAAAGTCATGTAAATATGGCCACCAATCACATAATCAATATTCAGAGGCTGCAACACTCAGTTTTCAAAAAGAAAAAAACTTGCTAGAGACTTACCAGGAAATTCTACATAGGAGGAATTCTCTAAAAAATGGGTTTGTATGAATGCATGGATTGGTCTTAAAACAAAAACATTCTACATAAATGGATGCATATGAATAACATAGCCAGGGTATGACAAAGTCAAGGTCAGGTTCAAGGTCAAGGTATCTATAGTATTTCCAAGGGGCAATTTGGTTTGCTCCCAGCAGGAAAACGGTTCATCAACAGTGGACATGAATACAAGCTTTTTACCAGGAAGCATTTTACCATGACTGGGCAAACTTACCAGGGAGCAAATTTACCAGGAAGTATTTCACCATGGCTGGACAAACACACAACATGTATGCATTAAAACATGAAAGGACCACCCACAAAAAAACTACTTTAAAAACAAACACCACAGCTTCTAGGGGCTATTTTTACCCCACGGATGATTTGACTCCGTGGCCATCCATCAAGACTGACAGCACAGTCACACCAGCGTGCGCTACATGACTGGCCAGTCCCTGAGCCATTACTTTCCGGATGACTGCAGGGCAGACGCTGAGGGGACACAACCATAACGGAGACACAGAGTCACGGCCAGCCCGGCCTCTCCACAGGAAAGGCTGTTTTTCTTTGCGGTGCCCACTTCAGTGACCCAGGCAAAGGTTTCTGCTACAACAAAGGCACCCACCTACAATCTCCCTTTGTCTATTTCCCACACACATCAACAGTGAAAACATTATATAACCGTTCATATTTTCACACTGACATTTCAGTGTGCGCCAAAAATGTCACTCTGGTCGTATTTTGGTCAGGTGGAAGAAATAAAGTTCCCCAGTAAAGGTTACAGAGTATTGAAAATGTAGTCTCCACATGGTCTCTGCTTTGATTGTGTAAACACTGTTCTACACTTCATATATTTCTGACTTGTTCAACCCATTTAAATGGATTTCAACTTCTATAACATATTAGCATCCTTTTCACACTTATATCTCTCCATATTTCAAATGGAACAAGAAAATGTCTGATAGACTTACTTATAATAGCTATGATGCTCCTCGGCAGGTCAACTTTAAATTGAAACCTGCATGCATATCTATAGTATTTCGCTGAGTTCAAAAAAGAAAAGAGCATTCATTTTGATCTTATGTCGATCTGTTTGATGAAAGAGTGATGATGGGGCAACTGCTGCTCAATCAGTGCTCAAATAACCTTTTATTGTTTTCGATTCAGCTTGTGCTGCTTCATAAATTCCTGCAACTTTTAGTTGGCACTTTATCCTTTACTGAGCGAAACACTACCCTCTTCTGAACTGCTGCCAAACACGTATCTGACACAACCCCTGCTGTTCTTTCCTTGAGTGAATTATCACCCTGCATCTCCTGTTAAAGCCAAAACAGTTTAGATTATTGTCAAAACTGGTCCAATGTATTCAACCACAGGATGTCTTCAGTGTTCAATAAATTTAAATGACAAACATAACATCATAGCATTGTTTTAGTTCCAATCACCTATGACAAAAGCAAAAAAAAAACCATAGCACAGCTGTTGCTTCACTACAATGCTTTCAGTTAACAGTTTTCTTGTTCTTATTTCAGCATATGAAAATACACACACATTTCATGGCTAGTTAGCACCTTCTTATGTACCGACCTCATGACTCTTAACTGCTATCACCAGCTGTAACAGGCACTAATATGTTACTCCGCTAACTCTCCCTCCCATCCCTGCACAATAGGAGGAGCACAGGACGGAAAGTCCCATAAACACAACACAGGACGGAAAGCCCCATAAACACAACACAGGCTCCTGGTTTCCCGCCTGGCAGTGAATTAATGGGTGCTTGTGGCCCGGCGCACAGCGTGAGGACTGCACTCGCACTCTGCCGTTAAGCTGCTGTTCAGCAGTCTGACAGAGGACAGGACAGCTGTTTTTACACCAGAGATGCATAAAGATGGGGAGTTTTTAAGGGCGAGATTGCGCTGTCTAGAAATACTCGTCATACTGAGGGACAAACATGCTGCCCTGTGACACACTGTGTAGATCAGGCTGTTCTCAATTCTGAGAAGCTGAATGGTGGGGAAGCTATTATGAGGAGCGTCTGTAAATTGCATTCAATCTAATCCAACCACAGAACGCTTTCAGGTACAGAGAGACATTATAAAGCCTCATCTTGAAGGCTCGCAGGCTTGAAGGATCATTGTTGGTGTTCACAGAATATGTGGAACAGCGAGTGCAAGTAGTCTGTGCATATTTTCCTCTGAAAGACCCTGTTTAGAAAAGACTGCAAGGCACAATAACCTGGAGATAGAGCAGATCAAGACCCGCAAGAAAGATGAAATAATGCCATAGTTTAAATATGGAACATGAAAAAAATATTTCCCCCATACCAACACATACCAACGTTTCAGCCAGTCTCTTTTGTTTGTATTACTTTTAGTTAGTTCAGTTATAAAAAAAATCATAAATTAATGCAGGCCTGTTTTGGTGTAAAAATTACAGCATTGCTCTGCATGCCCTCTGATGCTACTCCACTCAGGCATGCACACACACACACACACACACACACACACACAGTGAAAGATGCTGCTCAAAGCAGCTATAAATTAGTTATATGTATGAAGATGAAGATATCACCCATCACTGACTGTTGCGTGAGTTGAACACTACCCGAGTCTTCTTACATAGCCTAGAAACTGCAAACTACAACACAGGCCTAAGTATAAACATTACAGTACGACAACCCCAACAGCACTCCCCCCACACACACACACACACACACACACACCAGCGCCATAGTCTCAGAATATTCTGTGAGAAACACTGAACTGCATTACATGCTATGTGGATACAGGTCCGCACACCATAACCTTCCAAAGATGGTGGAACTTCTGACCCTGGGTACACAAGGGGGTAGGAATACACATGGAGCAGGCTCCACCCACCAGGGCCCAGTAGCTGTTAGCAATCCATCTAATCCAATTCAGCCGTTAGACTATTATTCATTTTAGAGTTACGTTAAAATCAAATAACATGTGAAGCATCCTGTTGATTTCTGCGTTGCTGTACACTAGAGAAACACAATAACGCATATTGGCCCCATTATGTCCTGTGTTATGTTGTTGCCTTGTAAGAAACTTTTATCTGGGGTGATGCTAAAAGTAACAACACAAATTAAGCATTGGCTAGTGACTTTCTCACACAGGAGGATATTTACCGTACTATTTGAATAACAGGATCCGCCAGAGACTGTGGGCAGACCTATAGGGACAGATAGTAATAATTATAATATAAGAAAACACTTGAAATAATTTTAACAGATTAAACTGAATATTTACAAGCACTCCAGGTCAATCACCGTCACTCGGGGTGAGAATTTCTGATTTGTGCATTTACCAGCCAATTTATCATATCGGTTAGCTGAAGACAACGTTATTCCTCTGTTTACTTCTTTTACTGTCTATTACTATATTCGTAAAGACTGTAAATTGTTATTGTTTCTATTCACTGTCCAATAACATTAGCGCCATCTTGTGGTCTGGAAGCATGTAATCAGCAAAAGATGGCCATCTATGCAAACATGCCTCCTGGTGACTGGTCCCATACATATGGAATGTGTCATGGCCTATAAGACACTATTCCACAGTCACACAGTCACAACACTGCATGGACTGACAGGTCACACCAATATCTAATGGGAATGAGGGGAAAGTACAAAGAACAGAGTTAGTGTGTAAACATATATATTTGTCCTTTACATACAGCACTTTTTACAGAAAATTATTGAGAGCAATAACCTTTCACACCACACCATGCAATAGACCTGCCTATTACAAGTGCTTAATTTCACAGTATTACATTTCTGCTTCACTAGGGGAAGAGTTAAGCAATCAAGTCAGGGGGAAAATAACTGAAAAAAGTATAAAGCAGGATTTGTTCGGTTACGTTTCGGTCTAGCAAGCTTACTACCCAAGAAGCACACAAAACCCAGCCAATGTAGCCAACAACCTCTGGTGACACTGGCTGACATGCTAACTGGCATCTCTGGGCACCATGGGTAGCCCTGTCACACTGAAGGCTATTCTTACATTTCTGCAGGGTGTCCCATCCCAGACCATAGAACAACACAGCTAACAGCCTAGGGCAGTAGTGTGAAATACAACAACACAGCTAACAGCCTAGGGCAGTAGTGTGGAATACAACAACACAGCTAACAGCTCAGATGAGTAGTATGGAACACAAGTGTACCAGTGGCATGACCCATGGCAACATCTCCTCAAAAGGAATCTGAAAATAATAACAATATACAATATATACAACACAGGACATACTTTACTGTGCCAGAGGGAAATTGGTCTTGTTGCCCACATCATTATGGTATTTCACTGTGAAAAATTAAGACATGACAATTAATTTTGATCTTTGAATTTTGATCTTGCTCCTAAATCTGTGCCATCACAGAGTCATTTGGTGAAATGAGGGTATCTGTTAGTTAATCTGTCAGTCACATGGTCTTGACAATATTTATAACTGTTAGTAGCTGGCAATTCATCCAATTTTAAGTTTTATTTTATTAGCAGAGGCACAGGCTGCATGCAGACACACAAATGACTGAAAGTCTTTACAGACAATAAGCAGCAACAGATGTACAAGCTCAAGGACATTTGATAGCAGTTTAGTAAGAAGCAATCAAGAACCAGTGTAATACACACAACATTAGGCAAAACCTTTGATTCCTTCATTGAATCTACAGAATATCCATCAGATATTCAACTTGGACATAATGATCGGCAGAGATCTGTTTACAGTCAGCAAAACACTTCGAAAGCAAAATGAACACACAAAATACTAATAAACTACAAAGCTGAACTTGGTTTGTAATGGAGAGACCCTATACTAAACAACATACAGTGCAATCAGAGCACCACAACAGAACAGTGGGGTTTAGGTGAAGCGACACAGAGAAGCCCTTGCTATTATTAGTGCTGGTGCAGGAGAATCTACCCTGATGTATCAGAATCACAGACCTCATTTAAAACTAATCAGCCAATGATTATTTTTCCACTTATACTCCGCTCACACTAAAACACAAGGCAGTCTCCTCAACCTTCAGCTTGCAATAATGGTGGATCATTAGTCTCACACACTGATGTATCATTTTTTTGTGTCTTTCATGAACTGAAACGCACCACGCACAAACGAAGGTGGAAACAACATTTCAATACCCACTGCCTCTCTTTCCCAAACTTCACTGTGACAGTGCCAACGCCACTGTGGCTATGAGTGATTTCCATTAAACAAGAGGTTTCAGGGTTTGCTTGTCATGTTCCCTTTTTGTTTTTTTGCTTTTATTTTGTGCCACAGAAGAAAAATGGTGCAGTGGACTCCACGCCAGGCCATTTACACTTCATCAGAAAACTGGAGGCAGCACACCAGACAAGAGACTTTTCTTGTTTGTTCGTTTGTTTGTTTGTTCGTTCGTTCGCGTTGTTTTCAAAGGACTTCTCGACTGTCGTCTGGGTGAGATGGAATGCTAAAATATAAATTCCTCCTTCAAAGGTAAAGGATTGCTTTTTACCCTGTAGCTGCACCAGTGGGGCTGCTATAATAACTCGCCAAGGCACCTGGCCACATAAACACAGGTGACAAGAAATATTTCTTTCCTGTTCTCTTTGATGGCTGTGGGTGGAGGGGGTGGGGGTGGGGGTGGGGGTGGGGGTATGTGGGCAATAAAAACATGAAAATGAAACGCCATAGAAGGTGGCTTTTCATACAGCTACAGATCATGAATACAGAATCTCAAGCATATTGAGGAAAAGTAGGCCTGACGTCTGCAGTCAGACACTACTCAGAGAATATGGAAGCCCTGGCAGGGTTCCCACTCTTTTTCACTGACAAAAATGTAAAGCCTTTCCATGTCTTTTTCATGACCTAAAGTGAATTTTCCATGACTTCACAGCACCTTAAGTGTGCAGCATTTAGCATACTTTTAGGGCTAAATATGAAATGTTTAACTTTCAAAATACTGTCAATGCATTTATTGTCGACTCTAAAGTCCTAATGATAACAGAACGCTGTAGTTGCGTTAGGGAAGAAAATTACATTTTCAATTTCCATGACTTTTCCAGGATTTCCATGACCGTGGGAGCCCTGTCTTGTGCTCAGTCTTTTTCTTGCTCTACTTGCTGTGGAGGGAGCCCTCTGTGTAACCGGGTGGATTGTGCACTCAAAAATACACTTCAGGTGACCTTTGCAAGTTTCTCACAGCCTCTGCATTTAGAAAAAAAACTCTTAATCCCAGAGATGAGAAGAGCAGGTGTGTTTGTGAGTGTTTGTGAGACTGAGAGAGCGATGGAGGCAGGATGGAGACGTATACACATGGGCTGGCGTGTTTACAGTAAGAGTTTCACATTTAAAAGTAAGCATGGGGGTGGGGGAGAGAGGGATGAATCCACAAAGCAGAGTGACTGATGAGCACTTATACAGTACTCCCGATAGAGAACACATATGTGACTGAAGAATACACACCCTCACACACACCCTTCATCCTTCTCTACTGCAAACTTCAACCAAAAGGGGAAAAAATGGTCGACTGATTTAGGATATGCCGGCTTGCATAAACACCCCATGAAATGGACCGTAGAATTCTACTTATTCTCCTGGCCTTTCATAAACTCAGCCAATTTACTGTAGCCCTGCAGGACATCGGTTGCAAGAGGCTAGTGGAATATCTCAGCCAAACTCACCTTGCTAGTCTTCTGGCAGCTGCTACGTTCTCTCCATGCTGAGGGTTTTAAGAAGTTTCTTTAATTCACATGTGATTCCTATTTCTGGCAGCCAGAGAGAGAAAATGCCTTAAATCGAAATCTTAAAACTTGGGCCTGGGCAGAGGATCAGAGCAGCGTGCGGAAAGGGGCTGGCTGCATAAATTAGGCCGACTCTTTTTCCGGCGAGTGGGGAGGATTGAGCCTTCATCATAATCACGAGAAAGAGGGAGAGGAAAAAAAAACTGATGAGTGCCCTTGAGTTTTCGAGAGTCGCTTTCTAACTGACAGAAGTACCTCACCACACAATCCTTTACAACCCCTGCATTTTGCGTTCTCTCATTTCTATAAAAAAAGCCTCTCTATACATTGCTTGTGGGCATGCGTGGCTCTATACTGATACAAAAGAGAGACTTTTTTTTAAAAACAAGAAGGGTGAGGAGAAGTGGGAGGTTTAAGGAGCTGCTTCACACAGTGATTTTCATGGCGTATGAGTCAACTCAGGAGCCCTTTATTCCGCTCAATCAAACGGAATTAAAGTGAGCCGAGTGAGGAGAGCTTTAGCTGTTCCGGAATGTATGCGCCACTGTCCCCACGTCCAACATTCTGTCGCTAACGGCGACACCGACGTTATTTAACATGCATCCAGGCTACTTATTTTGGGGGGACAAACGACACGGAGCCATCCATCTCCCCCTGCATCCCATCCAGCCTTCCCCAGTCCCTCGTGACGAGAAAAGCAATTAGCACTAGCTCATCAAACTAAAATTAACTTTCCCCTTTCCCCTCCCCTCCCCTCCCTCCCCTCCGCTCCCTCTCTTGTTTATTTACTGAGCAGTAACTGGGGTGTAGCGCTCACATTCCAGTTGTACATGTCACAACTGTTTCAAGCACAAAGCTTATCCCCAATCAGTCTTTTTTTCTGTTAGTGATGTTACACTGACCTCTGCTGGATGCTGAAATCCTCCTTTTTCTCACATGATGAAGAAAGACAGAGGGGGGAGACAAACAGAGAGAGAGAGAGAGAGATGGGAGGGGTGGTAGAGAGAGATATTTATCACTCTCTGGGCTAGTTGCCATGACAGGATGCCATGCTTCCTCTCCTCTGCTCTGCTGGATCAAGCTGTCCTGTCATCTCCTTCACTGTCTTTTTTCGCGTTTCTGTGAAGGAAAGATATAACAGGATGTTCACATGACGGCTCGGTAGGTGGAAGATTCAGCAACTTCCTGCCTGACAATCAAAACTGTCTGTAGCATTGTTGCAAAACAGGGCGCCACCTCAGGCGACCTGCAGGTTAACAGATTTTACACATAAACAAGGCTTTTAAACAAGATTTCGTTTTTTAGTGTCTATGCCTGAGGGTGGGGGAGAGAGATGCACGGAACCTTAAAGGTACAGACTGATTTAACCTTCGCTGCAACACTGAACTCTTATTTGCATATCAAACAAAACAAAACAAAAATCACTGAATAGGCCTAAATCTGACCAAAATAGCACTATGGAGTTTGAAAATCCCACAAAGCACTTTTCCTCATGATGTTTCATATTGTTCTTTTATCTCATGACTAACTGAACAGACTCCAGTTACAAAGCATGTTTGTGTTTGATCAGTCTGGATAACGAAATGGGTTACATCCTCACTGCAAGGCCAAGACATGACTTTCTTTCCTCAAAACTCCAGCATAACTCAAAACTTTTGCACTATGTACAAGAACAACAGAAAGACTCTTTCCAGAGGTTCTTTGTCTTTGTGTTATTAATACACAGCGCGACGACATGACCAACAAGCTGACAGTGATCATGATAAATTAGATGTCCCATATTATTGACTCACTGAGCTGCGAACTCATTTACCTGCAGTCATGTGGTCTCGCTGCTGCATCTGTGATACTCTGTCTATTCGGCAAGTTCATACTTGCCCTCCCCTCCTAAATCACTTCTCAAAATCCAGGACGAGTACCAGATAATACGAGACATTATGTTCAGTCTCATAATGTGAAAAAGTGAGACATGTCCTGCAAAACGAGGACCTTTATTCTCTGCATCAAATGACCCAAATACCATCCTTGAAGGAGAACTTCGGTGTAAAATGAAAATTGGCATGTTAAAGCATCATACAAAATGGAGGAGCAAAATTGATTTAGCCTGTTGCATTCAGAGTTTAACTATTTTTTATCGTTTGTCCCAGAAGGCTAACAATGGAAGTGGTAGGTGCCCTTAGACGAAGCATGACGGCTACGCTATTTTTAAGCCATTAAAACAGCTCGAAGAAACTCCACACTCCATCGGTAGTACAACAAAGGCCCTGACATTAAAAACGAGGCACTGAGAACTATGTAAGTGTACACAACATTTATTAATAAAACAGTTTTGACAGACAGTACCTTGCTGTATTTTCTCGTCGCCGCCATGATGAAAGTCTGCACAAGTCGATTGACGAACACGAACCAGCAGGAAGAATAGGAGGAGAGGTAGTACAATCGACTTGTTTAGGGTGACCAGACGTCCCGGTTTGACCGGGACAGTCCCGATTTTTAGTTGCGTGTCCCGAGTCCCGACAGAAGCCCGTCGGGACGCAAAAATGTCCCGGTTTCCACCCAACACCACATCAAGCTGCCCAAATTACAGCGATCGCATATACAAAACTGTTAAATTAAAGCCTAATGAAGTTTCCAGTAATTCAGAGTCAATGTGTGTGTGTGTGTGTGTGTGTGTGTGTGAGTGACAATGGAAGGTGCGCTCTGCGAAATCTTCGCAGTCAATGTTACAATGTATCTTGCAGTACACAGCGGCCGTGTTTTAATGTTTTTCTTCGATAGCAGACTAGATTACTACACGACAATGTCTAAGAGAATGTGCACGCGCATGACGTCACACATAGTGTCCCGGTTTTAGACTCTGGAAATCTGGTCACCCTAGACTTGTTTGGACTTTCATCATGGCGGCGACGAGAAACAACTGCAAACTACTGCCTGTAAGAACAGTTTTTTAAATAAACGTTGTGTACATTTACAATATTCTCAGTGCTTTGTTTTGAATGCCAGAGCCTTTGTTGTACTACCGATGGAGTGTGGATTTTCTTTGAGCGGTTTTAATGGTTTAAGGGCACCTACCACTTCCATTGTTAGCCTTCTAAGACAAACTATAAAAAATAGTTAAACTCTGAATGCAACAGGCTAAATCAATTTTGCTCCTCAGTACACATACCAACTCGGTATGATGTTTTAACATGCCAATTTTCATTTTACACCGAAGTTCTCCTTTAAAAAACAAGTGACAAATTAAAGTAAGTTTAACACGCAGTTGACCGTGGCCCAGTATCACTTTTAGCAGGCAGAAAACCTGTCATGTCATTAAGCTAACTTTACTCCATGTCTTGAAGCTTCAGTAAGCCTCCAAATTGTGAGTGGGCCAAAACCTACTTGGTCATCTTCTGATATGAGCCAGAGAAGCGAGGCAAAACATTCCGTTTTGCATTCCTTTGCGTCTTCTTTGGAAGCTCTTCACTGCCTTGTGATACCAGATTAATCTTAAAGCGCTTTTATTAATATCTTCGATTCTGTGTACGCCTGCAGTCACTGTTTGTTTATATAAGCCAGCTTTTTTAAAAATATAATGAAACATACTAGTCAAGCTATACAATCGCTAGGCCTATAATGTAATAAATTATTATTTTACCAAAGCGTAGGCCAGCAGGCTAAGCTGTGATGGTCAGGTAGCATTGGTAACGCGTGCAGCTCATAACTTGGCGGTAAAGTTGAAGTCTTCTTGCACAAAGTAATTACATTGTTCAATACAAAAGTCCCGTACACCATCTTTTAAACCCTTCTCAAAACAGGCTACACAGATGCAAACCTACAGTAAAGCGACTGGTTTCTGTCTCATCAAAGATTATAAAAAGTCTATATAAAACGAATAATTAATAAAATATTATTTTTTAATTTAAGTTAAAATTAAACATTATACTAACTAAACAAACAACTGCTAAAGAAGTAATAAGGAATTTCATTATACATGATGTTACTCTTCGTTTAGAAACAAGCCAACACTAATATTTTTTTCCAATTTACCTGCGTCAGGACATGTTTGTAGAATAAATAATCAACTGCTTTGAAATGCATCATTTAATCTTATCAGCCTTGGTCTAATCCAGCTTTAGTTAAGACATTCGTTGTAGATTTAAAACGGCTGGTTTGTGGAAAATATAGACCCGTATTTTGACATTTTTATATCTAGCATCCTTGACGAGGACTTTTGTTTTCAAAGACGATGCTTCCAAGGAAGTCAGAAGCTGGATGTTCGTTTACTGGTACACAAAGGGAATCACCATGGCTGACATATCGCTCTTCCTTACAAATGTCAATGTTGCTGTTGGACCGAATATGGATAAGGTGGAAACGGTACGTTTTGGATTTTGATTTGAGTGTGAACGAGCATTTCAGGTGTCATGTGTATAGATTTCGATCTAGTGAGCCGATACTCTGTCTTATAACATCGACTTTTAGTTCCAGAGATTTAAATTACAGTGTGCAAAACATGAACATGCAACCATCTATTTCTTTTGGTCATCCATTTTCAATTGTATTGACATTTTGGTATTTGGTATTTTGGTATGGTAAGATCTGTAAGGGATTCAGTCCGCGTATTAGGCTATATTGTGTTCGGGGTAATTTACACAGATGATGACTGCTTGACAGCTGCAATCCAATAATGTCCTGTTTTATTAGTTACGCCCCTGTTTTTAGTATGTGCTGTCCCAAAAGCCCTTTACTAGAAAAAAGGAACTGCGTTATGGATTTGGTTTTGTTGGTAGGCTGGCAGACCTGTTTGTGTGGCTGATCTGGTTATGTGTGTTTCAGAGCCCGGCCGCAGGGAAGGATTTTGAGTGTGTAGAACTGGGGGACCTGGGAAAGAACGATGACAGGAAGGAGAAGACTCCGCGTAGGGTCATCCATTTCTCCAACGGCGAGACCATGGAGGAGTACAGCACAGATGAAGAAGAGGAGGATGAGAGGGAACCGGAGAAGAAAGATCTCCTGGCTCCAGTCGACACGGTATGAAAGGGTGTCTTGTGGGCGGTAGCATATTTATAGCATACTTACACAGTCTGACATTTGCAGACAGCAAAGGTGTGGTGTTTATGGTGGTGTTTTCTTTTCAGTCTAAGCTGACCTGGGGACCGTATGTTTGGTTTCAGATGTGGAGGGCTGCCACATCAACCATCTCAGGTGAGCCATTGGTGCTTATCAGTGACATTGTAAGAACTGTCTAACTGTCAATTCCAGTTGACAGCGATTGGTGAAATACAGTCAACAGTGAAAATAGCACCCCCATGGAGCTAAATGTGATGGTGTGTGTGTGTGTGTTTGTGTGTGTGTTTTGTTCTGCAGCATGTGATTACTTGGGTGAAAGGATGGCGTCACTCTTTGGCATCACCACTGCCAAATACCAGTATGCCATTGATGAGTACTACAGGATTAAAAAAGAGGTTTGGACGCCTTCTGCATTTCGGACTAACATCTGGTTTTAAAATATAGTCATTTAAGCACGTCTGAGTCTGGCATGAGTGAGACGCATATTTCATCACTTGACTTACGATGTACAGTGATCTGTGTGTCTGACTGTTTTTCCATCTGTTTACTTGTTTTAATACTGATGGAATACACGTCTTCTGTCTTTATCACTGCGTGCAATGTGCAGAAAGAGGAGGAGGAGGAGGATAACCGCCTGTCCGAGGAGGCTGAGCGGTACTTTGAGGACCAGCAGTGCAACACCAGCGGCAGCAGCAGCGGTAGGAGGGTCCAGGAGACGGAGACGAACCAGCCGCACCAGGTGAACCACGACACCCTCAATCAGGTGAACCACCACACCCTCGACCAGGTGAACCACCACACCCTCGACCCTCTGGCACCTGCCGGCAACACCATAAACGTCCCCGCCATCGTCACCAGCACCTAACCCAAAGGCACGATGGCACACGAAGCCAAAAACGTTACACCAGAACCATTTAGGTTTCAAATCTGGCACCTAGAATTTTCTTTTAGAGCACTAGTCATGGGTTGTGTCGGAGGGCTGTAGCCACATGTGATTGGAGCTTGTGCGGTGACTGTCCTGTCGCCAGTGGCCTTACCAGACTGATTTTAAACTGCTGCTGCTGCTTTCGCTACCATCTTTATGAAGGACCAACTGAGATGTGGGGTGGTGGGATGGGGAGGGGAGTCTAACTTATTGCCATAGACCTAAATGCACTCTTCACATAGGAAGCCTAAGATGTTCTTCAAAGGGAATGTATGTAACACTGGACCTGAGATAACATCTTTACTTCACATTTGTGGTTTTTACAATTTGTGGTGACACTTTAATTCTGTCTAATTCTGTCTTTTTTGTCAGTTGTTGGCCTTTGGTGATAATGTGGTGAGGTATTGTACTCGATAATCAGCCAACTCCTACTTGTCTTAAAAGACACAATGCCAGGAATAAGGCCTTAAATTTCATGACTCACAAATGGGTTTATCACTTGTAATAAAACCTTTTATTTATATATTTTTAGAGTTTCTTTTTTACTTTACAGAGAAGCTGTTTTTACTTTTTTATATTTAACACGGCAATAAAATGCATTTGGATGCTCTTCACTTGTGTCCTTTGTGTGTGTGTGTGTGTGTGTGTGTACAGTATGTGTGTGTTTTTTTTTCCCCTGGTGTAGTCTCTCCTCGCTGTCCTTGTCTGTCTGCCTGGTTTTGGTTGTTACGTGTGGTTGTAGTCGGGGCTGACGTCTTCCCAGTCAGCTAGCCTACAAAGGGCCTCTGTGTCCAGTCAGGTCCTGGGTGCAGCTGAGGTCATTCTGCCAGTTTGTCACACATGCACAGAGGGCAGTGCTGGGGGAGGGGACGGCAGATTAAATTTAGAGCATGTGAGTCGAATCCATAACTACTGTTACGAGTGCATGGCTCAAGGCAAACACAACATGAAAGGGACACCACACTTGAGTACAATAATCAAAAGATACATTTATTAAATGAATTAAAGTAAGTAAATACGGTGAATGCAGTCAGTAGAGATGAAAGCTTAGGAACTGAAAATGTAGGGCAATCAGTCAAAGTGTTCAAAAATAACAAAACCAAAAGGACGACTGGAGAGCTGGAACATGCAGAGCCGGTGGCGGAGGCAGGGAGGGAGCACATCCTGGCTTTTCTCAGCATGAGGTGGACTACTGTCTCTCACTGTCTTCTTATACAGGAAGGCACTCAAAATAAGAAGACTTATTCCGCTGTGTTTTAAACATGAATACTAAATGATGTTCAGATTACAAAGACAGCCATGGGCTTTATAAACATTTGCTTTGATTATTTGTAAGTCAAAGTCAGTGTGAACTCCATACAACAAGGAGAGCACAGCAGAACAAAACACAGCATTTTTTCAGGCTCAATGTTTAGTATCAGACAAACATTTTAAAAGGCCCAGAAGGCATTTGACAACAAGTGGACAGTGTTCATCAGACAGTATGCGTGGTTGTAGGACAATGAATAATGCTTTGACTTTCTGGTTGGAAAGAAGCTATTTTTAATATCTTACCAGACTGTCTTCTGTTTATACATGGACACATGTGCCCCAAACGTTTTTTTTAAGCTGCTTATTTTTTGTGGCCACACAAAATATAGAGATCACATAAGGAACTATGTATTTGTTTCAGTGCTGTGTAAACACAGTTGGTGGGTGAATCACGCTGTGGCTGCTCTAGCATGTGAGTGTATGCATCACTCTCTTTTCGTTAGTCACTGGCAGGGAAGTTTGATGTGGGAATTCCAGTAGTTCAGTTTAGTGCCACGATGGGACAACTCCTCCTCTTTCTCTCTCTCTCTGTCTTTCTCCCTCTCCCTCTCCTCTGCCTTTTCTCTGCCAGTCCTGATTTAGGTCCTGACCCACCACAAAACCACACAAGAAAGGGTTTTTTTCAGTGTACATTACAATAACATACACTGTCACAGAGGCCTATGGTGGAGGTTAGAAACTGGTATCCACACACACACACAAACAGCAGTCCCATCTGCTGGATAATCGCACACAGACAGTCACACACACACACACACACACACATGTGCCTTGCCTCAGACAACTGCTGACTGTAGTCTTAGTCACCATTCAGCAGCTTTCCATTGTCTGAAACATTCCCCAGGACAGTAAAACATCTGGCATTCATAATGACATGCCTCATAAATGCAGCCTTGAGTAATGTGAGGGAAGGGACCGTATTTAAGTTTGTAATATCTCTGAATAGAATGTAACCTCACCGACAGTCGTATGACCAGCGGTTGGGAAAGGAATGCGGTGAGCGGTGTTCTGTGTTCAGTCGTGACTAGTCATGCAGACCATTTTTGACTGACTGTCAGA
Source organism: Coilia nasus (assembly GCA_027475355.1). NCBI lineage: Eukaryota > Metazoa > Chordata > Actinopteri > Clupeiformes > Engraulidae > Coilia > Coilia nasus. The sequence goes on along the minus strand of CM050219.1, from coordinate 31,299,572 downwards.
ATTCCCACATCGTTGTGTCACAGACCACAATGGAATAATCAGTTCCTTAAATGCGGAGCACTTTGTAACCACTAGATGGTGCTATAGCGCTGTTCCAATACAAGTTATAAGCGCCAGGTCAGACGACATTTACTTACATGAACAAGTGTAGAGACAGGTGATTATGAGATTGGCGTGTTGATATTAGAAAGTTTGTTATTGCTGTCTACTATTTCTTGTTTACCTGAGGGAGAATACAAAAGAGGTTGCTGTGTTAAGAAGTGCTTCTCATTCCTGTCTGTGCTGAGCACATATTGACAACCCCCTGTGCATTTTTCAAATATCTTGGGGAAACACAAGTCTGTGTTGTTGTGTACTCTGTGGCTGAGTAGCCTACTGGCTGGGTGCCACCTTCTGTGACTTTTTTAGTCTGTCCAAACTCAAACTCTGCAGACATTTTTTTTTTACATCTGACACTTCTGGCCTTTATTCTTGTTTTTTCTTTCTTTCTCTTTTTTTTCAAAGAATGTCTGTACCACAATCCAACATCTTCAAATTTCCCCAGCGGTGTAAATTTTAAAGCTGCAGCCTTTCTGGCTCTGGTAAGCTTTCGTGATTGTTGACGAGGGGCTTTCATGACATTGTATGCATTCCTGCACGGGCTTTGGCAACCAGAACATTTTTGTAGTTGTTTTTGTTGTTGCTTCCTCTTTGGCAACGCACCAAGCTCCCCACTATTAATAAAGCAGCTGATGGAGTGGGCGCCCTCACTCCTTGTTTCAGTCGGGCGTCACAACAGACACCTGCATCTGGACGGCCAAATGCTACTATGCTGATGAAAATAGCAGGCACCGCTCGTCTGCAAAACCCCACCGCTGCCCTCCATTTAGCCAAAGCGAGGGGGATTTCCAGCATCCTTCCCTCTGCCCACCACCCCAGCCTCCCCCCGCCGCTGTCTCATGTGCACTTCCTACTCTGCTGCAGCAGTCAAAACACAGCTCGCTACTAGCTCTCAGGGCTAAAGCTGAAGCTCCCAGCTCCTCTACATAACAGCGGCAATGCAAAGGCAGCAAAAGAGAGTTGGGGAGGAAAAGGTGGAAAAGCCACTGAAACAGGAGCGTGCCCGAGGGAAGAGGGGGAGAAGAAAGGAGCAGTGAGAGCGTGAGCAGGCATGCAGTGCTGCTGCGCGGGTTTAAGCCGGGAAACTGACACCTTCATATTCACAGCACCCTTTTTCAGTTCCATTTGCCTGCTAGACATGCAGCACCATTTTTTCTTTTTGCAAATTTCTATAACAGATTTTAGGTTGGATCTCCATTGCCAAGAATGTGAGCAGTGGCCCAGACTGTGTGAGCTAAAACCAAACCCCAACTGGTGTCTTTTTCTTTCATTTCAGACCCTGTAATCAAATGGAGTCTAACCTGTATGTGGTACGGCCCTTATGACCCGTCCTGAAGTCTGTCACTGACATGAACATCTTAAGCGGAATGCAATTTAGGGGGTTTCCTCCGTCTTTCATCTTCCCTAACGAATATCCAACTGGCCCCATGATCACACATATTACTGCAGGCTTGGGGGGATGCTTCTTTTTTTGTTTTTTTGTGTAGATGTCTTTTTGCACAGCAGGTTAGTTTTGGCGTCTGCACTTAAAAAGAGAGTCTCTTTGTCTCTCTCTCTCCCTCTCTCTCTCCCTCTCTCTCTCTCTCTCTCTCCCTCTCTCTCTCTCTCTCTCCCTCTCTCTCTCCCTCTCTCTCCCTCTCTCTCTCCCTCTCTCTGTCTCTCTCTCTCCCTCTCTCCCTCTCTCTCTCTCTCTCTCCCTCTCTCTCTCCCTCTCTCTGTCTCTCTCTCTCCCTCTCTCTGTCTCTCTCTCTCCCTCTCTCCCTCTCTCTCTCTCTCTCTCTCTCTCTCTCTCTCTCTCTGACTGGTTCACTCACACAGCCATGGAAAGTCCCTGGCAGGACACCGCCTCTCTGTTTTGCAAATGCAACCAGGCTGTGTGTGTGTCTTTGCTACCCCTGTACATACAGTGAGCTGCACAAAGACACACACACACACACACACACACACACACACACACACAGTGGAGCCAATAACCCTCAAGAAAATGGGGCAACAAGGGGCCTACACAGCATGCATACATTAATCACATCACGTCTGTCTATGGGTTAAAATGACATAAAATTACAGGTAAAACTTTATTTAAATAGTTCACCCAGAGACATTACAGATGGTTTGTTAAAATTCAGCTTCATTAAGCTGTTTACTGTTTCCTGATTAGCATCTTAATCAAACCCAACCACTAACCTTAATCATAACAACACAAGTGTTTCAACAGATGGTTCATAAATAGTCTCAGCATCTGTAGGTAGTCTATTGGACCCTCTATAGGACTATACAAATAAAGTAAAATATATACTGAATGTATCATTGGCCAACTTTTATCTGACTTTGTTTTTCCTGTAGGCCCGTCAGATCTCAGACGTGCATCTGCCGTGTTTGCTCATAAGGTGAGGTGATTTTAATCTGCAGAGAGGTATAGCCTTGGACACTGATTCTGTGTAATCAAGGTGTTTGTGGCTTCTGGAAACACATCACTCTTTGCACGGTAAAGTAAACTTCCCCAGATTGCTCAGTTCTCTTTAGCTCTAGCCCATCAAAAGGAAGCACTATGTCCTTCTAAAAGTTTGGTGGCTTGTATTTCAGAACAAAAACAAATGTGATAAGGAGATTTATGTTGTCGTTTTTATTCAATGTATTTCTTATAACAGGATATTGTTTAAACCCGTTTGAAGTGGCCATCAAGGCTGTTGATCTCTTCCAAGAATACTCAGGGTGCACAATTTAATACATGAGTTGAGTTTCCTTTCACTTGCTGCAATTGTTCCAAGTTGTGCAGCACATGCTGTACTCTGTGCAACTGAGCTCAATTGAAAACATCCTCTTTCTAAAACTGGGTGTGGTTTTGAAATGATTCCCACACAGAACAGGGCCTAGTGCGACAAAAAAGAGGTAACTACGGGTCAAGGCGGTAACTATAGAAACTTATCTTGAGGCAGGGAGAACACAGTGTTCCCGGCTACACGCCCTCTCTGAGCTCACTGTGCCACCCCTGTCTGCTGTCCCAAAAAGTCCCCAACTCTGATGATCACCAAGGTAAACAAAGCCGCTACTGGGCTGCTCCTAACACTTAACTTCTTTCCCGCCCATCCACCCTCATGACAGATGGCTCACTGTGTGACCATGGCCGTGTCCAGAGGCAGTTGTAGACTCTGTTTGGGCCCTAAGCAAAATCCCTCCACTGTCACTGTAAACTGCACTGCCACCGCTGTCGTTTAAAGGCTGTCAGCCCTCCAAGGCCCCGTAGGGGTCTGGGGACCCCATGCAGGGACCCCAGCTTGTGTTGCCTGTTGGCTGGCTACGCCTCTGGCCGTGTGTGGGGCTTTCTGACATCTGCGGTGTTGTTTCTGTGGCCTCTCGCATGGTCGGCACAGTCGGGAACATCACAAGGCTTCTCGCCTGCATCACAATGCATGTGGACCCTGCATCGTTAAAGTGTTATTTTTGTTTCCAAAGAGGAAATTCTACAGATAAAAGAGAACCAACATCCAGGAAGGAAGAAAGGAAAATCCCTGCATTTGCGGAGGCCATGAACTAACCCCACACACTGCCTTGCAGCCCACTGTACATATTTATAGCCAAAGCCATTCAAATCAAGTACATTCAGTCTACATGTATGTATTCTCGCCTGATGCACAGCATTTAAACTTTTATGTTGAAGACAGATTTAACACCGTACATTTTCAAAGACATACCCTTGCTTCTTCTGAAATAATGACATGTTTGGAAACTGAAAAAAATGTTTTATGCCCTTTTTCTTCAAAGTGTCATGCCCTTTCACATTTCATACTTTCACATTTTTTAAAGTCACGGAATTTCTCATTGGAATGAAAATTTTAAACTCTGTGCATATACTGAACCTGTAGACATCGAGCAGCATGTTAAAGCAACCATCGGAGAGCCAATATGTCTGTTTGGTAAGTACATCATACGTCTGAAGAGTACTCCCAGACCTATGCTTCCTCCCCCACCAAGTTATGCAGTTTAATTCAATAGTGTAGGCCATGTGCAGCTGCGTGTCTCTGGGAGCAAAACGAATGCAGGCGGCTGAATCAGGAGCCATATTCTCTGACTCCCAACTGTACTTTGACCTTGTAAAGGCACACAGAAGCAGCGCGAGGAATTCCCCTGAAAGATCAAGTGATTGCAGATGTGCCTCTCTCACTCTCTTTTCTCTCTCACTCTCTTTTCTCTGTCTCTCTCTCTCTCTCTCTCTCTCTCTCTCTCTCTCTCTCTCTCTCTCTCTCTCTCTCTCTCTACCCCTTCATCAAGCAGCCCCGTCCTCACTCAGATCCGGGACAGGAGCACTCGTGTCCAGGGGTGGGTCTGAGAAGGCCGAAAGCGCTCAAGCGCAAACAGACCTTGTGTGTGTGTGTGTGTATGTGTGTGTGTATGTGTGTGTGTGTGTGTGTGTGTGTGTGTGTGTATGTGTATGTGTATGTGTGTGTTTGTGGGTGTGTGTGTGTTTGTGTGTTTGTATGTGTGTGTTTGTGTGTGTGTATGTGTGTGTGTGTGTGTGTATGTGTGTGTGTGTTTGTGTATGTGTGTGTGTGTGTATGTGTGTGTGTGTGTGTATGTGTGTGTTTGTGTGTGTGTATGTGTGTGTGTGTGTTTGTGTATTTGTGTGTGTGTGTGTATATGTGTGTGTGTGTGTGTGTGTGTGTTTGTGTATGTGTGTGTGTGTGTGTATGTGTGTGTATGTGCGTGTGTGTGTATGTGTGTGTGTGTGTGTGAGTGTGATGCCGCGCTCCACCAAACGGCTGGCTGGCCCACTCGATGGCTGAAAATGCCCAGCCTGGCTTGGCCCGCTGGCAGCCTGGGATACGCATTAAGGGACCGACAGCCAGGGGAAGGTTCAGGGGATTTCAGAAAAGGGGAACCGTGAAAGTCTGTCTAAGGAAGTTGCAGAGACACTGAGAGCGGATTGTTGTACTATGTTCCTGTTTGACAGGCTGCTGTCCGTCACTTGCATGTCAAACGACTTCTGTTTAAAAACATTTAATAATTATTAAAATGAAAATCCATCATCCATCTAACATGTGTGCGTCCATTCACTCATACTCAGTCGACAAAGCCTGACCTTACACTGAACTGCAGGATATGCTCTTAATTAAATATAACATTTAACATCAGGGTAGAGGAAACACAATGAGACGTCATACTGCAGACAAATAGTCTGTTGTCTTCATCTGCTGCGAGGAGCCGTGTGAATATCTAGGGCCCCTGCACTTGTGAATTTTGTTCTTCATTTGTAAATTTCAGAGGTCTCTCAGGCCTGGCATTATATTAGCAAATGAACAGAAAATAACTTTTCCTGCATAGTGTGTCCATCAGGTGTTGTTCTGGATAAAGTGGCTTTGCTGACGGAGATTGTGTCTGGAGACGCACGCCACATCTGCGTAGTGAGTAGGGGAATTCCAAAAGCACAGCGCTAAGCCAAGATCCCCTTGTGAACTCATTCTGGTGTATTTAGAACAGCATGTTTTTTAAAGAACTGGATGGGTCAAGAATATTCCAAATATAGTGGGCCCCTTGTGTAACCATCCATGCTGACATTCAGATATGCTTTCCTGTTTTAACAGTGTTACTTATTGATGTGTTTGAAATGTAAATACTAAACTGACACTGAAACATTAAGCTCCTTCAAGATTACTTCAAGACAGATCTTAGAGGTCTAAATCCAAAAACTATAATTTGATGTTAATGAAAAAACAGTTCACCGCAGACAACTCGTTCAAGTTAATGAAAACCCAGTTCACCGCAAACATCTTGTCCCCTTTTAATGTACAGCATTTGGACTGCTGTGCTGAAGAAGAATTTACACTGTGGCTTTACCTCATTGTTATTTAAAGGCAGACACATCCTTCTGTTCAACTAATAAACTGTTTGAGAGGTGCTAAAATGGCTTGTGCTCTTCATATGTGGCATCATATTGTTAAATTATCACACTTTTAAAGTTAATCCAAATAATCATTCGAGGCACAGTTTGTGATAGTATATTGGCAGTGCACTGAACCATGATGTCATAGACATGATGATGTCATAGACATGATGATGTCATAGACATGATGATATGATCTAGATGGAAGAGCGTAGCAGTGAGCCGGCATGTCTTTATGGTAGGTACATCATATGTGCCTGAGCAATTCACTCCATGAACTATGGTCTCCCTCCCTCTCTCTCCCCTACCACTCCCTAAAATTAAAACCTGCTTTGCCTGAGGCAGCCTGACCCCTGGTATAAGCACGGCCAGTGCTGCCAGTTGGTCCTCTTCCACTCACTAACTCTTGTTTCCCTCAGCTGTGTTTAGTGCAGTACAGCTGAGCGACCTTTGTGTTGACCTTGCCGGCAGGAGGCAATTACTCCTGCCTAGATTCCCCGTTCTTTCCTGGTCAGGCCTTCTCCACTAGGCGAGCACAGCACTCAACATTTAGCACACATTTATTTTGGGCTCCATAGCTCAGTCTTCCCAAAAGCGTGACTGATGACGAGTGTTATAAAAGGCTTCCCCCTTCGGGGACAGTTTTGTGAGCTCATGCTCACATGAGGTGTGGGGTCAGCACAGACAGACCACTTGCGCTGAGTTAAAATAAGAGAGCCGCACTCTAAAAATGCAGCGCAATGCACATTATGTGTTGTTACAAAACATGGTTTCCCTAAAAACCCTGCTGGTGGAATTAACTGTAACTGTGTGTTTTGTGTTGCCGTGTGTGTGTGTTGTATGTTTTGTGTTTTCGTGTGTGTGTGTGTGTTTTGTGTTTTCTTGTGTGTCTGTCTGTGTCTGTGTGTGTGTTTTTTCCCACTGCAATTGCCAAATGCTGACTGTGCATATGGGGAGATTCCTTGAGATTCCAGAAGTAGCCCCTTTGTTGTTTCAGCTTTTGTCTGTGCTTTTGGTTGCTGTTGAGGGGAAGAAACCCACCTGTAATTGTACCTGTAACAATAACATGAGACAAGTGTGTGTGCATTAGACAAGTGTGTGTGGAGCACCAAGTCACTCAGGGGGCTGCTTTACGTGTCATTGTGTGGGGTTGGTCGTCATGGTCTCGCCATGGAACTTTGTCTGGGAAATTCAGGAAGATTATAGGCTCGGTCACGCAGGGAGCACACAAAACTCCCATCATCCTGGAGCGACAAAGATGTTGCTGTCTCCGCGGGAACCCCCAGTATGCAGCTGTGGACTTGTTATGAACACAAACATGGAGTCCCAGCCTGTGAGGAGGACATTGTCTGCAATATCTTCAAAGTCTGAGAACTAGCACAATAAATACTCAAGCAGTATTCACACACCCGTCAGCAGCATAGACTAATCTGCTCAAATCTAAACGTGTGTACTCAGTGATGAAAACCAGTTTGGACATGGATTTATGATGCAATGGTGAAATGGTGATTTATTAAATGCTATGATGCAATATTGTGCTGCAAAAGTCTACAGCCACCGTTGCATTTTGTTATTCACTGTGACTTCCCAATGGGTGGGGTTATGGCTTAAAGTTTTCAGGTATGCATATGTGTATTTCTTTTTTTCTGTCAAAAGGTCATGTTAACAGTGCTAAAAGAACACACAGTGGGCTGGTGGCTAAAGACTTTTGCAAAGTACTACACAGTAGTTCGTCATAAAGTGAACAGGTCATTCCGGAAAAAGGGGGTAACCTCTTCTCATTTTCTATTGCATTTAGGCAATCCTTACAACGCTATCTGACACTCTGTACACAGGCAAATATACCTCAACCGAGCAGCAGAGAGGGTGAGAACACAGCACATGATGATGAGTGCACATTATCAAAAATAATCTCTCAGAGTATGTGTAATGTTTACTGAAGGAGTAGAACATTTGCTAATCTTTCTCAGTTCACTTACACTGAAGTTCACACCCTTCCAGAGAAAAGCGGAAGAGGAGACGTGGGTTTTCCCATCTCTCTTCCTGTGGCATAACACAAGTGCCACACATTCTTGTGATCACTTACAACCTGATGCTCACATTCCAAGCACACATATCATGGTGGGTGAGAACACTGTGTCTACGCAAACACATATAAAAATCGCTGAGCTGGACTGACTCCAGTGGGGCACGAGGGCACTAAAGGCTCTGTTGTTCCTTTGTTTACCTTAGTGTCAGAGGTTTTCAAAATGCTTTCAAGCCGCATGGGTCTGAGTTCTTGAGGAAACAACTGATCAAGGAGTGAACTCGCAGCATAATCGACTGCTGTCAAAAAAAATCTGAAATGAAATCTCAAATGTCCACATTTCAGGTGATCCCTCTCTGATGATGATTGACAAGCTTGCTGAACATGTGAACAAAGAGGGAAGGACTGAAGTGAATAGTTAAGACTGGAGACACTGAACTCAGGTGAGAGAGTTGCACAGAGTGTCGAAATTAAGAATGAAATGTCTGTGCTGTGTGTACACCTGCTGTGACTTCCAGAATAAGAATGAAGTTTGATGTGTAGTCATTACAGGCCTTGTTGGGTTATAGGTGAATGAGGGTGACACACACATACACACACACACACACCTGCTCCACCTCACTGGTTGGGACCATTGACTGGAGATCTCTTCCCACTCCCCTGTCTGGTTGACCGCAGTGTGCTGCTCTGCAGGTGGTGTTTCACCGAGGTGAACTAGTTTGCTCTGTCTGCGAGCTCAAAGCGGAGGCAGGAAAAAGACTCTGACAAAAACGCCTACACATCTACACCGTTAGGCAATCAGGGGAACTCAGTACCACAGTGTGGCTGAAGCAGAAAAAACACCTATCCTCCCTTTATACATGTATGGTGCGGTCTACAATCTCATACGCTTAACCTTTAACTGCAAATAGTAACACAAAGACAAAGTGGATATATTCAAGTTGGCTTTACTTGACGTGGTCTGAATGTCTTGAATAAGCCACTGCCTTTGAAACTGCCAGTTTCATCAAAGAAAACTAAGTCATAAAGGTCTCTCACTGCATGTTTTTCAGGTCATCAGTACACTTCTAAGAGCTGATACAGATGCCGATATTCTTAGAATTGTGACGGTAATGCATTGGTGATACGCAGTTAAAACCTTGTTTTTGTTTTTTTACTTTAAGAGCTGACCTTTATCAGTGATGTGATATGTTTCATGGTATGTGCCACAAATGTTTTCGAACAGCATTAGGAGACACATGCACACATAGGCCGCACCTGCTCATTAGACACACTGACATATGCTGATTTTCTGCTTATGAGAGATAGGGCCTCTGATAGATGAGATATGGGCCTCTGATAGAGGAGATATGGGCCTCTGATAGATGAGATATGGGCCTCTGATAAAGGAGATATGGGCCTCTGATAGATGAGATATGGGCCTCTGATAGATGAGATATGGGCCTCTGATAGATGAGATATGGGCCTCTGATAAATGAGATATGGGCCTCTGATAAATGAGATATGGGCCTCTGATAGATGAGATATGGGCCTCTGATAGATGAGATATGGGCCTCTGATAGATGAGATATGGGCTTCTGATAGATGACATATGGGCCTCTGATAGAGGAGATATGGGCCTCTGATAGAGGAGATATGGGCCTCTGATAGATGAGATATGGGCCTCTGATAGATGAGATATGGGCCTCTGATAGATGAGATATGGGCTTCTGTGTGTGTTTGTGTGTGAGATAGGCCTGATGGAAATGAGAGGCCTATCTCTTGGCCCCTCTGACCTGACCTGTGACTGTGAAAAAATCCTGTCATTCTTAAGTCAGAGAAGGAAGTGCTCATAGAATTGCAAAATCTGGAAGCGTATTACATTACACTCCTTAAGACAGCTTAAGCACTACTATATATAGGCATTACATTACGCTACTTTGAGACAGCTTAAAGGAAAATGCATCACAGTGGAGATATTGTGTTGTGACACAACATAGATTCCCCAAACACAGCTGGTGGGATTAACTGTAACTGTGTGCGTGTTTGTGTGTTTGTGCATGTATGTGTGCGTCTGTGTGCGTATGTGTGTATGTGCATGTGTGTTTGTGTGCGTGTGTGGGTGTGTGTTTTCCACTGAACTGGCCAAACTGATGCTGACTCTGTATATAGGGAGACTCCAGACTCCAGGGTGGTTCCAGAAGTAATCTCCTTTGTTGCTCCAGAACCTTTGACACCACTTTCAGACTGCAGTCTGCTACTGGACCCGAACTAGCTTCAGAACCTTTGACACCACTTTCAGACTGCAGTCTGCTACTGGACCCGAACTAGCTTCAGAACCTTTGACACCACTTTCAGACTGCATTCTGCTACTGGACCTGAACTAGCCGCAGAAATTCCCTTCATTGTTGAGTCAAAGGAGGGTTGCTCATGAATATGTAAAGCCTGGATGCTAGATGAAGCAAACATCACTGGCACTTTTTAAGACTGCCTCGAGAAAGTATGGGACTTTGATTTAACTGAGGACCTATCTAAGAATACTGATCCTGATAAACCATGACATGTATATCAGCAAATATATACAGTATGTACCTGACCACGGACGTCTTTAATTTCATTTTCAACTGGTCCTTTAGCAAGATGTTTTAATAACCACAGATTGACCAGTTGTTGTTTAAAGTGTATTTTGAGTGATGTTACAAAAAATAAAAATAGAAAGGACACACACACACACACACACACACACACACACACACAAACACACACACACATACACACACACACACAGACATACACACACTATTTTCATTTGATGTGTTCCTTATTAGTGTTTCACTGTTGCTGTATATTTTCTGATTATCTGTTTTGCTCTTGCCAGAAATGCGCAATGGTATACAGCCACAGTAATATAAATAAACCATGATGTCTCAAAAGCATATTCTGAGACATATTTGGGGCGAAGCAGCAAACGTCTGTGTTCATGTATACTGTACTTGTGGAAAACTTTGGTAATTCGTGGTAATTTTCTGTGCTGACATGGTTTCCCCTCCTCTGCAAGTCAGAAGGTGGAAGGGGGTCCCACTGAGACAGTGAGGGGGTGTTCACACACATAAAGAGAGAAAGAGACATATCTGTACTTACTGAGGTGGTGGGAGACCGGATCTGAGCCCTTGTGGGTTGACTGTGGTGACTTGGAAAAAAACCACACACAAACACACACAAACTCACACTCGCATACACACATAAAGTGGTGCTGTTTGAGTCGACTGCTCATGCATAAATGGTTCAAAGCACATGCATTTGTAAATAAGTACATGACTACAGATCAAGACATCATATTAAACTATGAACTGTTTTTGTAAAAGGGTCGTAGTCAGGGACTATTGTTCAGAGTGAATTAGAAATCATTACAAATACAGTATAAAAACAGCAATAGACAATAAAACAACACAAATGTTATAATACCAAAATCATGATCATATCTATAAAATGCTTGAAACAAAGCATTCCTCAGACTTACTTTGAGTTACTGCAGTTTTACTGGACCGGAGGTCCAGAATACTGTGCCAGTGTACTATAAATATACTTTAAATTTCACCTTTTGCCCTTTTTTCTTTTGAACATGCTCCGCCTTTTTTGTCTTATTTGAACAGTGTTCTTGTGTGTTCTAAAAATTATAAAATTGTTACAAAGTAGTACTATGATTACTGCTCCTGCTGGTGGTGAAATGAGTTTTTAAATGCCAGTTGGTAATGTCAATAAAGGTCCTTTTTCAGTAATTGACCCCGACAGAAAGGAGAAAGGCCTTTTAGTTACAGCAATACTATGTCATAGGAGGATCTTGCTTAAGATTTGCATTACGTAAATGACCGTAAGTATTATGACTCATGTATATGTAGACAGAATGGCATCTTAACCTTACATCATCATCAGTGCTTCCAAGTAAGACTAAGACAACTGGACTTTTGCTAAAATTTGGTACAGCAAATCCTGTGTATTCATCAGTTGAGCTACTATCTGAGTGTTGTAACAGTCTGTGGCTGTTGCGACATTCAAGGGAGGAGTCAATAAGCATTTATATTTGCATATAAGCACTCACCGGATGCAAAAATGGCCTTTGTAGGAAGGTAGGAATGTTTGTGGGTGTGCCACTGAATTTGCGTCTTTTCAGCTGATTATATCAGCAGGAATTCAAACTTGTACCCTGCTTTGTTGACTAATTTGTTTCAAGCTAAAGTCAAAGAGGTATCAGTTCATGCTGATTTAACTAGGCCCCCAACAGAGGATGGCTGGGCACAGCACATATGGCAAAACACATACAGTACATGAGTAGGTTAATTAATGAAGGACACAATGCAGACTGGAGCAATGCTTATTGGCAGACTGGAGGTCTATAATTAAATATACAAGACATGTCAGCCTTAAACAAAAAGAGTTTAAGTCCAGCTCTTGGCCAGTCTTATTGTACATTCTATCATCTTTCCACAAAAGCTCAGTGTAGTTTCTTTAGTGTAATGGTGACTGCAGTGTCATCAAAGTCTCGTATACAGTCTGGATTATGGTACAAAAAAAAACAACAATAAATACTGGCAGCTGCCACCTACTCATACAACAACAACAAAGACCTTATAAGGACATAGGGGCAAATTACAGTTTTAATTGTTAATTACTCTCCTTCTTTCTTTATCTGCCTCTCTCTTTCTCCCCCTTGCCATCCACGAAAAAAAAGAAAAAATGTCCATCTCTTGAGGATCATGGCACTGATCACCCTAGAACACCCCCCCCCCCCCCTCCCAAATAATACGCACTGTACAAACACATCAGGTTACACAAATGACCACCTAGAGAAATCAGACGTATGTTAGGGTGAAAAGCGAATAGCAGGGAACGTAATAAGTCATCTACCTCAGCTCATATCTCTGTAACAGATAAACAGCAATATAAATAACAGCAAATATAAAATATTTCATTGTGAGATTAATACTGAGTAGACTTTCTGCTGCCTTTATGTTCGGCCTTCTTTATGAGGCCTACAGTGCCTTAAGTATTACTTGAGATGCATATCCTACATGTTACTCTCAAATGGTTTCTACATCCTAATATATATGCACTGCTTTACAAAAATTAAAAAAAAAAAAAATGTTTTTGTTAGTCCACACCATAGCCAGATCATCTTCATCATTCCAGATGACATTATCAGGTGGCCTACCAGTCTGTCTACATACCACTGCTTTGGGATCCTATTGGGTATACTCCACTTGGAGAAGTAAACCTGAAACTGAGTTTTATGTTCACTTTTCCATTATCATCTACCCTGCCTTTAAACTTGTGGTTAGACAGCACACTTTCCTCATTGAATTTTGTAAAATGTTAAACAGTTTGATCACACAACCTCAGTAACCCTGCGGCAGTGATTGTCCTTGAAACCGCAGCTTGCATCTTTTAACAAGAATGTTAAAAATGCTTGTCTATTTTGTCTTGCACCAACATGTCAATCTGACATTTATCATGAAATATGCAAACAAGGTCAACAAGGTTAACAGGGAAATCCCCAGTCAAATGGCTATTGCAAAGATGTGATGGATTATGCTACATTTACATTTTCCCTTTACATGGCAGTCAGATGGGACTGAAATGTATTTACTGAGATGTATTTAGGGCCCACCACAGATTAAATAAATGTTAGGCTAAATGACAGAAACCCTAGGCATGTATCTATAGGCTAATGTGGGTTAGGCTAAGAACACAGGTACACAGTACACATTTCCTAGGTTATGTGGAAGCACAAGCCTTAGAGTAGGCTAATGTCCTAAACCTAACTAAACCTAATCCTAAACATGGACAGTGTAGCGTATTAGTCCGTGATATTAGGGCTTTGGATGTGTAGCTGGAGTCTGCCTGCAATGATAACAATAACCTGCAAAGGTTATGCTCAGGTAGGCCTATACGCAGTTGTTTACAGTAAAAAAAAAAGAAAGAAAAAGAAAGAAATAGAAGAAGAAGAAGAAGAAGAAGAAGAAGAAGAAGAAGAAGAAGAAGAAGAAGAAGAAGAAGAATACATGAACACATGCAGTCGCCATGACCTGAAAGAACCTCAAAAACGTTTTTCAACGTTTATACTAATATATTTGCAAATACTTCACAGAGAGAACTAGCGTATACCCGATTATACAGCTTCTGCTCATAGACCATAGCGAGTAGAACACCAAAACGCGACAGCTTGAAGCTGTATCCATGGCAACAACCTGCTACTGCGCTTGACCCGGTAGTGTATGCCATAACTGATAAAGTACTTCCGGAGTATACATATGCATGTTGCAGCTACAGTTTTATTCTTAAGTGTTTTCATTATTGTGATCTTGTTTTTTCAAAGAAAATGTCTCGGGGCTCAAGTGCAGGGTTTGATCGGCATATCACTATCTTTTCACCGGAGGGAAGACTCTACCAAGTTGGTAAGAAAGGCTTGTCTTTGTTTATGAAATGTTTCTTTCCCTTACCTACTGGCTATCTGCCTTGTCATGGCAGCACAGCTAGTCGCATCAGTACCTATGACTATTTCAGTTAATGCTCCTAAGAGTCCGTTTGTCGTCAACTGGTCTCTAGGTGCTCGATACTTTAAAGGCAAGTTAAAGCGTCGCATTCACCCATGCATTCAACTTATAGAAAACGTATATTAGTTACAACCAACAGCAGAGCTGTCAATGGGCTAAGTGGCTAATAGCTAACTAATTGCTAGTTGGCGCTAATAGCTTAGTTGCTGAACAGAAAAGTGTTTTGGCATCTAGATTTGTTTACCTTACATCCTCTCTCTTTTCAGCACATGAAAACAAAAAATATAATTAGTCACGCATCACTTGGCTTACGCGGGTATTGGTAGATGTCCTCGCAGACGTTACATGGTGCTAGCGACGTTGCTAACCGTAACCTACCTCTTTATCACTCAGCAAGTTTCTAGGACGGTGACAAGTGTTTTTGTAGTGAAAGCAGTGATAACATCATCATCATCATCATCATCATCAATCGTTTACTTTAGTATTGTTGTTATTTACTTATTGTGTAAAGCATTTCACATTTAGGTATTATACCGACTAGGCTATTCAGTAGTTATAGAAAGCAGGAAAAGTGTCAGACAAGCCAAAGCCAAGTCCTTTTAAGAATAACCTGTAGTTAAAGTGATATGACAGATGTGTTTATTTCTCCATTTCCTCAGAATATGCTTTCAAGGCTATTAATCAGGGGGGACTCACAACAGTGGCAGTGCGGGGGAAAGATTGTGCTGTGGTGGTCACACAGAAAAAAGTACCAGTAAGTCAAGTTCAAAGCCTGGCACCTGTGTCTGAACATCTGTACAGTTGTTAGACACATCATAAAGTAGTCTGTTGTATTGAGTTGTCCTTTTTGTGTGTCTAACAGGACAAGCTTCTGGATTCATCAACTGTCACTCACCTCTTCAGAATCACAGAAAACATTGGGTGTGTCATGTCAGGGATGACAGGTAAATAGATTTGTTTGTCTATCAACTCCTATACATAGTCTATCAAACTTAAAGGTCACGACATGCTGGACAGAGGCCTCAGAATCACCTCTTGTTCTGCAGTTTAGGACTTTTTACAAGAACATTTTGTTTTGCTTATTTGAGGTCCAGTTGTTTTACTTGGAAGATGACACATTTAACACATCATTTTGACCTTGTGATCAAAAGCAAGTGTTTGTTACTGCATGTAGCGGTGTCCCCTGTACACTTCTATTCTATGGCTTTTGTTTGGTTTTTGGTTCCAGTCTAACTCAAAACGGGGTCAGTTTTTTTGGTCTGTGTCCCAAGTGGAAGTTGAGACCTAAAAGCATTAAAGATAAGTCGCAGATAAAGTGACAGTAGAACAGTTTACTTATAACACACATCTGTACCCCATCTGGTTTCGTTTTATTCTGTTTAGGGGTCACTGGTTTAAACATGCTAATTTAAAGTTAGTGCCCAGGTGGAAAGACTGCTACTGTTGTGTGTTGGAAATGTATTCATATCAAATACCAATATTTTTGTTTTGTTTGTTTTTAATCCTGTAGCTGACAGCAGATCTCAAGTCCAGAGGGCCAGATACGAGGCTGCCAACTGGATGTACAAGTATGGCTATGAGATTCCAGTGGACATGCTCTGCAAGAGGATTGCGGACATCTCTCAGGTCTACACACAGAATGCTGAAATGAGACCACTGGGCTGCTGTAAGTACACATGGCTATCTTTGCTCTTGCACGCACGGAACAACCATACCTTGTTTTTCTTTTGTCTTCCATGCATACAAGTGATTGTCTGTCCTGACTCACACACATACCCTTCTAAGTAAATAAAAACATTGACACGCCCTGATCGTGTATAGTAGGAAATAGGCTACACTTTTTAAAGTTCTGCCTTGGATTCAATGTTATGATGAAGTAGCCACTGAAAGTGTGGGATTGATTTTTAATGCCATCCACGTTGGCTGTTTAGGTCATTAGCTGCATTTATGTTCTGCTTGGATAAATGCAAGCGCAGTGGGAAAGCTGTGCTAATTGTCCGCTTTGTGCAAGTATACACTGCAGTATTTAACATGACTGTTAGTAAGGGTTTTAACATGACTGTGAGTAAGAGTTTTAACATGACTGTGAGTAAGGTTTTTGACATGCGCTAGCGGTAATATGTATGTTTGTTTATGGGCCCGGATAGTATAACAAGCTCTAGTCTTGAGGCCAGTTTGTTGTGGAACAGCAAAATGTACAGGTGAACAGACCATAATGTGTATGTGTATGTGTATGAAGTTTGACTCTCAAACAAATCCAGGGCCATCAGTTGCAGTGCATGAGTTTCATAGGAGAATGGGGATATTTCATGTATATTATGTTCTTATGTGCTTATCATCAGGCATGATCGTGATTGGCGTAGACGAAGAATTGGGTCCACAGGTGTACAAGTGTGACCCAGCCGGCTATTACTGTGGCTTCAAGGCCACAGCAGCCGGAGTCAAGCAAACAGAAGCAACCAGCTTCCTGGAGAAGAAAGTGAAGAAGAAACTAGACTGGACCTTTGAGGAAACTGTGGAGGTGAGTGCTAAAGCACTAATGCTTGTTCAGCATGCTCTGTTTGTAGTAGTAATTATTACTGTCGTATTAAATTCTTTATCACGTGGTGAGTTTATAATGACAAGTCTGGAAGATGGGATTTACACTACCCTTATATAATCCTCTGTCTTTCTCCCTGTCTTTCCATTCCTCTCCCACACAAAACAGACGGCAGTCACCTGTTTGTCAACAGTTCTTTCTATTGATTTCAAGCCCTCTGAGTTGGAAGTAGGAGTTGTAACCACTGACAACCCAAAGTTCAGGTAAACAGACACACAAAGATGTTCACCAGGCAATAGACGATTTAGCGGTCCTTCCAGGATATAGTGATTTACTCAATTACCACAAATATTAAACATTTGTTTATTCTGAAGCTGTACTGTAACACACTGAAAACACACATTCTTAGTCATATTATCAAAAATTCCCCAAAACTTTTCTGGAGGATCTTATTTGAACTGACAGTAGTGTTGGGAAAAACCGGGGCGATATGTTGGTGATTGTGGCCTTATAAAAAGTGATAAGGTTGAAAATCTCATCACACCAAGGAACATGGTAGTTGTAACTTTAATGAGGCTGTTTCAGAATGTCTCATTAAGGTTTTTTTTTCTGGTTTTGACCACTTGTAGTTAATCCTCAGATTCTGTTTGCAGTCAGGACACAGAATTACATGATGGCCTCTGTTGCTCAGTTTTCAGTCACACACAGGAGCTGTTGCACTTTAGTATATCATGTCATTTTTCCCCCTAGGATTCTGACTGAGGCAGAGGTGGATACCCACTTGGTTTCCCTGGCGGAGAGGGACTGAGGAGGGGGAGAGGACGTCTAGAGAGAGCCCTGTTGGACCCGGTTACAGTGGTGCAAGCCTTGTTTGAAGAGAGCACTGTTGGACCCGGTTACAGTGGTGCAAGCCGTGTTTCATGTATATTTACCCTGTTCCATTAAAGACATTTTTGAGAAAAAAAAAAAATTGTTAGTTTTTGTCCCCTCAATTTGGTTGTTTTATGGTGCCCCGTAGTTATGTTTTTCTCAAGAAAGCTTAAGCAGTATTCTACTGTACAAGCATATATTCACATCTAACCTGTCACATTATCAGTTGCATAGGTGCAATTTCCCTGCTGTAAACAGTGTGCAGGCATACCACAACATAACAGCCATTGAGTAACACTTCTGCCAGCTTCTTTGGAATGGTAAAACTTGTCACGTAAGCTGCTTCTAAGTTCCCGTTGTGGGTTATACAACTTTTCCGGGGTTGGGAAATGATCTGGTCACCATGCCTAATGTGGTTTTTATATCTGTAGACTTTCTTGAAATTTTGAAACAAATTTTGATTAATTGTGTACTAAAAAATATGGTGTGTGTCTGCATACATTGTCAGTTTCGTAGCATTATTATGCCCTTGCACTGTGAGATTGTGAAATCTCAAACCTTCTGTTTGACTGCATAACACATAAGCACACCAGCCCCGAATGACTGAACTAGACTGACTGACGACACTTGTCTGCGTCGACGCAGTTCTCTTTTACTGCGAGCTTGGCTGCCATGCTGGCTTTGTGAAAGCGTCAACCGTCATGTGCATCGGAGAATTAAACATGGTCATGGAGTTTCCCCTCTTAAGGAAATCTAAAATTCCAGTGTGATATAAACACTACTTGACCCATATCTATACCCTTAGGAGTTTCCCTTGGAATCTGCCTAAGATAAGTGCATAGCTGAGCCTGTGGGACCGGGGGGAGGCGTGGGCTAGATGTTTGTACTGACACAGGGGTCAGGGGTCAGGTACAACCCCGCCACCCCCCAGGGAAAATGTCCCTGCTGTCTGCCGCGATTCAGCCCACAATGCACTTAACACTCCCTCTGATCGTTGCCGCTTCACTTCTATCCTCTCACATTTTGTGTGCTGTCTCCTCCGTAGGCACAGCATGTCATGTGCGTCCTTGTGTAGTTTGGGAAATTCTTGAGAGGATCTTTTAGCCATACGGGGAACTTCAGATGACTCAGCTGACGAGCCTATCTCCACACACTGAGGGAGCTTTGCTCTCAGTGGAACAAAACACTGATTAGTCATGTCTGCCAGCAAGAACATGATACTTGTCTTCTTGTACGTCATTGCTCATACACAGCATGGAGGTCTTGCATTATGAGACTACACAAGAGTATAGGTAGTATACTCCTCTGTGTAGGTATGTGTGCATGTATAACTAGAAGGCAGTTCACCACGAAAGAAATATGAAATGGTACTGAAATCTTAAATCCAAGTGTGTATTTTTGTGGTGAATTGTCTGGCTCCGCTTGGTATGTTAAATTAGCTTTTTTTTTACAGCACAGCCCTAGACAAATTCCTTGTAAGTGGAAATCTACTTTCAGTAGACTCATATCTGATTTAAGGGTGGTTTGTGCCAGACTGATTTCCCAGTCACTGCTATTTGTGTACTTTTTTTTAAACAAAATCAACACAATCAAATGCATATGGTGTATGTATTTTTCTTCTTTAATTTATCAGCATATACATATAGTACAAAATTATAGTTTACAATAGTGTTACATCAGCTACTATGTACATGTAAAAAAATAGTGCTCTCTGTATTCACAATATTTAACACTTTTTCATATTTACACGTTCATACTTTTGTGGAGTGTGGGCAAGAGGTTTTATTTATTGAGTCCATTGTGCACTTTATTTCTCCCTCAGACTTGGTTCGCCAGAAAGCTTGGTGCTGGTCTGTGTTTGTGCGTTCTGTGTTCCTGTGGAAGGCAGTGCTGGTTACTTCAGTGAACCGGCGATACGTGACCTCCGAAAAGGATGTCGTCGTACACCATCTGTGGAGACACATAAGTGGCCAGATTAGCAGTGAGCATTAAGCTGTATTAAGTATACTGTATTATCCTCTGCGCTTGCATAAGTATACTGTATTATCCTCTGCAGTAAATGATACATTTTCTCCTTTAGATCTGCATGCATAAATGGCTGACACTTGTAGTGCCAAATCGACATATTTTAGTCATATAGCTTGATTCAAAACTAACAGTCAGGTGTGAGGAACCAAATTCTCATTTGGGTGAATGAACCCTCTGGAGCTTACTTCATCCTCAGACAAGGGCTCCTCGTCGCTGTCCTCGCTCTCGCTCTCGGGCAGCTCTCTGAGGTCCTGTGCCGTTCTGTCGTACAGCTGCTGCTGAATCTCGCCGTTCTGCCGGCCGAAAGTCAGGTGGTATGGTGCGAACCCTCCATAGGTGAGGCTGTTGACGTCTGCCCCCAGTGCAATCAGCTGGTGCACGAGAGCGAGGTTCTGGAGATCCACAGCCAAGTGGAGTGCTGTCCGGCCACTGCACTGCTCCTGGAGTAAAACAGTAGCTTGTTAGGCAGAGCTCTACAAACCAGTGTTGATCAATGTACGATCCATTTGGAAGTCACTACAGACAAAGTGTACCATGCTTTTACTTACTTTGGAATTAATATCTGCTCCTAACTGAACGAGGACTTCAACCATTGAGAGAAAGCCATGGATTGAAGCCAAGTGGAGGCAGTTGTGTCCTGTCAAAGGATAAAAGTTTTTAGTATCAAGTCATTTATTTCTTATTGTGCATTAAAAAACAACAACTAGCAGTCAAGACAACTTCTGTTGCAGTGTTACAGGTGTTATGAGTTACAACAATATAAAAATGGTGAAATGGGGCAGAAAGCAACTTACCACTGTAATTTGGGAAGCTGAGGATGGTACGCAAGTGACTCGTAGGTGGCAGTTGTGTGAGGAGGCCAAAAGAGGGCATGGATCCCTTCTTGCAGGCGATGTGCAGAGCGGTGTTACCACTGTGGTCCACTAACCGCGAATCACAGCCAGCTTTTAGGAGACATTCCACCAGCCCATGCTGTTCTGTTATCACAGCCAAATGAAGGGGCGTCTAAGAGAAAGAAAGGACAGAGTTAGATTTTATATAGTGGATCTGACCGTATATGAGGGCATTTTAAAATGTTTTGTATCTTGATTTTAAACATAATATTGCATTTTATTTATGATAAATAATAGTTAATTAAATAAATGCATCAGTAAATAGGTTAATTAAACAGTGCTTCAGTAAGTAGTCTACCTGTCTTTGGTTGTTCTGCGTGTTCAAGAATGGGTCTTTGTGGCACTGTTTGATCATCTGCATGGCCTGGTCTTGTGCTTCATGAATAATGGCGAGGTGAAGAAACCTGTTGAGAAGCAGAGGCGTTCGTTAAAATCCCGCGCTTCAAAAATAGTTTTACAAAGGAAGTGGTGCAACAAAGACTACACATGAGCAGCGAAGCGTTTCGCAAGAATGGACTTTTTCGGGTTATTTCCACCAGTTGTGGCTTGACACGTCTGATGCTTTATCAGTTCCTGGCTGAGCGCCAGGGACTTTCCTGTCTGAGTAGATTGTCTCTCTAGCGCCGCCAGAGATTGTCACTGTGCCAAGTTCTGTGTGGTCTTACTATCATTTGTTTACGACCACTACTGCATGCTAATATAGACATTATAATTAAGTTTAATGAATAGTTATGCATGCTTAAGCACAGATATGTCGGTATTATATATAGACGATGCACGATGTCGTACAGTTTAGTTTGCAAAGTTTTGTGCGCAAAACTGGGTTAATCTGTAGATCGATTTATTTTAGCCTAATCTACTTTTTCAGCATATGAGCATGGACAACTTACGTGTCTCCGTCTTCTGTCACTTGTTGTTTCCAGGGTTCACAGCTGAATTCTGTTCTTGTTTCAGATATACTTAAATTGTCGAGGTCCTCTTCAATAAGTGAGTATTCGCCCGACTTAAATGAGTCTAATCCACTATCGATGCGCTCGTCTTGACACGGGAACAGTTTCCTGTGTTTCGAGTCCATTTCATCCAGATCATAATCCATTTGGTTGCCGTTTCCAAGTAGAAAGATATCCATTGTGACTTCTGTATGCTGTCAACTCTCAAGAGCTCAGGGCAGAGTGTGAGTTGACGGGGAGGCGCCCCAGTAGTTATGTGGCCTACAGTGGGTGGAGACTGCTGGGGATTTCCGCATAGGAAACTCAGAACGGCAGAACGGGCTTTTGTGGGAAAATTCCCCATAAATGACTCCCCATAGTAAGAATGAAAAACCCGTAGTTTCATATTAGGCATGCCTCTACAATATATACCTATGCCTGCGTACTTCAGAGTCAAAAACTTGGTGATGAATGAAAACCAAATTGCCATGAATGAAAATGGGCTAAAGCTCACACGCTGACAATTTCCAGGTGAAACTGAATGGACCAATTAACGTGTGAGATGTGCGTTATCACTGAGATTCCCAGTTGACCTATTAACCAGAGACGCACATTAGGGTGGAATATCCACTGACTTGATGTTTCACAGGAAAATTGTGAAACTGCTCATTTTAACAGGAATCCTTTTTTTTCCATCTGCAGAATACAGGTATATCCTTTCACCATTAGCAGGGTTGGAAACAAACTATATGTAATTAGATTGCCTGTGCCTATTGAAAAAACTATTTTCAGTGATCGCAGAATTCATTGCAGAACAAACATATTGATTGAATATGAGTTGTTTTGAGAAAGGATAGCTAGAAAAATACATCTTGTGAGAACTGAAGGCAAAAATGTTTCAGATCATTTAAAAAGATGTTTTGATAATAACAAAAGAGAGATTAAGATGAAAAATAATATTCAGTGAATATATGTGTTTAAGTGTTTAGATTATATTAGTTTTCAGTGCATCCAACCGATTACATGACTGTTTGCAAAAAGGACCATGTCATTTGTATCGATCACATTCTGAAGTAATCATACGCAACTCTGCCCATTACTGGGATGCAATTTAGAACAACCTCATGTTCTACTTTAGGTCTACATTTCATCGACATCGAAGTGTTTTAATCTACATGTTATCCAGCTGCCTGCAGTGTAATCACTTCACATAAACAAATGCATTTACAAACGGATCCTGGTGGAGAGTCCTAAGAACAGGGAACTTCCTAGGCTAAAACCAGCAGCAGCATCTGATGTCAAAGGCAAAAAAGAAAGCATGGTCTGAATGGAGGCAAAAGGTCCTAGGCGTGTTAGTTTCATGTTCCTGACTGTGGTCATAAAGGTTCAGGGGAATTCAATAGAAAGTAACATGTACTGTAACTGTGTTGCAAGACGTATCTTAGCAACTGTTTGCTGGAGGGCAACAGTTTGGGAGCTTTACGTTTTACGTCACAGACTCTGTCTAGTTCGTCCCTACATTGCGCTGTTGAAACCACAGAAAGGGCTGTGTTTATTTGCACTGCTGGGGAGGAGGGTGTAGCAAGGCAAAATAGCAACTGTACTGAGGCATCTATGACATAACAACTCTCGTCACCACGACTTGGTACATGCAGATAGCATCATGTTTGTTGCAATACTGAAGTATTTTTTCACTCAAGCTTTTAAAGGAGAGACATTGAAAACATATAGGAAGTCCCAGGGAGATCTCTGCTTTCAGAGCAACAGCCACCTGTTAAAGAGTTATCAAACAGAAAATGTTGTGTTGTAGGTGCTGCTTTTGTTAGAGAATGTAACACTGCCATGCTTTCGTGTATTTGCATTATTCTGTTCCCATAAACATGAGGTGAAAGCAGAACTTGTTCATGCGTGCACCAGTATGACGTGCATCATGTTCATCTGCTGTTCATGCGTGCACCAGTATGACGTGCATCATGTTCATCTGCTGTTCATGCGTGCACCATTATGACCTGCATCATGTTCATCTGCTGTTCCTGCAGCAAACGTATCGCCATCGATGTTCACCTGAAGCTTTTTATGACACATGCAGACTTCATGCTAGATTAGACTATTGAGATTGAAAGTGTGCTTATTTTTCCCAGTTAACGTGTAAAGCCTGCTTGCTCTTCACACAGTTCGCGTCCTGCAATCCTGCATCTTGGTGATCTGGTTTGGGGTGACCTCCTTTTGTCTTTCAGGTTTTTTCTTTCTTTCATTTTGTCTTTCCTTCATTTGTGATTCTGTAGAAGGAAATGTAGGCTATGAATTCTCTTCTTGAAAAAAAAAACACCAGACCTGTATAACAATGAACAAATTTTTGGTTTTTGTGTTTTTGAAACTTCAATTCATCAGCAGATTGTTTTTGGTGGCAGCCTGTCTCTAGGTGTAAACACGCTGTCACTTCAGTTAAGGGATGTCAGGAGCACATCTGTTATAAAGTCGTGTTTGTATCAGGTCATAACATCTGATGCAACAATGAGTGTATGTGTGTGTGTTTGTGCATTTGCTTGTGTGTGTCTGTGTGTGTGTGTGAGTGTGAGAGAGAGAGAGAGAGAGATAAAGTGTATGTGTGTGTGAGAGAGAGAGTGTTAGTGTGTGTGTATGTGTGTGTGTGTGTGTGTGTATGTGTGTGAGAAAGAGAGAGAGAGAGAGTGTGTGTGTGAGAGAGAGAGAGAAAGAGAGAGAGAGTGTATGTGTGCGTGTGAGAGAGTGCGAAAGAGAGTGTGTGTGTGTGAGAGAGAGTGTGTGTGAGTGTGTGAGAGAGAGAGAGAAAGAGAGAGAGTGTGTGTGTGTGTGTGTATGTATGCGAGAGAGAGAGAGATGAATGTGTGAGATGGTATGCGTATGTGAGTCAGAGGGTGCGAGAAGTGTGAGTGAGATGGTCCTAGTAGTGATGTGGGCCGTGGGGCAATGTGACATGGCAGCATCATAATGAGCTTTCCAAGTGCCTGTTGTAAACCAAACTCAGATGGTGTGAGTCATGCTTTAGCGACAGTGACGATTTGATTTTCTCAAATTAAAGGAGGATTGCAAAAAAAAGTAATGCTACTATAATACGATACTGAAAAATATGTTCAACATATATTGTTGAAATCAGAGACTCATTTTATAATTGATTTGATTCATAATTTCGTGAGAAAATCACCATGTAGTTCTGCAGCCCTCTTGTTGTCAGTGGTCCAGTTTCTTTTCCATTTTCCTGCAGTGTTCGGAAGGGGGAAAGCAACCATGGAAATTAGTAGGCCTTGTTTCTGCCTACCCACTCATCTTTAGCTTATACATTTTCTGCTGATCTTATCTTACGCGTTTCTCTGAAGTGTAGGCGTGATTCTGGGTAAGGAAACCCCAAGTCGTCTGAAAGACTCTTGGCGTCAAAGCTGAATAATGGTGCACATTCATATCACAGTGGCCCCTGACAACGTCTGCAAACTGACCTCCTTTCTACTGCAGTTGTGTTATGCAATGAATAATATTTGCATAATTATCTTTCTGTCTACTACTGACACTTACACGCCACGCACCCTCCAATACAAACACTGTCTTAGGTAGCGACACATAGGTCCCCCTGGTGGCATTTTGGCATAATGTCGTCTTTTCACGACCAAGGAGGCCAGGCCATAGACAGCGGGGCAGGCCCCTGTGTTCTACTAAAAAAATTAACTTCAGCTCCCAGGTATCTCAGCGTCAACTGAACGTCAGACCAAATGTTTTTTCTGATTGGATCTCAGGACGTCTTTCTCCTAAAAAGACAACGATTGGTCAACCACCTAGCCATGCTTTGAACGTGTTGTGCCCGGAGCTGCCCTGCCGTTGTTTATCTTTTTTTAAACACCGGGTGCCCGTCAGCCTTAATGTAGTTCTGTTAGATGGTATAACAGGTGAAACTCTATAACATGCCAGTGCACTCGCGAGAGAAGAAAGAAACCAACCACGAAGATATGGAGGTGGATTACCCAGAGCAAGACGCTAGCAGCTCGGACGAGGAAGATACTGTAAGCTCATCTGTTTCTGAAGATGGAGACAGTTCAGGTAATCACACAGGCTATAGTCAGCTAGTAAGCTAACACGGGTCGTAAATGTTTTCCTGGTACATAAATCTCGTCCAGTAAACCCGGCTATATCGCACACAAGTGGCAGTGGTTCATTCGTTACATTTCTCCAAAACTGAACAGCTGTTATTATTTATTAGGCAGTACCTTATCAAGCTAGTGTGGCTAGTCAGTCATGTTTCTCTGCACACTGACCAAAGATTCTTGGTATGTGCAGAAATGGACGATGAAGATTGTGAGAGGAGGAGGCTGGAGTGCCTTGACGAAATGACAAACCTTGAGAAGCAATTCACGAACCTCAAGGACCAGTAAGCCCTTTTGCCTTCCTTTACATATCATCGACATTTCTCAGTTCAGTAGGCGTTAGGCGTTCCTGTACGGCGCCAGTCTTAGGTCTACATCTGTGAAATTATGTATCGGCAGATTGTACAAGGAGAGACTGAGCCAAGTTGACCTCAAGCTACAAGAAGTAATAGCTGGCAATGCTCCGGAATACTTGGAACCCCTTGCAACACTTCAAGAGAACATGCAGATCAGGACCAAAGTAGCAGGTAGGGTCTGCTACAGTGATGGTTGATTGCTTGTTGTTTGTTAATGTTATGAAGGTTAAGTCTGCATTGAACTATCTATGTGGGACTTAGTTATTGTTGTTTTTGTTTTGTTGTCGTTGTTTATTGCAGGCATTTATCGTGAGTTGTGCCTAGAGTCTGTGAGGAATAAGTATGACTGTGAGATGCAGGCTGCCAGCCAGCACTGGGAGGTAACTGAGTCACGCCTTCAAGGCCTGCCCCATTCCACACAACACAAACATTCCCAAACACACAACGCATTTCTAAAAGGAACCCTTCTGACAGAGCAGTGACCCCAGTCTGCGGATGGTGGTGCTGTGTCTCCTCTGTCCTAACATTCTAAGTGTGTATCTTGCACACCTTGCAGAGCGAGAAGCTACTGCTGTTTGATACAGTTCAGAGTGAGCTGGAGGAGAAGATAAGACGTCTGGAGGAAGATCGTCACAGTATAGATATTACCTCAGGTGAGGTAAACTTTGTGTGTGTGTGTGCACTTACTGCAAGTTCTGAGAAGGGTTTTGATTTGAAGTGTTTATTTTTGTCATGCCGTATGGGCCTGTGTTTATCAGAGTTGTGGAATGATGGTCTGCAGTCCAGGAAGAGCAAGAAGAAGGATCCTCTCACTCCGGGCAAGAAGAAGAAGCCTGTTGTTGTATCAGATATCCTAATATCGACTCCTCTTCTATGAAGTTAGTCTGAAGAGTTCAGTCAAAGCACGCACATCCCTCATGAACACTAGGAGCAGGACCAAAGGGCAGTCGACATGAGTGGGAAGGAAAAAGTCCGCTCAACCAGATTTATGCTCCCAAGTTTATGTTATTAAATACCGTGTGACGTTTCGGGCTTCCTCACCCTTCCTTAGACGACCCTCTGAAGAAGGGTGAGGAAGCCCAAAACATCACACGGTATTTAATGACGTAAACTTGGGAGCATAAATCTGGTTGAGCGGACTTTTTCCTTTCTACTTATGAAGTTACTTTGACTCATAAAGTGGCTTTATTTAACTCCATAAAATGCATAGTATTTGTATCTGAACAGGTAACTCAATGTGTCCTCTCTTATTTATGTGTTTATTTTACCATTAGTCTGTCCTACTCAACATTCTCCTTAGCCTTCGTACGGCCATATATTGTTTACATGTTGCAAGACTTGGATATACTTGAAGACTGGACAGCAATAAGAAAGGTTTTGTTCATTCGTCATCATACTATTTACTGTTAAATTTACCTTTCTGTATGTACGTACATACAATTGTTTTTTTTCTTTTGTTTTGTTTTTTTAATAGTTGTACATTTGTGTTTCAGGCTATGGCTTCTATGGGACCGCACAGAGTTAAAGTCGATGGTAAGAGCTTGTTTTCAACTGTGTCATCAATAGCTGTGCCGTTCGTTTTTAAGAAGAATGGTTTTTATGTTTAAATATAATCTTATCTTTGAAACTGCTCTCTGCTATCTGTTATGGGTACTGTCTGGATCTGTTCTTTTCTTGTGAGCTGTATATTGTGTGTTGTACTCATTTGTAGTTTATGTGTTCATGGTTAATTGTAAATGTAAAAAAAAAATGATTAGAAAAACAAAAGTAATTTATCACAAAATAAATTGCTGTGTTCATGGTGTTGTTCTTTTGGCAATAATACATTGAAGTTCTTACATGAGGTAACGCTGTGTTGTAGTTGCCACAAAGCCAGAGAAGCATCAGCACATGGCTCGCTCGGAGGACGGCCGTCTATTCTCCAATAACAAGTATCAGCACATGGCTCGCTCGGAGGACGGCCGTCTCTTCTACAACAACAAGTGGTACTCCAGAGGACAGGCCATCTGCATCAACCGGAAGGACGAGTACCCTACCAGGTAAGACTGTTTACCTTCACTGCCACACACCTGGGGGGTATACTTCAACAGTAACAAACCTGCTTTATTTAACTCTCGCATTTGTTAGGTTATAAAGCCCTGGGCTCCTCTGCTCACAGGTTTACAGCTACCTCTGGGTTAACTAAACCGGTTTTATCACATATCCACCTTTGCAGTGTACACAGTAACTAACACAATAATTGTTCTAATTTTAACATTGCATTGGTACAGTAGCTCCTGTGGCTACCACCCTCATGACTGACTTCATTCATTCTGCGTTTACGTCTCTGCCAGTGCCATCATCACCACCATCAACCACGACGAGGTCTGGTTCAAGAGGCTGGACGGCAGCAAGTCCAAGCTGTACGTCTCTCAGCTGCAGAAGGGCAAATACACCATCAAGCACTCCTAGTCATCCGCCACAGTCCACCGGCCTTCCTCCGCTAGCACTAGCGACGGCTCTTCCCTGTGTTTTCTGTTGCCATGGCAACCCAGCCTCTGGCCTCCTCCTCCTCCATGTGTCCTTCCCCTTTCGTTCCTAACTTCACCGTTTATGTCCAAGGAAGAGGGCAAATCAGGCTATGGTAGCCAGTTTCTACATGGGGGATGCATGGATATGAATTGTCACGATGAGGCCATATTTTTACACTGGAACGCTATTGAGAAGAGATGTGCTGCTGTAAGAACATGTGGTTTTAAGGGGTAGGGATTGCCCAAAAACTGTGTGTGTGTGTGTGTGTGTGTTTTTGGGCGGGAGGTGTCTGTAAAGTGTGCCTGTGTTATTGATAAGAAAGATGTGCTGCTGTAAGAAAAATGTGGTTTTAAGTATAGGGATTGCCAAAAAACTGTGTGCACGCGTGCGTGTGTGTTGGGGGGCAGGGGTGTCCCTAAAGTGTGCCTTGGATTAGGTTTGGTGAGGATAAGGGGTTTGTGCCTTGAGGCACCCCCAGGTAGGGGCCTTGCTAGGAGAAGTATTACGTGCACAACGCAGAGGGCAACTTGGAGAAAGTTGTTTATGAAATTGAACACGTCCACAGTATTAGATTGCACAGAGCCTTGTGGTTGGCGCCTGACAGTGGGGGTTGCTTTCCACTGGCATTACGCTGATTGTACGCATAGATGGATCCTTCTACAAGGCTGACTCGGCCTGTTGCCAGACTTTGGAAATATGTGAATGTGGGCTCCTCAACTGAAGTATTTGGTGCCATTATAGTATACTAAGAAAGGTGTGGTGATGTCAGTATTAAAGGTGATAAAACCTCTATAAACAAAGGAACTGCCAAATGGAGTCTGTATTATGATTTATTATTATTATTATTATTGTTGTTGTTGTTGTTACAGCTGACAAAACTGTTACAGTCTTTCCATTGGATACTCTGAGCAGTAATGCTAAATGCTGAATTAGATAAATGTAATGTCATTCAGACTGTAAGCATCCTGGAAGGCAGCTGCATGTCTGCATAGTGACCGTGACAGTGTTCTGTCTATGAAAGACTAGTGGTCCTTAGGATGCTCATGTCTTTTGTTTTCCCTTCCTTATGTTTGTAGTTTCCTGCCCGGTCATCAGTGGGGTACACTGCAGGGACAGTTAAGTGGCAAACCTGGTTTATTTAACTTAGAGGTAGTAAGTAGTGTATCTGATGGAGGACGAGCCACTTTGGCATTTGTTTAGTTAAGAGAATGAGGCCCTGGGCTGTTTCACCAACAGGTGTGCAGCTACCCGTGGGTAAACTAAACCAGCTTTATGACTTCACCATGTGCAGTATACCCCTCTGATGTGTAGTGCAGAACCAAGGCCTTGTTTCACTGCATGCTCTCAGATGTGTTCTGACTGATAATGTGCCTGCAGCATCACAGCTGTAAGGAGTCTTGCAGTAAACTTAAAATTTATGACATTAACAATGTTTTTGTTTCAATTTGCCTTATTTAGTTTTTTATGCTTTTCTACACCGTCTGAACTTTGACCTCATGTAAAAAGTATGTAGCACTGTGTTACTGCGTTCCTTGCCAATCATCTTCCACCTTTGTGTTACCTGTACAATCACATCCAACCTCTTTAAAACCCACTGAAGTGAAACGTCAGGCCCGATAACCTGCTGGAAAACACTGACTGAAAGAACTACTGTTTGTTGAGGATGGCAGTGTGTTCATTGTGTAGGTCAGCATTTTTTCTGTCAGTTTTATTTTTCACCAGAGTCTTCATTGACGTAATAAAGAATGAGAATGAAATGACTTGTGACCATAGTCTAAAAGAATGAATGCTTACATAAGCACTTTGTCTCTTTCTCTCTCTCTCTCTCTCTCTCTAAATATATCTTTGCGGTTAGTTGAATTGATGATTATCTTCTTTTTTTTTTCTCAAAATTACGCTGAGGATTTTAGTCTTTTACCGGAATGGCCCAGGAGCATTTGCTGTGCTGTGCTGCTTAGCGCATTTCTCCCCCAGGGCGCCACTGCCAGTGGGCCACTCAGTGGATTAACTCGCGCTGCGATCGATCAGCCGCACAGGAGGCCGAGGAGCTGCCGTCGTGGAGGGAGTTTCTTTGCGACCAAAAGAGTGGTGCAGGCTCACTTTGACTGCAGTGCTCTCCTTTAGCCACTGGGTGGCAGTAAAGCCACGTGCTACTGCTCAACTCGTGTCGAGAGATTTCATCAACCTGTGTTTGGTACACCCAGTGATGCTACTGAAAGTTCAGGCGTGGCAGTGTAGGTAAACTATCATTAAGGTTACATTTGTGAAATTTTACCCAATTGTTCCTGATGGGGATGACAGGAAGATGTCATAAATCTGCAAGTAATCCTCTTACTGGTTCCTAATGGCAATGTCTAACTGTTACAGGGGGCATTAATCTTCAGAGCCAGGAAGCCTTGTATTTCGAGAGCATGTTTTGTGTTCACAAACTCTCTGTTGACCCTGGTGACAGTGAAGAATACAAATGGCTTTTGAAGTAGGCTGGCAGTAATGTGATCGGGTTTACTGTACGTGGGGTGAGGAGGAGGAGGGTTAGTTCACCCCGTTGAGGATCAGTCACCTTCTTGTGGGCAGTTTGTTAACAGAGAGGCAAAAACCTGTTTGGCTAATGAAACTTGTGTTTAAAAAAGTATATAAGGAAAAAGTTACTTAAGGGATCGTAGGAGTGCTCCTACAGGGCCTTCCAGTGGCTCACCGTAACATGAATAGACACTGTCCTGGTGATCAGGGGTCATACTTGAGTTTTAAGCCCGGTGTGTGGCTGCTGCAGATGGCGGTATGTAAAATAACACCGGCGTGCACCAACACTCAATAGACTTCACCTTCAGTTCAGCAGGCAAAAGGTCCTGCCCTGTAAATGTTACATTGTTGTGAGATGGTGATATGGAAATATATTGAAATTCGCAACTGACAGAAACCTAAGAAGACAGTGTAGGCAGGCAGGTGAACAGGTAGGCAAGCTGTCAGGCCACACACACACTCACGCACACACACACAAACACACACACACACTGAGGGTCTGATGTTAACGAGGTTTTCGTCTAACAAGATGGTGAGTGGGCCAGCAGAGCTGGTGCTGGTAGTCAGAAAAGTGTGGAGCACGGGGCGAGCAGAGAGAGCCTGTCTTTGGGCCGAGCAGAGAGAGCCTGTCTTTGGGCCGAGCAGAGAGAGCCTGTCTTTGGGCCGAGCAGAGAGAGCCTGTCTTTGGGCCGGGCAGAGAGAGCCTGTCTTTGGATGCCGAGCAGAGAGAGCCTGTCTTTGGGCCGAGCAGAGAGAGCCTGTCTTTGGGCCGAGCAGAGAGAGCCTGTCTTTGGATGCCGTCCCAACAGGCCTTCAAGCACTGTGCTGACCACACAGTTTTAGTGCTAGTAGATTTTTCCTCATCTCACATTTGACTGTTTTGGTTGTTTCTTTCTTACACACAGACTGTGCCCTTTGCGGGGGATTCCCCTTACACAAAACCAGAGACCAATCTGTGCTCCTTTGTTGGATGCAAACAGTTGTTTGAGCCAGCCATATTTACATGGAAACAAGTCCTAAATGAGGCCCTGAACCAAAGTGTGTCGAGGGCTGATGCAGGCCATTGAGCCTCACCAGGGGCATTATGGGGGCGCGTGTCGGAGCGCTACTCTACCGCCACCGATGTGTGTTGTGCAGGTGCTCCACACCTCTCGAGCCGTGTCTCCCCGTGCTGATGGGTAATTATCCACCCACGGTGGACTCCGCTTAACCATGTGGCCTCACCTTGCCTCCCCGCCTCGCAGGCACTCAGGAGGGGGGCCGAGATGGAGCATCACTACACGCTCGCTCGCCTGGGCCTCCGACAACAGGAAGGGTTTTTTCCTTTCCTTCACATCCGACTACACAAACAGAAGGGACATTCTGAGGATGTATGTACATCTTATCTTATTGCCTTAATCTGCCTCTAACCCCCTCATCAACCCAACACCCCCACCACCACCACCTCCCAGCACCCCACCCTTCTGTTCGCCCCTCTCCGCACTCATCCCCTGCGGCACAGGGTACTGGCGGGGAGGTGTTAAATCTTTCACGCCTCCGCGCCGGTGAAACATCTGCACTTTCTCAGGTGGCACGCGGCCCGGCTGAATCTTTCATGAGCAGACGAGGGGACGATAAGGTGGTCCGAGGAAGACGGTCCCATCACAGGAGAGCCGCAGCCTGTCTCTCTAACCGTGGGGTGAAAGGGACAGAAGGGATGAAGAGAGAGAGAGAGAGGGAGAGAGAAAGAGAGAGAGAGTGGGAGTTGCAAACCTCCAGGGTGTGTGTGTGTGTGTGTGTGTGTGTGTGTGTGTGTGTGTGTGTGTGTGTGTGTGTGTGTGTGTGTATGAGAAAGAGTGCATGTGTGTGTGTGTGTGTGTGTGTGTGTGAGTGCACATGTGCATGTGTGTGTGTGTGTAATTGAGTGGTCAGCGGGGCAAGGCCTAGGGTATGTCCGTGGGGGGACAGTGCTGCAGCTGCAGGTGTGATAAGTGACAAAGTCAATAATGCCTCAGCACCCTCCACCTGTCTATTGCTCTATCTGTCTCTCTCTCTCTCTCTCTCTCTCACACACACACCCTCTCTCTATCTCTATCTCTATCTCTCCATCCGTTATGTAGTCTATCCTTTCCTTTGTACTCTGTTTCTCTTTCTGTCTCTTTGTTAGCCTGTCTTTGTTTCCTGCTCTCTATCCTTTCTTCTTTTCTTTTTCCCATCTGTCCACTGTCTCACTATCTTTCCCAATCGTGTTCTCTCTCTCTCTCTTCCTCTTTCTCTCTCTTTCTGTCTCCCTTTCTCTCTCTTCCTCTCTCTCTCTCTTTCTCTCTCCCTCTCAGTCTATCTCTCTGTCTCTCTCTTTCTCTCTCCCTCTCTCTTTCTGTCTCCTCTGTCTCCCTCTCTCTCTTTCTCTCTCCCTCTCTCTCTCCTTCTCTCTCCCTCTCTCTCTCTATCGCCCCTTCCACCCTTTGCAGGACTTGAGCAGCTCATCGGCTGTTCATGCGGAGCTGTGTAGAGCTGTGTAGAGCTGTGTAGTAGAGCTGTGTAGTAGAGCTGTGTAGAGCACATGTAGTAGAGCTGTGTAGTAGAGCACATGTAGCAGAGCTGTGTAGCAGAGCTGTGTAGTAGAGCTGTGTAGTAGAGCTGTGTAGTAGAGCTGTGTAGTAGAGATGTGTAGTAGAGCTGTGTAGAGCACATGTAGTAGAGCTGTGTAGTAGAGCTGTGTAGTAGAGCACATGTAGTAGAGCTGTGTAGTAGAGCTGTGTAGTAGAGCACATGTAGTAGAGCTGTGTAGTAGAGCTGTGTAGTAGAGCTGTGTAGTAGAGCTGTGTAGTAGAGCTGTGTAGTAGAGATGTGTAGTAGAGCTGTGTAGAGCACATGTAGTAGAGCTGTGTAGTAGAGCTGTGTAGTAGAGCTGTATAGTAAAGCTGTGTAGTAGAGCTGTGTAGTAGAGCTGTGTAGTAGAGCTGTGTAGTAGAGCACATGTAGTAGAGCTGTGTAGTAGAGCTGTGTAGTAGAGCTGTGTAGTAGAGCACATGTAGTAGAGCTGTGTAGTAGAGCTGTGTAGTAGAGCTGTGTAGTAGAGCTGTGTAGTAGAGCACATGTAGTAGAGCTGTGTAGTAGAGCTGTGTAGTAGAGCTGTGTAGTAGAGCTGTGTAGTAAAGCTGTGTAGTAGAGCACATGTAGTAGAGCTGTGTAGTAGAGCTGTGTAGTAGAGCTGTGTAGCAGAGCTGTGTAGTAGAGCTGTGTAGTAGAGCTGTGTAGTAGAGCACATGTAGTAGAGCTGTGTAGTAGAGCTGTGTAGT
>CM050219.1:31180000-31260000 GCA_027475355.1 Coilia nasus | reverse complement strand
GGGCCCGTCGTCTCTCCAGAGTTAAGAAAACAAGAGTGGACAGACTGGGAGAGAAAGACAGAGTGAGAGAGAGAGAGAGAGAGAGAGAGAGAGAGAGAAGAGAGAGAGAGAGAGAGAGAGAGAGAGAGAGAGAGAGAGAGAAAGAGAGAGAGAGAGAGAGAAAGAGAGAGAGAGAAGAGAGAGAAGAGAGAGAGAGAGAGAGAGAGAGAGAGAGAGAGAGAGAAGGACAGGGGTGTGACAGATACTAAGGGAATGAACAACAATTTCATTCATGACAAGACGTGCCCCCTATTCACTGTATGTCAAAAATTCAGAAACATTGTGGGTCGGGGCTGGGAGAAGTCGTGTGACAGTGGTTGCTGTGCCAGGCTCTGCTGGCACCTCTTGTTTTACACTGTCCTTATTTTACACTGACCCGGCTCCTGGTACTGGTTAGCCCTCTGCTGCTGGCTGGGTGGCTGTCTGTGTAGCTCGTGACAACTCCACACACACCAGCAGCACACAGAGGAGGGTGTGTGGGGGTGGCTGGGTGCCTGCTCGACACCTGGAGGTGAGTGGAGGTGGCAACTGCAAGTGTGACTCTCCTTGCCGCATCACGCTTGGCAGCTCGTCGTCATTCCTCAGGCTCCCCATGCCAGAGATGCCTCTCGGCCTCCACAGATGGGCCTGTGTGGCCACGGGTGTGGCCCTGGAGGGCACCGGGGTGGTGGTGGGGTGGTGGGACCAGGGTGGGGGTGGCGATAGGGTTGGAGTGGTGGGACCAGGGGCTGGGTGGGGGGGGTCTGGTGGAGAGGGTGTGGGTGGTCACACTGTTTGGCCATGTTTGGCTGGGGGGGTCTGCTCCTCTCAGGTTTCCCCTCCCAGTGTGGCTTGGTGACGGGCGGCTGTTTATTAGAGACAGCTGTCAGTTCCTCGACCCGCTGCCATCCATCATGCTGCTGCTGAGGCGGGGCGCCGCATGTGGCCGAGGGCGCGGCGGGTGCGAGCAGTGCGGCACAGACGGGCTGCCTGCTCAAACGCTGCTCCTGTCTCTGCTGTTTTCTCACACCCCACCCCTACGCCCCCACCCCTACGCACCCACCCCTACACCCCTACGCCCCCACCCCTACGCACCCAACCCTACGCCCCCACCCCTACGCCCCCACCCCTACGCACCCACCCCTACACCCCTACGCACCCACCCCTACGCACCCAACCCTACGCCCCCACCCCTACGCCCCCACCCCTACGCACCCACCCCTACGCCCCCACCCCTACACCCCTACGCACCCACCCCTACGCACCCAACCCTACGCCCCCACCCCTACGCCCTCACCTCCACCCCACCCCTACGCACCCACCCCTACGCACCCATCTCCACCCCTACGCCCCCACCCCTACGCACCCAACCCTACGCCCCCACCCCTACGCCCCCACCCCTACGCCCCCACCCCTACGCCACCACCCCTACGCCCCTACGCCCCCACCCCTACGCACCCAACCCTACGCCCCTACGCACCCACCCCTACGCCCCCACCCCTACGCCCCCACCCCTACGCACCCACCTCCACCCCATGTGTGTGTGTATGTGTGTAATGAGTATGACATAGGGGTGGGACTTTTTTTCCCCAGTTGTGATGTAATTATCTGCATTTCTATGCAACCAGACAAGCTTTCTGACAGACACGCTGCAGGGCCAGAGAGGCACCCCAGTCCGCTGGATGTTAGTGGCTCAAGGGATCCAGCCTCGCTCGGATATGGGAAGCCTTGCCAAAATTATATCCAGGGTTATGGTAATTGGGTATATTTTGAGTGTGTGTGTGTGGGTGTGTGTTTGTGTGTGTCGCTGGAGTTGGGATATGTGATACAGCCTCTGCAGTCCCTCAGTGCGACACCTGGTTGGGGAGGTGTGTGTGTGAGTCATGTGGTGTGTGTGTGTCTGTGTATGTGTGTGTGTGTGTGTGTGTGTCTGTGTGAGAGTGTGTGTGTGTGTCTGTGTGAGAGTGTGTGTGAGTATGTGCGTGTCTGTGTGCGTGCGTGAGTGTGTGTGTGTGTGTGTGTGTGTGTGTGTGTGTGTGTGTGTGTGTGTGTGTGTGTGTGTCTGTGTGAGAGTGTGTGTGTGTGTGTGTGTGTGTGTGTCTGTGTGAGAGTGTGTGTGAGTGTGTGCGTGTCTGTGTGCGTGCGTGAGTGTGTGTGTGTGTGTGGGTGGAGGAGGCAAACCCCTCTCCCATTACCGGCTGAGTTGGTCTCTTCTTCATTTACATTTGAAATATTGATGTGCCTAATTTAACCCTGGGGCAGCTCACATGTCACTCAGTGTGTGAGTGAGCGCAGAGGGTGCTGATTGGCTGATTGAAACTGGCCTCTTATTGGTCTGTTTCAGAGGTGGGTGTCGTGCTCATACCATGTATCTCATGTGAGGATCCGAAAGCTATGCGTCCAATATACATGACACACTGACATACATGATAGCTGTACCTAAATAACAGCTCACTCCTAGCTGCACTCCTATAGGCCCCTATATTATCATGGACAAACCACTGAGCCACGGAGCTGCTTCTATATTCACTTTGTGCGTACACGTTTTCACGCAGAGCACAGAGTAACACGACTCTCCTGACAGCTATAAACCACCGTATGACAACTTCTTATGTGCCGAGTGCTTCCCGTGCACTGCCAGGCCTGGCTATTAACCCGAGCTCATTTATTTTTAATGCCTCCGATCCTTTAAAACTGTACAGGGCCCATGATGAGATTTCCCTGATTGGTTTGGAGGGACATTAAGTTTAATGTATCATTGCTAATGGGGAGGGGGGTGGGGGTGGACTGGGAGCTTTGTGTGCTGGGTGTTCGTTCGTCGTGACATTATTACGCTGTTGGTTTTTCTGAAGGGATGTGTGCTTTCAAAGGCCATGTGGTAGACTACAAAGCTTGAGGCTGTTACACTGATGTGTTTGGTTTGTGTTGCGTACTCAGGTCAACAACTTCTTGCCCCGAGGCCATGGAATGGTTTGTAAAAGGAGAGTATGCTACAGCCTGAGCTACAGTAACGCAAGAACGTGATGTGGCGCCTGGACATCAGTATCTCAGTAGCACATTGCTAATGTTATGGTGAATCAGTCATGAATCTTTCAGATGCAGCTGGGGGCTTATGTAATTGGATGACTCAGTCTCTGAAATAACACTCATTTTCAGATATATGTGACCTTTAACCAAAGACCCACAGAAATCTGAACGCGTCAAGTCTTAGCTAACAAGCTGACGCTATTAAAGGTTCTTTATCATTAACCACATGACAACTGTTTTTTTTTCTTTTAAAGATCATGGTCTTTTTATTTGAAAATAAAACAAAACAAAAATAAAACAAGAACTAGCATGTACAACTTGGAATGGATGTAAACTGAGACTCAGAATGAACAGTGGAACATACCCACAGAGCTAGCTGTAGATACCGTAAACAAGATCACTGTCCCTCACCCCGAGGCCTGTCCAACCGCCCCACCTCTTCATCTCCCACCCCACCCCCTTATCACCCTGCCTCCCAGCCCTGCCCCGGGGCAGTGCAGCTTACATGGGGAAGAAGGAAGTGGCGGCAGGTGGTAACACTCTCAACCTAATCGCCCGTCCACCATCACCAGCACTGCTGCCTATGCCAACACCACTGCCCCCACGCCCACACCACTGTGCCCATGCCAACGCCACTGCCCCCCACGCCCACACCACTGTGCCCATGCCAACGCCACTGTGCCCAAGAGCAAGAGGCACAAAAACATGGCCATCTAAAAAGGAACATAAAGACAGTAATGAGTCTGGAAGACAGGAGAAACAACAGAATTGAAAATATAAGGAGCAAAAGCAAAGAAAACAAAAAACTAAACTAAAAAATAAAACATGCCAAACATTTAAAATGTTTATTTTGTTTTCCACATTTTTGATTTTTTTTGTCACTTTTTTTCTTTTTTTTCAATCCCACCATACAATAAAAGTCCCATTCCACTGTCCATTGCGAAAATTAAGAGCTTTCATTTCAGATTTTTTTTCTCTTTATCTTAGGGTTCCTCTCAATATACAAAAAAACTGTACCAAACCAACGATACGACAACTCAGTGGAATCAGCACGCTTGGATTGGCTGGAGCCCAGGCTCCATGCTCAAGCTGCATGCACAGGGGACAGAGGACAGAGATAAGGACGGCCAGCCCAAACGTCACCAAGAGCAAATGGAACTTAAGGAGTTCACCAGATGCTATTTCTCTTCAGTTTCGAAGGTAGATACATAGTAGTACTTTTTTTCTCGTTTATTATTACTGATGCTAAACTGATTTCTTTGGGGACAGGATCACTAACCACTTCATGCAGATGTTTTTTAACTTATTTTTTTCTGTGTGGACAGAAGGATATTTTTATTTCAACATTCAATTATTTTCTATACAGAAACATTATGAATAAATGAACATTTTTCCAAGAGGTAAGTAAAACATTTGATTTTTTTTTTCTAAGAGGGCAGGAAGGGACAGGCGAGCCTCACTTTGCAGTCATCATCTGTACAAATTCTGTTGGGAAAGAAGCAGAAGAGCAGAGAAGAGAGAAACATTAATTATTTAATTTATTAATTATTTAACTGCACATTACCCCACCAGACAGTGCAGCCGCCTCCTATATTAAGATGTTTTTCAAAAGAATTTTAAAAATTAATATTTCCACAATATGAAACGAGTACGATTTGTATGTAACGCTGTGACTGCTTTCCAATAGGCCTTTCATTCTTAATTAAATCAAAGCCCCATGACACACTGCACCTTGACTGGACGAATGGTGGTGTAGAATACATATTTTACAGTGCTGTGAAGGGAAAAACAAGCCCAGCCTGAGCCTGAGGGATCAAGCCGTGGAGCATCACTCACAGTAGCTGGGACGGCACCCATGCGTCCAGCCCATGAGGGTGTATTACATTTTAGTCAAGTGTTAAACATGGTGTTTTTTCTGTATTGTATGTTTACTGGTGTTGTACGTTGCTTTGGATAAAAGCTTCTGCTAAGTAACAATAAACTTCAACACAAAGATCACGACCATGCTGAGCTTGCTGCACGCCTTCAGATGGCACAAAGTTCAAAGGTCACAGCGGTGCGTTTAGGTGTCGGTGGGAGTGTCAGATAAAAAAACAGCGATGTGCGCTGGTGCCTGAAACTTACCTTCGTAGTTGACCTGGCCGTCACCATCGATGTCGGCTTCTCTGATCATCTCGTCCACCTCCTCGTCTGTCAGCTTCTCGCCCAGGTTGGTCATGACGTGGCGAAGCTCAGCTGCACTGATGTAGCCGTTGCCATCCTGCAGTCACAAAAACGCTTATTCAGACACGCTGCCCCGTGTTATTCTGACACGCTTATTCAGACACACTGCCCCGTGTTATTCTGACAAAGACCATTCAGTCGCGACGCCTGAGTAAGTCTTTGTTGCAGATGATTCAATCCTGGTTACAATGTAATTTAAAAATTCCCCCTGAACACCCAGAGGAAGTGGTCATTATGAGTCATGATGGCTGATGATTCATTCGTTCTTTATTCATTAACAACTGGATCAAACATTTCAAATGTAATACAACCCTGGTTTAATTGTGATCTTGAAGTCCTTCACTAAAGGGCAGGCAGTACCTTGTCAAATACCCGGAAGGCCTCACGGATCTCCTCCTCGCTGTCTGTGTCCTTCATTTTCCTTGCCATCATGGTGAGGAACTCTGGGAAGTCAATGGTTCCATTTCCTAAGGGGAAGGAGAAGACATGATGCGATGAGCGGTGAGCCGGATGAAACTACAGACCACAATTAAAGGGCACAATGACGAATGAGGGATTTTCCTTGTGTTACGATACTCTTGCAAAAACACGCCTAATGGCAGGGAGGGTTTCCAGTGAACAATGTGTTCTGCCGAGGCTCCGTTTGCCCGCTGCACTCATCCCCCTCGTCCACAACCGGGGAAAGCCCCGTGCACTCAGGGGAAGATCCACAGCCCATTATGCAAACGCACCGTAAATCACAGAATGGGTCAGCTGCTCATGTGGGGAGGGATGGAGGGAGGGCCTACCCACCGCCTTTCTCTCCTCCATTCAAATTGACATGAAATGAATGCAGTTTGCACGCACAGGGAGGGGGTATGGCGTGCGGGATTTACTGTGTGTGTGTGTGTGTGTGTGTGTGTGTGTGTGTGTGTGTGTGTGTGTGTGTGTGTGTGTGTGTGTGTGTGTGTATGTATGTGCGTGCGGGGGGATCAATAACCATGTGACTGTGGGTCCGGATTACCAAGGGATCACAATCTCCCGAGCGAGCGAGCCTGCTGTGCCACATGTCTGGGTAGGTTTAGGACTGGGAGTGGATGTCACACGCTGGCTCTGCAACCAGAGTGGTGGGTCGGGTAAGGAGAGGGGGGTGGGTCGGGTAAGGAGAGGGGGGTGGGCCGGGTAAGGAGGGGTGGGCCGGGTAAGGAGAAGGGGGTAGGGTAAGGGGGGGGGGGAGGGGGGGGGGGGTTGGGTAAGGAGGGGTGGGGCGGGTAAGGAGGGGAGGGGTGGGTCGGGTAAGGAGGGGAGGGGCGGGTAATGAGGAGGGAGCGGGTAAGGGGTAAGGGGGGGGTGGGGCGGGTAAGGAGGAGGGAGCGGGTAGGGTAAGGGGTAAGGGGGGGTGGGGCGGGTAAGGAGGAGGGAGCGGGTAAGGGGTAAGGGGGGGTGGGGCGGGTAAGGAGGAGGGAGCGGGTAGGGTAAGGGGTAAGAAGAGGTGCCAGTGGGAGTGGCGAAAACCTGGCTTAAGGGCCGTTCACACCTAGAAGGATAACTATAAAGATAATTACAACTACAACTTTGTAAAATTCGTTTTAACTTTAGTGAATTGTGCCATTCA
Organism: Coilia nasus; assembly: GCA_027475355.1. Taxonomy (NCBI): domain Eukaryota; kingdom Metazoa; phylum Chordata; class Actinopteri; order Clupeiformes; family Engraulidae; genus Coilia; species Coilia nasus. The sequence goes on along the minus strand of CM050219.1, from coordinate 31,253,138 downwards.
CATATGAACTATAACGACAGGCTGAACAATATTATTGGGATCACTTTCAGAGCGATTTTATGAACTATAAAAGCACTGTCAGACAATCAGAATTCATAAGAATTCACAGGATGTCATGTTCTATCAGATGTTTAAATCATGAGTAGAATGTTGCCCATAAAATGTCGTACTTCAGTGTGGATGCAATATCGTTGTAGTTATAGTTGTCGTTATCACTATAGTTCTAGGTGTGAATGGGCCTTTACGCTTGGGTGAGAGCTGTGCAGACTAGGATAAACCTCCATAAGCAAAGCGAACTTCTGACTGTGGACTGGACTGAGGTAGGGGACCATTACAGAAGCCATCCAAAATGAAGACCATCCAGTGAAGCTCATCTAGGTCGCGCTCTAACTCATCAAGAGCTACACCATCACTCTGTACATTGCTAAATATTTATTAATTTAAATGTGGCATTTTAATTCATGTATACATTCTCATCTATATGAAAGTGGACTGATGGGTGATGGAAAAATGCTTCATATTTGACTGGCAACCACAATCTTCCACAGAGCAGCACGCTATTGTGAAACGAATGATGAAATAATCCTGAGTCATTTCCAGGCCATTTGCAATGTCCGTGCTCTAAATAGGCTCTTCTCAGTGGCCCGGCGACTGCCTTCAAAAGAGTGTGTGTGGGCACTGGATGTGCGTAGTGGATTATGTAACTGCTTTCATTTTCCATTACCAGGCTTATTGCCGTCTGGCCTAGACTGTGTCAGTGGAGGCGGTGGTGGGGACCCGTGGCTAAGTAGTTTGTGTTTTACATTTTAGGTGTGGTCAAGATGAGGTGGCACTGACTTCGTGGGGTTGGGGAAGTTCGATATGGAGCAATTTTGTGGAATCCCAAAAAAAAAATTCCAACAAAATTCAGAAACTCTCTCAGGGTGATTCAGTCGTTCAGTTCCATCTGTCAGGCCCAAGCCTTCAGGCCTTAGCATGAGCGCATTGCAAACATGTCCATCATGCTTGACAGCTATCAGTAACTGGCAAATCCCTTGGGTGGACCTTTTTGCCCAAATCTCTCATATCTGGAAATGTCAGAAATACCCAGTTTTGTCTGAGGTCTTCAGTGAAGAGTTATTATGAAGTGACTGCACACTCAGAAGTGAGGAATCTCACTTCTGTTTTTGGTAAATATGCTAGCATACGCCATCACTCCCGCTGAGTTCTGCCGTCACATCTCTCCATGGCAATAAAACGGGGCAAATGAGAGACAATAAAGGATCTGATGACCTGATCGATTCGGGTGAGACTTAATCTGCTCTCATTACAGACAAGGTTATTATTTCAGTTTGACTGACTATGGAGATCCCCATCATTAAAGTATTTATAAAGACAATGGCTCATTTTTGTATTGTTGGGACATTTGAATTACTCATGAGTTACATGTACATGAATTATCAGATGATTTTATCTGAAACACATTAAAGTATACTGGACATTCCAGTGTATTGGCCAAGATTATCAAGCCCACAATCAAGGCCATTATTTGCTGCCAAACTGCCCTTTTAACCACTCTTCCAGTTGTGTTTAAACTGGTGACGGATATGAACCATGGAGCTCAGCTACCAAACTGACCCCAATGAACAGGGCAGTGCCACACACACCACTCTTAGGTGCTGCCACCCCCAGCCGGGCACCTTGCCAACCTTACTTGCATGACTGGCCTCGACCAATCAAGACTGAGAGCTCTCACCGTCTGCGTCCACCTCGTTGATCATGTCCTGCAGCTCTGCCTCCGTGGGGTTCTGCCCCAGCGACCGCATGACCGTGCCCAGCTCTTTGGTCGTGATGGTGCCATCGCCGTCCTTGTCGAATAAGGAGAAAGCCTCCTTGAACTCTGGGATGAGGAGAGAGGAGAGGAACACTGCTTTGAACTTTACTGATGCCAGTTACTCTGAGCTGACTGTGAGAGTGTGATAGCTGTTATAACTACAGTAATCACTTTTACAGCTGTAACTATTAGTTATAGTCACATACACAAGCTGTAATTACATGGCAAAAGCAGTGGGAGTAATAGTGGTAATCGCAGTAATGCTAGTTTTCAGGAAAACCCAGAGTTTGGTACACAGTGTCCTAAAACTGTTATGTCGGCCTCTTATTTTCTCAAATTGTCTTAATATTTCTTAACTTCTTTGTTGTTTCATCTCCCTTCTTGTCAGATTGGAAACTACAAAGACCAAGCATGTGGTGCTGTGTTTGAAGTCAAGTGCGTTGCGTTTACCCAAGGCGCCACAATACAACCTTCTAATTAATCACGCAGGGGTTTATGGGCTGTATCACAAGGATGAATTTATCACAGCACAAACTGTGTCATTATGTAAGAAATCTGGATAAAGTCACTGCATTTGGGACAAGCAAAAGAGAACGCGACTGTCCTGGTTATGACACTTTGAAAAATAACATTGAAGAGTGTCCCTTACCTGCAATTTGCTCCTCTGTTAGCTGGTCAGCCTAGAGGGAATACAGGTTAAACAGTTAGTTCCTCAAAAATGTCAAAGCCATAAGTGTGCTTATGGCACGCCATCGTCAGTGTGTATATATACTTCTACATTCTGTTTCATGTTTGTAAGGGAAACACAGGGGCTCAACTCATAGGTATGTAACCCACCCAGAAACAGTCAGAAACATTTTAGTTTTAAAACTCTCTACAAAAGAGTGCGTTCCACCACAATTAAGATTTAGAAACACTTTATCTTATGTGGACCCTAAGATATTAACCTTAGAATACTCATCCTTCCAGCATTCCTGTTCCACCAGTGTAACACAACCCGAATAAGGGTTGAGATACCTCTGAGAATGTATAATACCATCGCAAAAAAGATGTCATACCAGGCTAAGTGATGTGGGATTTCCGACTTTTTAGTGTCAAACCAGAGTGCTTCTGTACTTCCGTCAAGGCTTCCCTTGACAGTCAGCAGCCTAGGTTAACACTGCCATGCAGCCTAGGTTAACACTGCCATGCAGCCTAGGTTAACACTGCCATGCAGCCTAGGTTAACACTGCCATGCAGCCTAGGTTAACACTGCCATGCAGCCTAGGTTAACACTGCCATGTCCTCTCTGAGGTCGTCACTGACAGCTCAGCCAAGAGCACAGCTGAATGCCAGCAGCAAACAAGACGCTGTTTCACACGCTGACACCGGCGCCTGGCAATGACACCAGTGACTGAAGGCACGGCCGTCTCCGACAGAAACTCAGGGTGGACAGAAGTGTGTGTCCAATCTGACTGCAGAGTCCCGAGAGTCAGAAAAGGCCAAATGGCTGTTGAAGGGAGAGTGGAGCAAATGACCTAATAGCCGTAGCAACAGCCTCTGTCCATCCCATAATGATCTCTTTTACTCGCACTCAGGAAGGGAGTGGCTCGCATCCTGTGATGATACAGCGGGGGGCCCGCTGGTGCTGCCAGGCGATGGCCTATCGAGCTGTTTGTTTTTTTCATGTTCTTTTTTTCCCATCTGGCCGTGCTGCAAGAACTGGCCAACGCCGCCCGTGCTCATGGACACCGCCCACCCTGGTCTGACACATTGCTTACCACGCTGCAATGCCAAGCCAACACCGCGTGCCTGCGAGCCAGTCTACCAGCCCGCTGCCCTTGGCTAGCTTCCCCAAGAGTGGCATCACCCAGGCCAGGCATGGGCAGCTTCAGTGGGGCATGGGAGTGCCCTCTCTCCCTGCATGGCACGGTGGCTTCACTCTGCCCACGCATGTCTCCCAGGCAGGCCGATTTGCTGACTCGCCATGCCCCACCTTCCCCTCTCCAGAAAGTGGGGGAAGGATGGCAGGAGGGAGGGTGGGCGCGCGTGCGTGCGTGTGTGTGTGTGTGTGTGTGTGTGTGTGTGTGTGTGTGTGTGTGTGTGTGTGTGTGTGTGGAGGTGGGGCAGGGGAGGCAAGATGGTGGGTGTGTGGTGGGGGCGGGTAGGTGGCACTGTGCCAGTGCAAGAAAAGGGCAGCTGCTAAGAAAACCCCTCCTGGCAACTAAGCCCACACACACACACACACCTTACTGCCACGAGTAACGGGGTCAGTGTCCTGGTGTGGCGCAGTGTAAGGGTGGGGGTGGCTATGGAGTTGTGGGACGGGCACAGAAGAAGTGTGTTCCAAAGAGGGCAAGTAAAACCCTCACTAAACGCCACACACACTCTCTGCTGGGCCTGAGCAAAATAAAACTTTCTACGACATGCGAGCAGACCACATAATACTGTGAGATGTTTGTGACTCATGCTTTTTTCACCACCAATACCCTGTTTCAATGCAGGGTTGGGTCCCATAGTATCCTGCCCTGAGCATAAGCAAGACAGCAGGACACAGCTGTTTGTGTTACCCTACACAATAGGAAGATCCACGTAAGTAAATAAATAATGCAGCCAGAGTCAGGTATCACCAGAGTTACTAAACACACATCAGCAAATGCAGCATTACAACAGGTAGAGGATAGGGACTCGCCTAGGGCACTGTGGTGTAGCATTACACATCTCACAACTATGAAAGACTGCCTATGTGTCCACTGTTAGTACAGTCAGTCAAAACACCGAGAGCTAGCGTACAAAAACTCACACTGGATCACATTTGTCTGCATTAGCACTATAATACCTGTCATAAATGGGTCAAAACACGTTTTATCCTGTTTTCAATTACCTTACAAAATAACAAACCGTTCATTTCTAAGATTCTGTTGGCCAGACGATATTATTTTACCAGGTTTCAGAAGCCTACACACCTAGTCTTACTTTAAGACAGTGTGGTTTACAAAATCTAATTTCACGGGGCATAACGCAAGGATTCCATGTTTTGTTATGTTACCATGTACACCCCACCGCTTTAAGGCGTTCATTTCAGGACAAATAATACTGTACACAAAGGAAAGACCTTGCAATGAAGTTTAGTCAACACTTTTAAGTGGTGCAAATGAGACACCCTTTAGTTTGCATACATTGACAACATGCAAAAGACAACCAAATTAAGATGATGCGCGACTGTACCCATCGTTTTTATCAGTGAGGTGAGTCATGCGCAATATATGCCTTTGCTCTATCATAGCATATAGTCGAGAAATGTATTTCTTTTACGGCTATCGGTTTTACAGAAACTGTTTTCAATTTCGTGTTCTCGGTTATACAATGTTGCATTCATCTAAATGCGTTGATGTTGTTTTACCAAGAGCGGACACAGCAAGAGTACAGATCGGCTATCATCATAATTATTAAGCACTCAAAGCATGTTCATTGTTTTGCGTTTATTATTTTGCAAAACTCTCTTTTTTCGAATTGCATGAGTAGGCCTTATTTAAGCATTTGTAAAAGAATGAATGAACGCGGTATCGCTTGTTCCCATGTCAAAACAGCCTAGCCTGCTACAGGGCTGCCCACCACTGTCCCACTTCCCCTCCCCCTCTCTCCTGTGTTTTCAGATCCGTCATTTTAATTCATTTTTAGAATATTACATTGCCTGTTTCCCCCTGAAGCAACCAGAACCGTGTGTGAATTAGGCTACCCCCGTCTCATCGGATTGCAACACAGTAACCTGATATTATCTAACGGAAGCTTAATAGCTTGTACCATAAGAATTGCGCAGTTGTCGCGGAATCCCGCTCCATTTTGAGTGCTGCATCGTTATAAAGAGTGAGCCTCCAAAATTAGGTGGCTTGGTGTGTGGAAGCTACATTTAGGGATATTCTCCGTGGAATGGAAAATTGTTTTACCAAGCATGCACATACACAATCATCAGAGTCATTAAATAACCAACTTGTATCTGAAAAGACTTGTCTTCCTTCAGCAGGTTACAACAACAGTGCAACTTGGCGACAATTAGGCTGAAAAATGAAAATGTACGTACCATGCTTGACGAAATGGAGTTGGGATAATGCTGGAACACTACACTGTGTGAGCTGCGTCCCTGGGATACAGGTCCTCAAGTTAAAATGTAGGCGTGTGGGCTCTGGCTGTCCGCGTTTTCGATGGAAAGCAGCTAGAGTGTATTCCTCCGCCACACGGGCCTAGCTGTCCCACTTCCTGACTGCCTCTCTGCAGAAATGGTTCCCGCTCCCTCCTACTCAACTAATAAAGCAGGGCAGTGATACGTCAGCCGATGAAATTGGCCATCACTGACAAGAGTTTTTGCAGCAAGTGCTGTCATCTTGCAAAAGCGCAGGTATTCGGCATTTTTTAAACGTAGGCTACACCAGAACAAATCGATATGGCTTACTCCACTTTTCTTTAGTTGATTAATGCATTGTAGCATTTTCATAATCATCACATTCCACTCATGAATTAAACCTAAAACAATTAATAAACGATTTCACACCAGATTTTCTGTTTTAGGGTGTAAGGTTTTCTTTTAGAAGTGTAAAACAAATATACTACTATGACGTTTTGAAATTAATGATATAGCTAAGATGCGACATATAGCATATAATATTGGATAACATATATCTGTAGGCCTACATGAAAATAAACTAAACAACAAAAACACACCAGACCGGCAACTTACAATTATTTTGAGAAATTGTGTGCTTCTTTAAGGAAAAAATATTAGACATTTTAGGCCTTTACGGTCAGCTTGCATTTGCAGTGAGGTGGAACAGGTATAGGCCTACTAAACTATAGCCCAAACTATCACTTTATCCTCATTACATAACATTATTAATACCACTAATGTAGGTAGGTTATACTGTTATGATTGACTCATCATTTTATACATCATTTTATGTACATATATATTGAGTGTCATTGATATGTAATGACAGTCCCTAAAATTTCCTATGATATGGGATTAAATTAAGATCCGTTCGCCTCATCTCGCCCTAATTGGTCAGATATCTAGCTCCAGTTTAAGTCTTTTTGATGTGGGTTACCCTTCAATCTGAGGCTTCAAGCATACGGATACGCCATCAACTCTGAAACACTCAAGTGATCTTTCACAGCCCACATGTAAGGACTATAGCTTGCTGTTGCGGAAGGATATCCCAGGATTAAAGCACTTCCCTCGTCGACGCTAGACAATTTGCAAGGCGGATAGGCTATGTGACGAAGCATCTGATTGGTTATTGCGGACCTGCAATATTATACAGAATGTGCTAGCGGCCATTATTGGCTATAGTAGACCTGCATTGCACCAGGCAATGGTAGGCTGCGTACTGAAAATCATATTAATGTTCAAAAATACAAATGTTGTAGGTTTGTTAAAGTCGAAGAGAATTTTCATTTTGTTATTTCAAAGCATATGCGTGAAGTAAGCACTCTGGTTTATAGTGGTAGCCTATAGGGCTGATATCGTCCCAACTCCTGTAGGATATATGGTTAGTATCACTTTTCAACTCAATACTGGTTTGCGAATCATTGATGAGAGTGCCAATGATTTGGTCATATGGTTAATTTAGGTAGCCTAGATAAAAAATGCAAGGTTAAAACATATTCACGTGGAACATCGGGTTGTAGGCTAGCCTAGCTCATCCCAAAATATAAGACTGAAAATTATTTTAATGCTATTGCCCGTATGTTGTCCACCCGTAATTAGATTTCCTTACATTTTTATCCATTCGCTGTCGAGTTCAACTTGCTAAAGAGTTTCCTCTCGCCTCTATATTAAATGCTGCCTCTGCTGTCTGGTTGAAGAACTGCACTGCACACCGACTTTATAAAATACTCGTTGACTTTTAAAAAAGCACAAGTTTGAATTCTGTTTGGCTAGTCATTTTGCTTATAGCTTTGTATAAGATATGTATAAGTCTACTTTGCAAATAACATATAACATATATTTGCATCATCATCGTGGGCCTACTGCCACGGAAGTGAAAGTGAAACTGGAGAGGGTCAAATTGTGTTTTGATTGGTAAATGCACACATTCTTGTGTTTTTTGTCAGCTTGTGTGAGATTTCACTGCGAAGGTAAGGCAGACTTATGTTTGCGGTTTGTGAGCCGTTATAAAAACAGGCCACCCTAACGTGCTTAATTCGCGTGCTGTTTCGCACAGCTTTTGAGAACATAATTTGTAATCGCTGCATTGTGTGAACCAAACAACATATGCTAGATTTTAAATCCACAGGACACTGATAGGCCAAAATAGCACCTTCAGTTCTAGTCTGTGCATTTCAGGCAGCCTACAGGTAAATGTGTATTTTCAGTGCTTGATAGGCGCACATGGCTATTAATCTATTGGCTGTGAATGTAAATACTCAATTTACCGCGATACTAGTTAAACTGACCCGATACAAAGATATCGGGTCAGTATCGCATCAGGGCCAGACCCGATACAAAGATATTTTATTGTCACATGCATTGACTTACTGGGAAGAGTAGGACGTGCAGTGAAATTATTAGTCTAAACCGTGCATGGGGAGGGGGGAGTAAAGTGCGTCGAGTGCAGGTGCGTGGATGGCCACCTGATGAAGGGCAGAGGTAGAATAGGTAATGGGGGGTGGGATAAAGTGGGGATGAGTCAAACGTATGTGTGAGCTGAGGGGGCAATTGAAGTGTGCAGAAATCCGTGGGTGGTGTGGCAGAAGTGAGAGGGGTCTGTCCCATTTTTGTGTGTGTTAGGTGGGGGCTGTGTTGAGGTGGGGATGGGATAGCATGGGGGGTTGTTGGGTGTAAGTGGGAAGAATGATTAGAAAGTTGTGGTGTGTGTGTGTGTGTGTGTGTGTGTGTGTGTGAAGGGCATTTGTGATGATGGGCTGTGTGTGGAGGGCATTTATCACGTACGTACCTACTGCAGACCTACGTCGTCTGTCATGTTGCACTTGGCTACCTGTTTTAAGTAATGTTTAAACTGTATGCAACCTCAGGACTGTTTTTGCCACATTTAGGATTAAGGATGGTACGGGTTTACGAGCTCAGCATTGGAAACACACTGAACTGTGGTCGAGACTTCAGGGATCGCCTCATAAAGGAACTGCCATCTTGGTCGGAAGGAACCGAAGGAGACTGTGATGCCATCCTCGCCTATTGTCCGATTGTCTCGAGAGTTGGCACTGACGTTGGGGCGGCACTAGGGAGAGTTCATGGTAACTAAAACACACCCTTGTCAGCACAGTTATACATAGGCTAGGCAGTGGCAGAAGACACGACATAAGATTGTATTGTCTGAATGTTGACTGGTATTTTTAGTTGTTACACTTCTTGAAGTTGCAGAGATTACTTTTTCAGTGCACCACCAACCTTTTTGAAATATTTCACCATTTTTGGTCCACAGGTACAAAGCCCGCTGTCCTAGTTATCCTCCACCACACGTTCGACCATGACTACATTGTGCCAGACACAGGAAGATTTGTAAATAGGCAAAACACAATCACAGTCAACTGCCTCTTCCATGAGTCGAAAGGACTGTTGAGGGGCCGACTTCTAGACAAAGCTATAGAAGATGCATTACATTTCCTCAGAGACCACTGCCCTGCTGGGGAAGATAGTCGTCACCCTAGTGATGCAAAGTTGCCAATCTTGTGGCCTAAATTAATGGGTCTGAAGTATTGCTGGGCTTTCATATGTGCTCATAAGAGACATATTGGCATTGCCGTTTGTGTTTTGGGGGTTATGTGGTACAGAAGGCATAATTCAGCGAGAGCTGTTTCATCATTGGAAATAAAACCCCGTTTAGGTTGAAGGATTGTCTGATTCCTTGTAACCACCTGAGGCCAATGTTAGTTTTATCATCAAAAGCTGTGAATCCCAAGCATTTTTCTTTAGCATTAGTGCCCTGAGGCCTTAATAAAGTTTAAAAGTAACAACATTAGAGAAGTCATGATAGGCTGGATGAAGTGAAATAAAGACTGAAAAAAGACCCTGGCCTGCTTTATTTTTGTAAATAGTTTAATTATGGACTGAAAGCACTGTTAGCAGACTTTAAGGTTTGCGTAGTAACATCTGTAATGAAACAAAACAGCAACAAACATAACTAAATAAAACTCCAGCAATGAAACACAAAGAACTAAAATATGTATACTATGACGCACCTCATACTATAGAAAATTGTAAATAGAATCATTGACACACATGGTAACTTGCTCTGTCTAAATACAGTATACCTGAACTTTGATGTAAATTGTCTAGGCACCAGGCAACTCATTCTCTTTAAATAATTTCATCCAGTAAGGTAAGTGCATACATGGTTTCAATTTAGTTTTGTCTATAGTGGCCTTCAGTGTAGTCTCAACTAATATTCATGACATTTGAAAAATCTCCACAGTAGCCAGTATGCTGTACAGGCAAAACTTACAGGTGCTCAATTAAATGATCCTCTTTCAGTCAATATGGGCCATGATAAATCTGCTTCAGGCAGATGTTTTTGTCCTAGATGTTTTAACAAGTTAAGACTCTCCTTAGGCCATCACACTGAGGGGGTGCCTTTGATAGAACATAAACATTATTACTATGATGTTGATGATGATGATTACTATTAGGAGACCCAATACCCTTTCACAGCACCCCAATATGTTGAGAGATGCTCATGCTCATTCTGGTTGAAATGCTGAAGATGGCGCAGCTGTGGCCAGACACGGTCGGGGTTGCTGTGGTTAGAATGTGCCTTTATTGTACTTATTATCTACGATGATCTATTTAAGAAGCACAGAGTACCCCAGCCCGCTTTACTGCATCTAAATTGCATGTGTCAAATAAAAGCACTTGACCTTGAACCTGAACGTGATGCCTACAAGAAAACGGTAAGGCCAAAGTCTTCCACAAACCAATAAAATTGGACTTAATTGGACAAAAAAAATACACAAAGTAATGACAGATCTCACCGAATTCTGATTTGTTTCTCTTAAAATTCTTTAAAAAAAATCAATTGAGCTCAATCTTAGAGCCAATTAGTCTCTGGAAGACAAATATAGACTGTTGCAATAAGGAACGTTTTAGGTCTATAGTGTTCATTAAAAAACAAAGGAGCACCAAATTACAGCCAGCTGGTGAGGGTCTAGCCTACCGTCAAAATTTCCCCACTGAGAGGCGCTAAAACCCATGTGCTAACCCAACTGTAACAAACTTTTCAACAACAATCTGAGCCTGCAGCAATAAGAAGACAGTACAGACAGTTGGCCAGTTTTGTTGTTTACAGGATTGATATTCATGACACTTTTAAATCCGTTTTAGTAATTTAAAAAATAGTTTCCGACAAACGTAGCAAAAATATTTCACTATGTAAGCTTGATCACTGTCTAGTTTCTGCACTGTACTCTTTGCCTAAACACTATATAAAATAATTGAGAAAGGTCTAAAGGAAATAGTAGTCTTGCCCAAATAGCCACGCTAACACAGTAATCTGTCGCACTGTGTGGACCCAATTGTGACATAACCCATCCTAGCCTACCCGAAATCAAAAGTGAAAGTTAAGTGGCTTCGTCAAAAGCGTATATCCATGTCATCACGTCGGCTACTTGGATCGACAAGTGCTGCTAAACGATTTTTCAACAAGGTGAGCAAATATATTACATTATCTGAAGACATTTAAAGGTGCCGTAGACTTTTCTACTTCACTTCCACGAGTTGTATTCCTTTTCGAATGGGGTGCGTTCGCCTCGGTGACCAAGGCACACTGCTTTGTAGACAGGCTAGGCCATGTGTAGCGATACAGGGTTCACAATTGAACTGTTGTTATGTTCAGTGCACTATAGACTTGTGTTTTCTACAGGACGTTATAGATGTAGCTTAGACTATATAGGGCGCTGTTTATCACTTGAAGACAGTAACAGCTGCCCGAAAGGATGGCTCTGACGCACATAGCAGTCGGACTGCTGTCACGGGTTATTTTGCTAGACTACACTTTGGTCCTAGCTTTCCCAAGGTTTTCGAATAGGATTTAATTCCATAAATCACGCAATTTCTCCTGCGTTTTCATAGTTGTCACAAAGACTAAGCTCAATCCCGCCAACAGAGCCTGTCCCTGAAATGTTCTCTGCAGGAAGTAAGCATAGCGACTGCGTGTTGCGAAATACGTGGCAACAAACAGGTTTGTTTGAAACGACTGGATATTTCAATGGCTGGCTTAAAGCAATGATTCTGGACTTGAAATAGGCCTAGAATTTGTTTTATTGTAAGAGTGACTGACTGAACAACGGACAGCCACCCTAATACAGTGTAAAAACAAAAGTCAGAGAGCTTTACTTATTCAGAGTTGTCAAGGTACAGTCTTAATCTGGGCATTTGATTAGTTCCTTTCATACTCCTGACGCATCATGCCCTAGCTGTTTATGCCACAGCCAGAGCCTCTGTGTTTTATGCTTGCATAAGGCCTGCATGATTTCCGGAAATCAAATTTAAGCAAAGGGTGTTTTTGTTTTTTTTAGAAAATTAAAGTTTAATAAACTAAGAGGTTAACTCCAAATTCTGAGTTGATGAACCCCGGCAAAGGAAATTTAGGAGTCTGAAGTTCCTGAAGTCAGTTAAAGCAACCCTGAGTATGTCCCAGTCTGATTGTGTGCCAGACAGCTATAAAAAGCCATCAATGTAACAAGTTACCATAGCAACTCATGAAAAAACGTCCTCCCCATAAAAAGTTGTAATGAACTATCAAAACACCCTTTTGCTGGCTGCAACATCAACTGGTAAACAAGGAACATGAACGATACTTCATGTCCAGGGCCTGCTTAGCAAGAGGGATGAGGCATGGACTGGAGATGCTCAAGCAAACACACCAGTGACAGATCCAGTCACTGTGTTAGCTGTGCCAGTTTATATGACATCTTGCTTTCTGTTTTCTGCAAGGAAACCTCAGTTTCCCCTTCTCTTACGGTTAACACACCCAGACCTCTAACAAAACCCACATTCTATAATACCTTCCATGGCTGTGTTCAACAACTTTTAGTGCATCAACAGTTAACATTAAAGTACCAGTCGCATTTTTCTGAAATTGACAAAAGTTTGTGATGGTGTACTTGTGAACTGCAAGCACTGAGGAACTATTTGACATACTAAACAGACAATACAACATGCATATTTTAATATAGGAATTGGTAAGTATTTACCCAGATGCTTCACCCAACCCCCAACCATAACTACACACTCTATTTACATTTTTAATATACACAGTGTATTTCTAATCCAAACATCTGTAGAGAGTCTGTATGGGGCTTTCCAAAAACCAAAAAGAAGAGATTGTACTCTGGTCTGTGATGGCTCTTTTAGACCTGCTTTAGAGTTGCATCAGAATCATTCTTTCAGGATGTTGTTGTTTCTTCATACTGCTTTTAATATTTATGCCATTTTAAAATATACATTTGCTTGTTTTAAAGGAAACCATGGTGAGTTTACATGAGTGTGTTGTTGGGCATCATCTGGATTGTTATGAGCAGTTTAAGACACGCCTAGCAAATCGGCTTCATGTACGCCTGGAGAGTTTCAATGCTTGTGACTTCATTCTTGCTTTTGTCACCATCACATCTCGAGTTGGGACTGATATTGAAGCTGCGTTCAAGGTGATCCCAGGTGAGCTCTCCTTAGCCTGATTGAGCCTGATGTAGCCATATTAACCCTTGCGTGTTTCAAGCTGTACAATGCTTCTGTGCTTGATGTCTTGTGAAGACTTTTCTCCATCAAAGAAGTAGGTAATGCAGACCACCAACTAAGTGACCATTATGCCATCTGTTATTCAAGCCAAGTGATTCAGTTTAAAGGTGCAGTTTGAAATGCTAGTCCACTTCTCTTCATGACCCTCTGATTGCACGTCCTTTGTTTACATGCAAAACTCTAATTTGCCCCAGCAAAAACCTTCTCATGTTTACCTGTCTTAAACGAACACAGTTAAAGACAGCCCACCACACCATTTGAATTACAATATCTGCTATGTAATTGTCCTTGATATCTGATCGTCTGCATTTATCTTTGGTCAACACATTGGTATCTTTGCTTTATCCTACAGAGGGCAAGCCTGTCATGCTGGTGGTGTTTCACCACACCTTTGATCCTGAATATGTTGTGCCAGACAGCAGTAGGTTTATTTCCCGCCAAGATGTCTTCCTTTTCAACATGCTGTTTCATGAGACCGAGAATGGCCTACTGAGGTGCCTGCAGAATGATGAGCAACTGAAGAAAGCATCAGATTGGCTCATAGAGAAAAGCCCTGAGTCTCAACCTGTGAACCCACCACACAGCAGGAATAACAGGAAATTTTGGTATTATATTGGAGGTGCTATTGTGGGAGGTGTTGTAATTGGTCTTGTTGTTTGGGGCATTGTGCAACTAACACATCAGTGATTATGGAAGGTAATGTGATAGATATTGGTGACAGAATGAGGGTAAAAATGAGGTAGAATTGTACACGTCTGGCTTTTCATTGTAACTGGTAATAAATTTAAGGTCACAGTGAAGTTGATTGTTCAAATTGTTAGTTCAAATTGATTTCAGAGGCTAGTCTGATTAAACCAGTATGCCATGTGGAATAGATGCTTTTAAGATTATGTTGGTATATATGTATACAGCTCATATGCCTTAAGTAATTAAGCCTATATCACAAAATCACAATTACACTACTGCTTATGATATTGATAATTTTGCAGTATAAAACATCACGCTTTTAGGCATAGGAATCCATCTGTACCAATATTTACATGACAGATATGTATGTAAAGAACAACAATCATATTGCTAATTGTTTCTCTTGGTTTTCTTCATTTGCATTTTGCTATAATAATAATAATAACAATAATAATAATAACAATCATGGATTTGGTGATGTTGATGTGTAAGTGGAATGATGGGGTAGGATTAAGACTGACACCCAGGTAGAAGACCTCTGGGGACGAAGAAATATGATATGATATGACCCAGGCAGAGTGCATTCCTGCTGTAATGTTATGTTTTTCATGCTGTTTGAAACTGTAGATGTCGTTATTAAATCATCACAAAACAAAATGTATCAGTAAGTCTTTGGTTGGTAACCTCAACATCAACACATATCACACCACATCTCCTGTTGAACATTATGTCAAGGATACAATAAAAGGTAGATAGATGACTGGCATGGGCAAAAGGTAAATAGATGGCTGGCATGGGCAAAAGGTAAATAGATGGCTGGCATGGGCTGACTCATACATTGACACCTTCCTCTTTGGACCTCATCAGTTGTCTATCAATCATCAACAAAAAGTGAAAGATAAGAATGCTTTGTAATCAGTTAATGGGTTGTTATTATTTAGCAGTTTCCACACACACACTACATGTATGCTGCCACTATGGTGCACTGTTGTTTTGCCCGTCCTCTCCTCCACAAGAGTGCTTGCTTGATGCGTTTGGGCTCCATGACTGATTTGTGGTGTTGGTGTGAGTGCCAAATGTGAAGGGCTGCTGCATTCGCACTGCAGACCAGAGCGGAGGAGAGGCTCAGTGCACTCTGCTGAGCAAGGACACTTAGCAGACCAGAGCGGAGGAGAGGCTCAGTGCACTCTGCTGAGCAAGGACACTCACTCTTAGAAAATAAACTCCAGTCCAAACATTGACCAAGTCTACAAAGCCATCAAGGCCCTGTCTGTGATGTGAATAGCTATCTTTCTGCAATCTGATAGAGGAAGTCCCTGATACAGCTGCTTTCATCCATGTAGGAAATATTGTAAGACAGGTTGGAGTATTTTATCTAAACTCTGTCATATCTGTGTGGTGCAAGGGCGACCTCCATAACCCCCAGCCTGTGTCTAGTCTGGAGTCTCAGACTGATGAATGCCAAAGACTGGGCCAACTTAATATGAGAGGAGTGAAGGAGTGATTATCTGTGGTTCCAGGGATAAATGTAATGATTAATAATGCACTCAAGTCATTAGAGTGGAGGTATGACACCACAGTTGGAGTTAATTAAACACACAAACTTTTATAGTAGCTTAGTTGGGGAAGCCGTCAGTAATATCAAGTGGCCTTTTGTACGAGTTTACAAAGGGGAAGTCACCAAATCTAAAAACGTTACCCCAAAGGTATGAAACAAAAGATTACGGAGATATGGAAAAGACAGCTAATACATTGGTGATGACCTCATGTGGTATATTAAATATCTCAATCTCTTAAATGCTGAGAGAATTATCAGTGTGATACACATGTATTAGGTGCTGTGTAAAACATAGTGATGTTTCGTTACTATTTTCTCTCACACACACTCATGCACACACATTTTGCCAAAGCAGTGTGCTGCGTTTTCTGTCCCTGTTTTCCTGTGTGGCAGGGAGAACTCTGAGTGATTTGTGGTTTAATTTGGCTGCAGGGCCGCTGTATTTTTACTGCAGAGCAAGAGCTTTCTGCTGAGTGTACACACTTAACGGATAGCCAATCAGGAGGACTTTAATTAATTAATAATTCATTAATTCATTCCAGCAAGTACGGTTGTGTGAGAAGCGTCTATGGCCGGTGTCACATAGTAAGAACAGAGGCCGACCTGTTTAGGTCAGCTTTGAAAAAACAAACACACATTGATAAGTTGGTGATTTGTCTTTTTTGTCTGTATTTAACATTCCACTGTGTGTAGTGTGCAAATTATCAGCACCCAGCCTGCAAGTTACAGTACTAATGGTGCTGCTCACCCATATTAATATGTTTGCCCGACTCTGGGAGTGTGTGCTGGGAGCTCTCTAACGACGCATGATGGGGGCCAACTGAATGCACAGGCAAACTCTTCTTACTCTGAATTCTGATTACGAAAAAAAAACCTGTTTAGTTTTGTTTTTTGAGATTTTAAGACAGTGGAAGGTTGAAGGGGATGTTGTGGCTGTGCAAAACTCTCTCATAGTGTTTCCAACAGTATGGTGGCCTGTGTGGTCCATGACACAACTACACTGATCAATGGAGGAAATATTTAAGTTACTGCACCCTATGGAGGAATTTGTGCAGAAAGTGTTCTGTGGAAATAAGCATGGCTCTTTGTCTTGGACAGCATCCTCACACAGATGGAGAGAAGAGACGGAGACTACTTTATGTGCGTAATTAGTGTGGGAGAGGATTACCGCAGCTTCAGGGCAGAATGTGGTGTTTAATAATGCACTCAGGTCATTATGGAGTATGAGCTATGAGACCACAGTTGGAGTTAATTGAACACAAACTTTCACTTTCACCTTCAAATCACACACAGAACCATTGCAATAATTGAGGGTAGACATTTGTGTGCCTTTAAAAAGCATCTTTCCCCATGAATAATAGAGCTATCATGGTATATTCAAGATTTTATTTTTCTTATTTTACAATGTGATAGCGATACAGGAAACCACATACATACAATATATCAAAATGGAAACAACATCTTCACTCACTCACTCACTCACTCACTCACTCACTCACTCACTCACTCACACAGCAACAGCGGATAGCGTGGTTGGAGGGGCTGGGGTGGCAGGGGTTGTAAAATAACTGTGTGGTTAGAGGTAAAGGCCCTCTGGGGTGCCCTCTTGCTTCTTGTACAGCACGTTCTCTTTGGACTTCTTGAAGTCCTCGTTGGTAACCTTCATCCTGCGCTCCCTCAGCGCCATAAGGCCAGCCTCCGTACAGATGGCCTGGAGAGAGGGAGGGAGGGAGAGAGAGAGAGGGAGAGGGGGAGAGAGAGGGAGAGGGGGAGAGAGAGGAAGAGGGGGAGAGAGATGCACACAAAGAAATGGAGATAGAGAGAGAAATGGAGTGAGAGACAGGGAGAGAAGTTGAGAGAGAGAGAAAACGAGAGAAACAGACAGACACACACACATACATATGTATATAAATAAAAGTAAAGAAAGGGTGGAGAGGAGGAGACAGAAAGTGAAGGAGAAGAAAAATGGAGAGGAATAGAGAAAGATGGCATGCATATGAGACACAGGGGAGGGGGGATATAAAGAATACATAAGTGTACACATTCAGTAGAGCAGTCCTTTAAAATGAAGACAAAATGAAGACTCCTTTTGTAAGTCGCTTTGGATAAAAGCGTCTGCTAAGTGTAATGTAATGTATTGTAATGTAACACTGCTGAGAAGAGATGATTAGAGGTCTTACCACTAATCACAAACTCTGTATAACAGCCTGGGGGTTTACTATAACAAATACACCTACATGTAAATGCACTTCAGTCAATGCTAGAAAATGTTTTGCTTGCCAAAGGTTGTAGGCAAACTCTGTCCGCCACAAGGGGGCAGCAGTAACATTCTCATCCATCTTCTGCATTTCTAGTCTGACATAGGGATGCCTCAGCAGCACACCCATACACATACGGCTGCTACACCCATACGCATACGGCTGCTACACCCATACGCATACGGCTGCTACACCCATACGCATACGGCTGCTGCACCCATACACATACGGCTGCTACACCCATACGCATGGCCTTTTTCAGAGGCAGACATCAAGGGTGCAGAAAGTAAAGGTCCTTATGTAAGAACCAGCTGGTCCTAATTAGCCCAACTCCTCAGCCAGATGAGGCAGATGCAGTAATAACCACTATCACCTGTTAGGGGCACAGGCAGAAGTAATATACAGGGGTTCCACTTTTTCACTGACAAAATTTCAAAACATTTCCATGACTTTTTTAGGGCTTAATATGAAATGTTTAACATTGAAAATACTGTCAGTGCAACAGAATGCTGTAGTTGCGTTAGGGAGAAACTAAAATTCCAAAACTTTCATTGACTTCTCCAGGCTTGGAAAATTTTATTTTCAATTTCCATGACTTTTCCAGGCTTTCCATGACCGTGGGAACCCTGAATACATGACAGGACTCACTTTCTCTAGCCAGTTTGTTCACCTCTGCTCTTTCCCCCCTTACCTTAATGTCCGCCCCGGAGAGGTCGTCCTTGGCGAGGATGAGGTCATCCAGGGTCACGTCGTCGGCCACGGTCATCCTGCTGGTGTGGATCTGGAAGATGCGCCTCTTGGTCTTCTCGTCGGGCAGCGGGAACTCAATCTTGCGGTCGATACGCCCTGGAAATAGCCGTACGCAGTGGGAGTGAGTGGGCCGGTCTCAGGCACAGTCAAAGACATGCTGTTGCTGTTTTTTTAGATATTCTGGTCCTGCAGTGCCTGCTTCTCTGAAAACTCAGAACAAAAAGTTCAACTAAATAGGTTTACAAGTATTTTTCTCAACCTACAAGTTGTCAAACATGGCAAATTTTCAAAGCACCTAAACGTATTATGTAGCTTGACAAAATATAAACAACAGCCATCTTTGCCTGTCAGTTCTTCACTAATTGCAACATGAGGTAGGTTTCCTAAGTACTTCATCTTGTGGATGTTAATTACATTGTGGAGTCGCCATTAGAACTGCTTTTCAGCATAACCGTGCACAGATGCTTAGACATATGTGAAAGACATCCATCACTGCACTGATGTACAGATAGATCTTAGCTGCAGGACACACAGTCCTGTGTACTATACTGCTCTACAAAGGCATGAAAAATAAAAACAACAAAATTCAATCCATATATTTGGCCATGCGATACAACTGATGTCTATTGTTCCAAAAATGCCAAAGACTAATTTTTGCGCAATATTCTGGTTGAAGTTGTGGTTATTTGCCTCTGCATTGCAGTGTACTGTGTCCTGCATGGCATTGTGCAGTGTGTCCTGCATGGCATTGAGCAGTGTGTCCTGCATGGCGGTATACTGTGTGTCCTGCATGGCAGTGTATGTGTGTCCTGCATGGCATTGAGCAGTGTGTCCTGCATGGCGGTATACTGTGTGTCCTGCATGGCAGTGTATGTGTGTCCTGCATGGCGGTATACTGTGTGTCCTGCATGGCGGTATACTGTGTGTCCTGCATGGCGGTATACTGTGTGTCCTGCATGGCGGTATACTGTGTGTCCTGCATGGCAGTGTATGTGTGTCCTGCATGGCGGTATACTGTGTGTCCTGCATGGCAGTGTATGTGTGTCCTGCATGGCGGTATACTGTGTGTCCTGCATGGCATTGTGCAGTGTGTCCTGCATGGCGGTATACTGTGTGTCCTGCATGGCATTGTGCAGTGTGTCCTGCATGGCGGTATACTGTGTGTCCTGCAGGCCTCACCTGGCCTGATGAGGGCGGGGTCCAGGGTCTCGATCCTGTTGGTGGCCATGATGACCTTCACGTCTCCTCTGGAGTCAAACCCATCCAGCTGGTTGAGGAGTTCCAGCATGGTCCTCTGGATCTCACGCTCACCCCCAGAGTTGGAGTCATACCTGTGGGAAACATCACACAGTTTGTGTGTACATCAGCATACAAGTAATCACTGTGGCGGGGAGTGGGACAGGACTAAATATGTACACAATGTGTTTGTGTTTTTGAAATAATTACATTTATTACAGCTATTAACCCAGGACATGACTCCTATTCATTCTTCTTCAATGCATGTACATTTGACATTTAACTATCAGCAATTATCTTTGTATGTGAGATTCAAGTAACGACTCAAAGCATTTCACAACTTGGCAACAGATAAATGTTCATCTCCATATGCAAAAGGTCAGCGGCTGCTGAACAGGCCAGACTAGATGTATAAAGCGCTTCAATCACCTCTTGGTGCCGATGGCGTCGATCTCGTCGATGAAGACGATTGAGGGGGCGTGTTCCTCCGCCACCCTGAAGAGCTCGCGCACCAGTTTGGGCCCGTCTCCCAAGTACTTCTGGATCAGCTCCGAGCCCACCACACGCAGGAACGTGGCCGATGTCTGGTTAGCCACAGCCTTGGCCAGAAGGGTCTTACCTTTAACCCACAGACAACACACGTACATATTGATACATATACCACAGACAACACACGTACATATTGACACATATATGCCACATCACACTGCTCTAGCTAGCACATCACTAGCACATTATTTCTCCTATCTACTTAGCACTACTGTAGACCGTCTGTGTAGTTTATAGACTATAAACTGTTCATTGTAAAGGTTTTAGATAGTAGACTGGAATGCTGATTATTATTATTCAGCAGAAGGTTTTATAGTGACCCTGACAGTAAAGAAAAATGTAACACCTTGATTACATTACTTCATTATATACACAATGTTTGCATATTAATATTGAAATTGAAAAACAACCCCCTCTGTGAGGTTAGAGACTGAAGTATATCCCACCTGTGCCTGGGGGCCCATAGAGAATGACCCCCTTGGGGGGCTTAATCCCCATCTCCTCATAATACTCTGGGTGTGTAAGAGGCAGCTCCACTGATTCCTGGAAGTAGTTAGACACACACACACACACACACACACACACACACACACACACACACACACACACACACACACACACACACACACACACACACACACACACACACAAGTTTCCGAGGCTTGCGGAGATGCATGAGGCAAAGACCCATACTGCCCTATTAAGCCAAAAGGCAGTAGCTTCACATTTGGTGAAAACTGAGTTTAGACTGTAAATTGACTTCTTCATCTTTTGTCTTGTGACTAAATCTCTTGCTTCTTCCTATTAAGAAAGTAAATTAAAGCATCACCACTATTATACCTACATGGTTTACTGGGAAGTATGAAACTCTCAATTTCAGTGTCCACGCTTACATTAACACCTCTAAAATAAATACATTTCTAAAAACAAAATCTAATTCACAGAGTCAAAATCAGTCAACTGGTATGCACCACCCCCATTACTAACATTCAGACAGACAGACACAGACATACTCACCTTAATCTCCTGAATCTGGTTGTCCAGCCCGCCGATGTCAGCGTACGTCTCCTGAGGAGCCTTCTCCACTTTCATCACAGTAACCAGTGGATCAGTGTCATCCATCAGCACGCCTATGACCGCATGAACCTGCAGACCAAGACAGGGTCAACACCATGTCTACACACACACACACACACACACACACACACATGTATCATCCATCAGCACGCCTATGACCGCATGAACCTGCAGACCAAGAGAGGGTCAACACCATGTCTACACACACACACACACACACACACACACACACATCAGTGTCATCCATCAGAACCTGCAGACCAACAGAGGATGAACACCCATATCTTATCCATGCTCTTAGAATAACCCGCTGGTATCTGGCTATAGTCCTAGTCTGTAACTGGGACCCAAAATGCAACCTTTCGACTAGAGATTACAGCGGACTACAGCAATGAAGCTCACACCTTGTGGTTGAGGAGGACAGAGCAGCCTGGCTCTAGAAGGTCCTTGTCCACGAAGGACAGGATGCTGACATAGTGCTCCGAGCCCACGGAGGTGGAGACGATGGCATGGTTGTCATCGATGATCTCCTCCAGAGTGCCCACAGACATGGGGGTTCCTCTCAGGTCATCGACCTTTGACCTCTCCTCCTGCAGGAAGAACATATGAGAGATGTTAAGACTAGTGGGGCAGAGAAACAGACCGCTGATGGAGCTGGTGGAGATGGACGATGAATGCATATATACGAAAGACACAACAGAGCAGCTTGTGACAAGTGCTTAAGTAAGCTTTTACACTGAGGGCTGAAACCTACAAGGCGTTTACTCTGAATCTCATCCAGACCTTGGCAAATTTTGGCTATTTTGTCTACTTGACAGACCGTACTTACAGTACATGATATTTTATATGCATTAATATGCACCAAAATTTGTATTTTGCGAATACATTCATATTCACCGAAAGGAGTAGTGGTTAAAAGCAGGGCTTTGAACCAGAATTTTTGCCAGTTGGTTCGTTCTGAACAGAAACAGTATTTTAATGTTTCCGTTTTTGAGTTCCCCCCTAAAACTGAAATTCTTCAATCGGTTAGAATGCAAAAATAACGTTCCTGAACATTAACATTTCTGTTCCGGCACTTGAAAATATATTAACTAACAAATTAATAACAGTTTCTAGATGCATGAACATGCATCAGTCTCACTCACTATTTAAACCAAAGACTTTTCATCCCTGATCTATGCAAATCACTACATGAGAAGATGTCACATCTCAAACAACTAGCGCTGATATTATGGGATGGCGTGTACCTCCTGCTTCTCCTCCAGGGGCTTCATCTGCTCCTGGTTCCTGATGAACTCCTCCTCCATCAGCAGGTAGTCCTTAATGCGCTCCTGCTTCAGCAGCTTCAGCCTGCACTGCGTGTGTGGGGTGACTGCAGAGACCACAAACACTTATTTTTCTGGGGCAGTTTTCATTTTTTATCAGACTGTGTCTCTCACTGAATACTCTGTGAGAAGGGGCCATGTCTTAAGGCTGATTCACACCGACTTGAGTGTGTACAGCACCTAACCGTGTACAATATGTGTGGATGTGTGACAGAACACACTCAGATCACATGTGCGGTGGAAATGGTCTAATCTGTTAACGTGCATTCTAAATGAATACGGTCAGAAAACGAGCACTTGCTGTCTGCGCTAAGGCTGCTCGATTATGGAAAAAATTAGAATCACGATTATTTGGGCCAAAACTAAAATCACAATTATTCAAACGATTATTTTGTTTTCCTCAGTAACATGCTTCATTTATTGAAAATGTATTCAAAAACATTTCGAAAAAACATTCTTGTACCTTCGGATTTTCCCTAATACCTTTCTTCGTAAACATCTTCTTTGATGTCTAATGTACAAACAGTAGAAATGTCTAATGTATAAATCTAATGTACAGTACAAACAGTAGAAAATAATTAGGACAAAAACATTGTTTCCCTCGATTTTATTTGTTTTGAGATCATTTGGCCCTGAAATCGTTATCACGATTAGAATTCGATTAATTGAGCAGCCCTAGTCTGCGCGCTGTATACGGAGAGTGTTTGGTGTGAATGAGGCCTTACCCAGAGGCAGTTTGCTAGCAGCATCAGGCCCCTTGGTCTTCTTCTTCTTCTTGCCTACCCTGGTGGGTATGGGAGGCTCGTACTTCTTTTTCTTGTCCTGTCAGTGCAGCATATGCATTAAGCTTCTTCTTTTAGCGACATATTGAGTGGGTATAGCCTGGTAAACCCGCCCCTCGTACTTCTTTTCATTTTGTACAAATTTAAATGAAGTACGAGGGGCTGGTTTACCAGGCTAGAGTGTGTATGGATTAGACCTAAAAACTACGGTTACCTTGTCATCCTTCTTTCCACCTCCTGGACCATGACCCCCACTTTGGCTTTGTCCCTGTGGAAATAGCAAAGGGATCAGGGGTTCACCAGGAACAGTTAACCAGACAAAAGAGAGGACGTTTTTACAGCAAAGTTACTTCCAGCCATGGCGTTTTAACTTGTCGGTGCTCTAGCTATCCAACTCTCTAATTGAACTATACTCACCCTTTTCTGACAAGCAGTTTCAAATACGGACTCTTGGCTTAGTCAATACCTTATAAAGTAGTATCGCTTTCCCCTTTCATTGATTCTTTTATAGCTAGGACAGCAGCCAACGTCAGTTGCCTGGACAATCAAACTACTACAACGAAGGCAGGACCAACGTCAGCTAAACAACAAACGGCTCTGCTCTGCTCATAGTCGAAAAGACAAAGAATGTCAGTTTGTTAACCACCATTTCTAACTGCAAATACAATAATAATATGCTTCAGCGTTGAACTTATCCAAAACAACACATTTTCAGCTAGACTTTTTCAAGCAGTTCTATCCACAGTCTATTCTGCCAGTTCACGCTAGCTATTATGCTAGCTAGCTTTTTCATAGACCTGACTGAGCAGTCCCGTTTGCTGGCCTACATTGAAAGGTATCAAATAAACATTCATATAGCGGGAAAAATCTCACAGAATGGCGACAAAGACCAGGCGTGTGATTTATGACGAGACATCTGTTTTCATGAAACAAATATGCTATGTATATAAAACATATACTCACAAAGAAAGTGCTTGCTCACTTACCATAGCTGTCGGTCTCTCAAAATCTACGTCAAAATACGGAAAGCAGTTGAAGACAAACTAAGCGGTTACTGGTATTTCCGTTCGCTCACAGATCTGCCACTGACAAAACAGTGAAAACAGCATCATCTTTCCATTTCCATATCCAACAGTATCAATAAATGAGAATTGAACGTAATCCCCTTAGATATATCCCCTTGCTATCAGCCATGAATTTGCGATGTTGAAGATTACACATCGGTGTAATTAACCTCAGTGGCTTATTAGTGGCAGTGCTCTTCTGGAAGAAAGAGAATGCAGATTCTTGTCTGTAGGCTATGTGCTTGTTTCATGCACGATGGATTTATGCTCATTAACTAATATCTTGTTTTGCATCGCTGCACAACAGCCACTTAAAACTTGAAATCTAATAAACCAACAAACAAATAGATAATAACAATAAAACGATAGCAAATAAATAATAAAACATACATAAATAAGAGCATTACACCAGACAGTGTCATTACTTTCCTCTTTACCAATGCTTCATCAACTTTCCTACAATGTTTAGACTCCCTTAAGATACACTTCTCATCAGGCATAACTAGACCAGCCATCAGACATGTGCTTTATTGGGTTATTTAAATCGGCTTCCTTGAGAAGGGCAGAAGGGACACAGCTTGTGTTGACTGTGTGCTGCATTGTGTGCATAGACATATGAACACAGCTGAGCAGATTGGATGTATACTTTCAGCAGCTTTCCACCAGTGCGCTCTTTCTGCAATGCTATTATAGAAGTGAAAGACATGAAAACTCCACTGTTGAGTCCTGAGTATTAGTCTGGACACATTTAGATAGTAGGCTATGTTACACACACACACGCACACACATGCACACACATGCACAAGCACACACAAACACACGCACACACACACACACACACACACACACACACACGCACGCAAACACACACACACACACACACACACACACACACACACACACACACACACACACACATGAACTCACACATACAATAAAAATGATTGTCATCATGTTCGGTAATACACGTCAGTATGGGGGCCTTAGACTTAGTGCAACTTATGCCCTCTTTATGGTGCCTACAGTCTCTCCAATGTGAGTTAAGTGTCCATTTTCCAGGGCTATACACTATTATTACAGGAACTGTGGTGCATTCTATCACTCTGCCCGCTAGCTTCATGCCTGCCTGCAGTAAAAGTGTTACTGTTACCATGGCAACTTTGCGACACAAGGCGCTAATGAGGTTGACTAGATATTGTTTTTGTCAGTGAGTTTGGAGAGATAACTGCTATTGTTGAGTAATTAGCATGATATAAATATCCACACAGTTCCTGCTCTGGCCACTGATATTTCCAAGCTCTATTTGTGCTATTTCTTTGTCAAAATACCACAGATAGATTAAAAAGTGCTAATAAATAGGTAAAGGAAAGACTAAACATTCTCAAAATAATTACAGGGTGCAAAAACACATCTGTTCTGCATCATAGACTAGAAATCAGCTGTAAAATGACAGCTTCCTACTTTAATGGAATGAATAAAAGAAATCACTGCATTACTTACATGTAAAACCCATCATAACATTTTGAAAAATAAAAATGCAAGGACGATTTGAAAATTTATTTCTGCTTCATTGACATAATGTTATTTTAGTAACACTTTAAGGGTGTTGCAGACCCCTAATGCATTCACTAACAGGAGCAAACCGTAAATGTATTATTTTATCATGTACAGTGAAGTGCCAAACCTCATGTCTCCTCTCAGTTCACCCATGCATTATGCTTTACATACAAAAAAGAACCCAAAAACATGGTTCAATATACTACAGTTGACATAAATACATTAGTAACATTTGCAGTTACTGCTTCACACATTCACAAGTTCTGCCTGTCTTTAATGTTAGTGAAGTTCTTATAAAAATGTTGTCATACCCTAATCTTTAGAGTAGTACGATGTGTCATGATTATTTATTGTTTCATTGAACTTGGTGTCTACAAGCTACTACAAACTGTGCTAATTTGTTTTCGTTAATGATGAAGCAGTACATCATGGAGAGCTCACATAATTAAGTTCAATCTGTAGGCTGGGGCAAAACACAGTGATTTTACTTCCCCTGCACAACATACTGTCTGATACAAAAATATACCAAATCAGGCAATGTCTTTTTTACCACCTGCAAGATTCACTATACACTCATGGCAGTGGTGTGAATGGGTGATGGGGAAGATGGGAAGACATGACAGCTTCAGCTCTGGTGACCTTGTGCCTTGGGGAGAGACAGGCATCGCATGTCACACTCGTCCCAGCTCAGACGTCGCACCTCAGTAATTTGCACTCCTTTTCAGTACACAGTCCAAAAGGGGCTCAAAGAGGAAGAGGGCTCAAAGAGGAGTCCTCACAGCTTTCCCTTCCCCAATGAGTGGCCCTTTAGCTCAGCTGTCAGCCCCCCGCCGCCATCCTTTCACGGAGCTCATTTGCCGTGGCTGTAGACAGAGAGGCTTGAAGCTCATTTGCCGTGGCTGTAGACAGAGAGGCTTGAAGCTCATTTGCCGTGGTTGTAGACAGAGAGGCTTGAACACCTGAGAGTGAAAGACAGAGAAGAAAGCAACCATCCACCCACCCACCCTTTTCTGGCTAAGGATCTTACCTGGTCCAGATCTGGGCCAGAATCTGCCAGTGATTACAGAGGAATGTGTCAGATCTGTGTTTCTGCGTGCCTTGACTGACAACACTGAAACCAAACCTCAACTTATGCTCAAAAGTGCCTTACTTGACTCAAAGAGCCCCAGGCTTGTCGAATCAGATTTTAAATCCCAAATGTTTTTTTCCCAGATTTGATCCTCTTGTCTAGACTTCTGGCTACACCCTCAGATTCTTAAAAAAATCAGTGTGAAAGGAAAGTCTTTCTGATGGATGTGAAAATAACAGTATAATCGAACTGCCACCTTTGTGATAGAGCTGTAATTTTAACACAGTGAAAAGGAGAAGTGTCTGTGAGGAAGCTTTGTGAGCCTCTCACAGGGGGGTTGCAGGGAATGCTTCTGGACTCACAGAATTGTACAAAGCATTTCTTCATTCATTTCTGTCAAGGGGTGAGGTACGACCTTCACATATAGTGAGGTTCTGCCATCTGTCTTTGTGTCTCTTTCTCTGTCTGTCTGTCTGTCTGTCTGTCTGTCTGTCTGTCTGTCTGTCTGTCTGTCTGTCTGTCTCTTCTCAGGTCGGCCCATCAATCCAAACAGACCCTGTGATCCATGGGCGTCCACATTCATTCCTGTTTAGCGATCCACACTGGTTTCGGCCAGGCGGTTGTTCATGATCCCAAGGGCGCCGACCCCTCCGGAGAAGCCGTTGTGGCGCGAGGCGGAGCCCGACTGTCGGGGATGCCCATTGGCCATCTCGGACAGCTGCTTCTGCATGATGGCCAGGTTGACCTTGTTGGCGACCAGGAAGTCCCTCATGGAGATCATCTCCCCGGACATGCGGCGCCCGTCCGTCTCGCTCTCGTTCACGGCGTCGGTCTCGATGGAGGGGTCGCGGGTGCGGGTGCGGGTGCGGGGGGCGGCACCGCGTCCTGGCGCCACCGCATTGCGACGCGGGTAGTGGGCGCCTCTGGCCCCTGCCAGCGCCCCCTCTGGGCAGCACCGGCACAGCAGCTCCAGGCGCTGCAGCAGCCAGTTGAGCACCTGCTTGATGACGATGGAGATGACGTTGAAGAGCGAGTAGATGCAGCACACCCCCGTCAGGATGCACAGGAAGTTGGCCAGCCGGTAGCCCAGCTGCGCCTCGTAGGCCTCCCGCTGGCCGCTCACCATGTCCCCGAAGCCGATGGTGCTGAAGGCTACGAAGCAGAAGTAGATGGCGTCCAGGTAGCCCCAGCCCTCCACGGACGAGTACATGGCCGAGGCACAGCAGGACACCAAGATGGCTGCCGCGCCCAGGATGAGCACCACGCAGTACACGGAGGGCTTCCAGCCCCCCGGCCCGTCCAGGCCGCGCCCACGCCGCCCGAAGCCGTCAGGTGGACGGCAGTTCTGGGGCAGAACGGCTTTGCGATGGCTGTGCTCGTGGCAGAGCTTTAGGACAAAGGCGATCACTGTGATGACTCGCTCCAGGAAGAGGTTGAAGAACAGAATGGTGGCTGCACAACCTATGAGCCCGTAGAAGATGAGGAACACCTTCCCCCCAACGGTGGCAGGTGTTGTCATTCCAAACCCTGTGACGGGAAAGGCAAAAACATGGTTGTGTAAGCCATGCATTGTAAATACATGTATAAGCTACTTGTTGCTGAACCGAATCATTTTTGTGACAGAATGATTTTTACAAACTTCAAAGCTGCTCAAGTATTTTTAATGATTGACAAATTTAGCTGACTATCATAGCCTGTCTGTGATGGAGTGACCATCACTAGGGTTGTGGGTGTGCTCTGACTGCCATACCAACGAGCCTGGCTCTTTGGCGTTGCGGTCAGAGCGCATGTTTGGCGACCCAGGTTCGAAGCCAGGTGGGGTGACTTCTCCTCCCCTTTGCTACAAATGGTGTCAGAAGTGGGATGGCTTGCTGTGAGGCCATCGGAGGTGCACCCAGTGTGTGCCATATGAGGGACACCCAGGTTAGGTTGGCACTGGTGTGAGGGACCCCAGTGATGGGTGAAGCATCAGTATGTGAGGCACCCTGGATGGGAGAAGTATGTTGGAAGATGCATTAGGGACACCTGAGTGTGTGAAGCGCATGGCTGTGCCTCCTGAAGGGGAAGGCAGTGTGATGGAGTGACCATCACTAGGGTTGTGGGTGTGCTCTGACTGCCATACCAATGAGCCTGGCTCTTTGGTGTTGTGGTCAAAGCGCATGTGTGGTGCCTCGGAGACCTGGGTTCAAAGCGCATGTGTGGTGCCTCGGAGACCTGGGTTCAAAGCGCATGTGTGGTGCCTCGGAGACCTGGGTTCAAAGCGCATGTGTGGTGCCTCGGAGACCTGGGTTCAAAGCCAGGTGGGCTGACTTCTCCTACACTTTGCTACACTCACATAATTTTATCACATTAACATACAGTTTTTAATGTAACGCTCATTTATAATTTACAGGTAGCATACAGAAAGTTGATAAATGCTTGTGTATTTGGTGTCAAGAATCAGATCATGAAACCTCAGAAAAGCTATATCCAGTCTTTGATTAAAGTTGCCCCCTAAGAAGTCTTCCACCCGCACAGTGTGCAGTCTTGCTCTGTCAACAGAACTTATTTGGTTAGCCTTTCCAGATGCTGCTCTGGCTTATTGCTTCTCTCTTCAGCAAAAAGGGCTCAGGGGCTCATTAGTGTCCAGATCTTAATTGCTCTGTAATGAGCCACATGTGGACCACTCCTCTTATGTAAATAGTCCTCCCTTCTGCTGCGCTGGGGCTTCAAACACACTGCAGGGGCTAGGTTGCCATTGGTGACAACAGCCAGACCTTTGACTCTCTCTCTCTCTTTCGCACACACTCAGTCTCTCTCAAACACTCACTGTCTCTCTCTCTCTCTCACTATCTTTCTCTCCCTCTCTCTCTCGTTCTCTCTCTCGCTGTCTCTCTCTCATTCTCTCTTTATTTCCTACTCTAACTCCTTATATAGTCTTCTTCCTGTCTCTCTCTTTCGCGCTTTAATTCAACATAATTCAACAGAGTTCATATCTAGTTGGCTGCAATAGCAGGGCAAAACATTTAATGTAGCTCAGCATCTGAACAAGGTGTGAATACCCACGTGTGTGTGTGTGTGTGTGTGTGTGTGTGTTTGTGTGTGTGTGTGTGTGTGTGTGTGTGTGTGTGTGTGTGTGTGTGTGTGTGCTCTGTGATCTTGTCACTGAGGGGTGAGCCTAGGTATGTGACTGTGCCCTGAGCCTGAAAGAGAATGTGTGCTAATGGATGCTAAGTGGTGCTGATGCCCAACCAGTGGTGAGGTATCTGCTTGTATGTATTCAGCATTAGCTGCTTGTATGTATTCAGCATTAGCTATTGTTACTATTGTTGGTGTGAGAGTCACCACACTGCAAAAATCTCATCTTACAAAAGCAGGCAGAGATTCTGGTACTCATCACACAGGATCTGTATTATTATTATTATTATTATTATTATTATTATTAGCCAGCTAATGTCTTCTTATTGTAATCAATTCCAGAGGTGTTAATCCCATCTGATTCGAATCTCACAAATCATCAGACAGGTGAAATCACCCCTATTAGTAAGTACAGGCAGAATGAACACATGCAGCATTATTACTGTCTGGTGCTGAGATTGAGACAGCTGATCAACTGTAAACATGTTTTTTACATGAGGGGGTATAAACATGCACAAGAACAACCTATACTGAGAGGGTCCTTTGATCACACCGTGTGCATGGAGATTGGGTGTTCAACACTTGAGTGGAGACGTGTTTGTGAATGAGTCACCTTTTGACAGCTGGCCTTTGACATCATACAAGCTCCACGCACCTAAGACTGCCCTCACTATCTTCATTCCTCATTCCTGTTACCCCTTTGGTTATATCCAGTCATCAAAAAAGGGTGATACCAGGTGAATAAATTGTTTTATTTTTATATTGGCAAGCTTCTAAATATGGGTGAAATATGTATAAAGCAATGGACTTTAATGAAATTCAGAATTTGGTATTTCAGGTCAAACAGAAAAGGGCTTTTTCCAGTAGTCTTGATGGTTGGACTGGTAGGATAGGTAGATAGCAATGTTATGACGGTAATAGGCTGTGCTTTGCACTGGGCAGCTAATTTAGTGATCAAGTTCCCTGTTGACGTCACTAGTTCAAAATCATTGCGCCAAGAAAAGGAAACAAATTATAGCCTTACAAACAATGTAATTATTTGATTTTACTTGAAATTTCCCAAATTTCACGTAGGCTTCATGGAAATTAAGTGGAAGACGAGGAAATACAACAAAATATAATAAACCAAGAGGAAAAAAACTTCCTACACACGTTTACAGTGCAATAGAAAAGTATTCATGCCGCACTGTTGAGTTGAACATGTTTTTATTTAAGTATAATGCCAGATGGGTATTGCCACACGAGTAGAATAAGACATAACGCATCTTCCTACCGATTGTTGACACCACTGTGCAGACGAAATAGAAGGCGCCGGTGAAATCCCACCTTGGTCGTGTGGTGTCTACCCGAATACCTGCAACATTTGCCTCCTCATAGTTCCTTAGAAAGTTGTCCAGGTCTCTCTTACTCAAATTGTACTTTTGGCTGAAGTGCTCAAACCGTTGCGCCCATCGCTCCTTTGCCTGTTTCTCTTTCGGGTGTTCCAGTGCTGAAAAGACAGCGGCGCCGCACAGAAGATAAAGTATTATCAGCAGCGCCAGAAGAAGGAATCTCGCATTGTCTTCATTGAACGGACCAAAGCCGGAGCAGCAGCCGCTCCGACAAGCCATTATGTGGAGACTTCGGAACAGGTGCGTCTGGAGCGCTGCCGCATCCTCACCGATTCAGCTGGCGAGTTAAAATATGTCCACTAAAATTTGACTACTTTGCATTTTATCCTGCCAATATTCCGAGTCGCGAGTCGCTGGCTTCCAAACCATTGAAATATGTCAAACGAGCCTGCAGTTGTATACAACATCTGAGAGTGCGAACGTGACGCACTTTGAGTTGGAAAGAGTGCAAGCTTTTTGCGGTTTTGTACTTTGCTCGCCCTCCCTCGTCGCTCTCCTCATAAATATTCCATCGAGCCCCGAAGCCCAACGGCACATCTGACCTAACCTCTCTGTATGGAGGTGAAAGTGGACAAGCTGAGCTCCTCTCAGAAACAAGGCTGGAGACCTAAAATGACGCACTGACAACACCCAAGACAAATACCAGGACCCTGTGAAATACACTTAAAAACCACCGACACTATCTGTAGAACTGTTGAGATGTTTCTGCCATAACAGAACTTGACAATCTGCTTGTGATTGGGGAATTCACAGCTAAAGTTAGAAATATTACTAATTTTAAGACTGAACGGGAAGTTGAATTAAATCAGACCAAATCAGTCAGTTAACAGTGCAACACTGCTGGCTGTTGGAATAACCATACCATTCATTTACAGTTTTAAACATACATTGACAGACATAACATTGGAATAACATAATGTTCCAGCAGTGGGACACACCTTGGTCAGCAATGGACCATATCTTGTGAAAAAACATTTTCCCCGTCATCTTTGAACTAATGTTCCCATTCAAATTACATGATAGATGCTATCGTATCTCTTACCATATAAGTTCCAAATGTCGTTCCAGTTATGGACATTATATGAATCAACAGCGCAGATTGAGTCATTAACATTAATAGGGTGTTTTGCGTTGATTTGATGGGGACATGTAGAGCACCATGGCAGAAATAGGGCCATATTAAGAGATGACTGAGGTGAAATGACTGACCTTAGTAACAGGAATGCCAAGCATGATTCCAACATTTGGCAACGCTTGACGCTTTGTGCTTTGGGAGCGGGAGCAGACATTGTCAACCAAAGTGATCAATAAAGTGTGACCTTTTGAATTTGGTTAGAGGATTACGGAGTTTGCCCAGAGACACTCCACGAAACTTTTGGCAAATGTCACAACTATTACCGAAGCAGAAACTGAATTATGTATGTGACACTGAGAAAGAGCTATTGATAGAATAAATGTCAGTTCTGTCGGAATATTGATCACATGCAGAGAACCTTTAATGTTGTTGCATTCGTACTCCTACTGTTCATGTCCACGTGTGAGGAACACAAGGTTCGTCACCTTACACCTACTCCCACATCATACAGTCATCAGTGGATTTGGGCGAGTTAAATTCGAAGGACAAAGTGACACCAAGATGTTCTGGCATGTTTTGACTCCTAAGTGGAAGTTAAACGTGTAATATATATGATCTTTAGTAGAATTGGACCTATTTAAATAATAATAATAAGGCCCATTTCTACACCGCACATTGAACACTGGCTATGTGGACGGGGATGAAGCTGCCATTTCATATCGCACTCTGGTCCTTCACTCTTGTCCAGGTTTGTTTTTATTGTCATTTCTCAGTGCTGTCGTTCGGTTCACCGACAGCAATCAATGTTTGTTGTTCCAGCATGAGCTATCTAAAATTGTCAGCTGAAAGCAAATGTCACAAACTGTCACACACTCTTTGTTGACTTTGAACAGAGCCTGTGCTTGACAGCAAAACAAAGTAATATAATTGCAAATGTGAAAGCGACCAGGGTCAGGCGTCAGAAGAAGTGGAAGACAATAAAAGTAGAAGCTGGCATGAGACGTGAGGAATGCTACTAACCGCCAGAGCTTGTCGGAGAAAATAATAGCCATCCATTTTTAAGTAGCTGTACAAAGGAGTGGCTACATGTACACCCACTGGCAAAGGCCGACTATAGGTACTATAGGAATAGTATATAGTAGCCTACTATTGGTACTATAGGAATAGTATATAGTAGCCTAGTATAGGTACTATAGGAATAGTATAGGTACTATAGGAATATAGGTATATAGGTACTATAGGAATAGTACATAGTAGCCTACCTAGTTGTTCCTGGGACAAATGCTATGTGTTGCCAAAGTGAAACTCATATTGTCAGTCCGATCCACACAAAATTCAACATACATTATTTTATACAGCACCATAAAAAGTGTCTCAGGACACTATATATGTAAAGTCCAGCTGTACCTGATCCCCATGGAGCACTGTGGCTAAGATAAGCCCTTTCTTTCTTTCTTTTAAATCAGAAAATAACCTGAGGGTTGGTTCCTTAGGTCCATATTTCACAAACATTTGGCAAGTAGTGACTTGAGTGATCTTGCATAAAGGCAGACAAATAGTAGGGCACCCCATAAAAACATAACCCTCTTTGGCAGAGGTATAATCATAACATGGTGGCCATGATGGTTGGAAGTTAAATTGATTAGATTGATACCTTAAGAGATAAATACTAGCAGAGAATAGTTAATTGTGAAAAAAGACGTTAAAAATGGCAGCTACAGTACTCATCCTAATGTGATGGTAATATGTACGGACAGTTACCTAAAAGATGGATCAGAAGAGAATGTTGGTTTAGAATGCTGGCAGGTATTTTTAGAATGCCAGTGTTTCACCTCTCTTGCTGTCTTTGCTTCATTTTGTGTTGATCTCCCAAAGAGACACATTAATACAAGTTCATAAGTTCACACATACACAGAGAGGGGGAGAGAGAGAGAGAGAGAGAGAGAAGGACAGAGACGTTAGAACTGATTTATCTGTCAGTTGGGATTTCATTTTGTTGGGTAAAGTATGTGAGCCATGTGCATCCCAACTTAACCCTTGGTTGTTTCTCACCAGCTTGCTGTTTTTACCATCCGCGGACCATGTGTCTTATTTAGCCACCAAGCCATGGCCCTGGGTGATGCCTGTGCCTTATTTAGCCACCAAGCCATGGCCCTGGGTGATGCCTGTGCCTTATTTAGCCACCAAGCCATGGCCCTGGGTGATGCCTGTGTCTTATTTAGCCACCAAGCCATGGCCCTGGGTGATGCCTGACAAAAGGAGAAGTGCTGAATTCAGGTGCCAGGCATATTGCAGAAGTACATTCACCACATTGCTCAGTCGGGAGGTAGGGAGACAAGGTCATGTAACACTGAGAACAATACAATTCATTCTAATATCCTACAGAATGGGGTGTTTCATCTCAAGGGTTTATCCTTATTAGAAATTCAATTCTCACATGGAGCAACTCTGAAAATGAAAAGTGCTATTGTACCAGTTGGACCTAGTCCAGACTCCACGCTCAGAATGTTGAATAATTGTCTTGCTTTTTGATCATTTTGCAAGTCTTACTTATGCCAACTTAGCATGTACAATAATTGCAATAAATGCACAATTACAATACTGAGTCCATTAATTCCCCACTCATGTGTCTTTATCTTATTAGCAGCAATGATTTAACAGGCTAATGTGGTTATTACGGTCAAGTATCTACATTAGCAGTGATTGCACAAGGGAGCCAAGTGCCCTTTGTTCATTTCATTCAGGCAGGAAAACATCTTGGAATTTTTGTTTGTTTGTCTAATCTGAGATACAGTACTGAGCTGTGGTGGCTGATGCTAAATCTGAGATACAGTACTGAGCTGTGGTGGCTGATGCTAAATCTGAGATACAGTACTGCGCTGTGGTGGCTGATGCTAAATCTGAGATACAGTACTGAGCTGTGGTGGCTGATGCTAAATCTGAGATACAGTACTGAGCTGTGGTGGCTGATGCTAAATCTGAGATACAGTACTGCGCTGTGGTGGCTGATGCTAAATCTGAGATACAGTACTGCGCTGTGGTGGCTGATGCTAAATCTGAGATACAGTACTGAGCTGTGGTGGCTGATGCTAAATCTGAGATACAGTACTGAGCTGTGGTGGCTGATGCTAAATCTGAGATACAGTACTGAGCTGTGGTGGAGTAGTACTGTAGCGCTAGAAGTGAGTGGATTATGGTTGCCATGGATTTCCCGGGTGTCATAGTTACTGTTATTCAATATGGCCCTTGCCCTCCTTGTTATTCAAACCTGAGGTGAAATGGACTAACATAGATTGCCCTAAAACATACAGACACTACATGTGACAGAAAACCCATACAGAAGGGAAATCAGCAACATCTTCTATCTTTCTTATGAAGCGGGACAACAGCAGATAATACCTGTATA
Organism: Coilia nasus; assembly: GCA_027475355.1. Lineage (NCBI taxonomy): Eukaryota > Metazoa > Chordata > Actinopteri > Clupeiformes > Engraulidae > Coilia > Coilia nasus. The sequence goes on along the minus strand of CM050219.1, from coordinate 31,216,702 downwards.
TGCATTAACATGTAAAACAGCTTAATATGCTATATGCATTAACATGTAAAACAGCTTAATATGCTATATGTTTTTGTGGGGTTAAAGGACACCTCATAGCTTGTTGCCTGGATTTGCACCCAATCTCACTTTTTTCTGTTCTAGGCTGCATTTTCAGTACGACACCAAGGAGAGGTCTTAGCATGTGCAGCCTGGTGAAGAGGCAAGGAGGAGAGGGGGAGAGAGAGAGAGAGAGAGAGAGAGGGAGAGGGAGAGATGGAGAGAGAGAGATGTCCTTGGAAGGCAATTAAACAGGATGATGGTCTGTCCTCTCAGAGGGGCAGTTTAAGAGGTGGAGGTGGGAGAGTTATTGTAGGACCCACAGGTTGATGTGCGCAGGCCAAACCGATCCAATCAATCCAGCTCACTGTGTGCAAGGGCCATTTCTGTCAGCCTGATCCAATGTTGCATCACACACACACAGACACACACACACACACAGACACACACACACACACAGACACACACACACACACACACACACACACACACACACACACACACACACACACAAACCAATACAGAAAACAAACATGCACATGTTTGCCTGTAAAAACATTACACAATAGATGCCTTAGTGCAACCAAAGCAATTTAAGGAGCCCTTGAAATGAAAGGAAAATAATCAATGACTCTGCTAATGCAAACTAATCAAGCTGTTTGTCACATACTGATGAAGTGAGATGAGAAGAAATGAGGGTGCTAGCTATGGGAGGCTGTGTATATGCACAAATTCCTGCACAATTATATATATGACCTGCACCAGAGATGCCCAGCCTGGTAAACCAGCCCCTCGTACTTCATTTCATTTTGTACAGAGGGTCTGGAGCAGAGGCCGTGAGAAACGATTTCTTCCTGGAGGTGTGGACTCTGCTGAAGTTTAAAACAAGTGCCTCTGCCATTACCCAATTGCTAACACCTGGTAGTCCAAATATGCAATTAGCCTACCTACGCACTACAATTCAAATTAACCACGCAAAGTCAAGGTCATGGCTCACAAACAACACCCTCTGTTCGCTGATTGGATCGGTGTTGCTCGGACCCCTTACATGCTCCTGAACAGTTTCCAGTCCAGACCCTCCATACAAAATGAAGTATGAGGGGCGGGTTTACCAGGCTAAGAGAGACCAGGACCTGTGTGTGTGTGTGCGCCTAATATAAGAAATATAATAATACATTTGTTTCTGAAAGACAAAGTTTTTCTAAGGAGTATTTTTCTATGGGTAGACTCTTCTTCTTGAAGGAAGGGTTTGCATCTCTAATCACTGCCAGTAACAGTGAGCTGGTATGGGCAAGTGGGTCTGGGAAAATGGCCCGATCTATACCATTTTACTGAGTCATTATCCTCTCAAGCCCTAACTGTCACCGCTACAATAGATTTATTGAGTCTACACTGACTGCAGCCTCATCACACAAGACCCAATAACCTCGCTTGTTGTCAGTCCATCGACAAAAAGGATCACCAAGTTTGCTGTCTGTGAATCTGTCAGGTAGGCCCAAACAGCAGTGGCAGACGTTGAAGATATCATATTATAGGGTTTGTAATGATGTGAAAGACGTGCTGCATGGATATTCGCCAGTTAGATGTGCTCCCACTGGAATCCAACACTGGCTCTGTGCTCATTACGAGCGCGCCGGAATACCAGCTGCCTCAGTGTTTCCACTGGGCAGTCAGTAGATGGAGAGGTGCACCTTGGAGCCTGTGCAGGGGAAGGAGACATTCACAGGTGGTGAAGATGGAAATATTGAATGAGTGAATGGCAAAAATAATGTACATGTGAACAACCTCTATACATGCCAAAGGTACAATGAGGACTCAAGAGAAAAAAGAGATCTTATGATGGTGAAATTGGATTCCTCTTAAACATCCCCACACAGGCTCTTGTATGGCTTTTGTGTTTCTGATGCAAATCCTTAATTTTGCACTGGGATCCTAAGATTGCACTGGGACTGAGTAACAATGTTGATTGCATTGATTAAATCTGAGTTAGGCTGCACCAGGAAATTGGAGAACTAGCCCCCACCCTCCCCAATCCATCCACCACACTTTCCTCAACCCTCTCCATCCTCCCGCAGGGTCCCCCTGTAAAGGTGGTGTTCCTAGGCAACGTGACATGGGAGCTGAAGGGCCTGGACACCTTACGTCCACGCATAATCGCCGCTGCTGGATAATCCCTTGTCTATATGCCTGTGCGGAGGTAATGTCTTTACTCGCGCACACACACCACTCCTCCGTGCTTTCATGGCTGCCATGGCAACGCTGCTCCCGGAGCAGGACGATGTATAGATGAGAGAGAGAGAGAGAGAGAGAGAGAGAGGGTATAGACCTTTATTTTCTGATGGTCTTTGGAAAGAGAGCGAGAGAAATAGAGGCAGAGAAAGAGAAAGAGACAGGTGGGGTGTTAATGAGAGAGAGGGAGAGGGCAGGAAGATTAGTAAACAGGAAACGAAAAGTAAATAGGAAACGAAAGAGAAAGAAAGAAAGAAAGAAAGAAAGAAAGAAAGAAAGAAAGAAAGAAAGAAAGAAAGAAAGAAAGAAAGAAAGAAAGAAAAAGAGAGATGCAACCCTCAATCACAGGGTTTTAGCTGGATGTCTCCAGCCCAAGAGCTCCAGGAAGATGGAAGGTGATGAGCTCTGTGGCGTCTGACGTGATGAGGGAGGTTAAGCACCCAGGTGTGCTGATTGCAAGATGGCTTATTTAAACCTCTTGTCCTTGTTTCAACGAGGTCATAAGTGCCTCCCAAAATATCATGCCTCATTTCTACAGCGGTGCTGTGTCTATTTTTGTCAACTTCAAGCCAGGCATTTTTTTTGAGCGCATACATTTTTTTATCACACTCTCCACAACATGTGTAAACAAGCATTCATCTATGTTCACATCAATATGTGTGGATCCGTGTGTGTGTGTGTAAGCATGTGTGTGTGTGTGTGTGTGTGTGTGTGTGTGTGTGTGTGAGAGCATGAGCCTAGGGTGTGGGATGTGCCCTAGCTAGTATGGTGTGAGATCAAACAGAGGAACCAGGCCAGTAGGAATACCTAGAGACTTGTGTGTGTGTGTGTGTGTGTGTGTGTGAGCATGTGGCTCAGGACACACACACTCGAACAGTGAAGAAAAATATATATCTGTGGCTACAGGTGTATGATGGAACAATTACATGTCCCAAGCCACATGACTGGGTATTCGCCAGCACATATACATGTATGCTGTCTTGCACACACACAGAGACCAGAAATGTTCATGAGTGAGTGCTTGAGTGAGCATGTGACACACACGCACACACACACGCACACACACATGCACACACACACACACACACACACACACACACAACGAGAGACAGCAAGTACGAGTAGCCCACACATTTCATTTGAGCTCCCAGAGAGCAAGAGACTAGAGTGTGTTATAGTCATGTGAAGAGTCAGAGCACTCACACTATCTCAGCTATGTAGAGACGGAGAAGGGGATGACGAACTGGTTTAATGTACAGGCCCATTATCATGGCACTGGTTTAATATGAAGACCCATTGTCAGAGCACGGGGACCAGTGGAGGAAAGGGGCATGACACAAAGATGCATGATTTCATTTTGTAATCCTTTTTATATCATTACTGTCACATATTACCAAAATAACAGTTACTGCAATATTCATAACTGAATTCATGGATAAAATAAAGGCTAAGGATTTTGTGGCTGCTTCAAATTTATTCAAAATCATGTGGCTTCAAAAAGGTTTTTCTCCCTTTTAATCCACTTATGATCTCTGCTACCACACACATCAATCTCTATGCTCATTAACGCAAAATGTCTTTTATTGGCAAAATGTCATTCATTGGCATTGTACCCAGAGGCTTGTTAATGCTGGCCAAGTGATTGAACTCCTTTAACGCCACACAGGAGAAAGGCTCTCAAGAATCATGCCATGCAGACTGTTATCCAAAGTGCTGTTGTGTCTGAATGAGTTTGCCTTTAATCCCTCCGACCTTTTGATCTTAATAATACAGTTGTTGGCAGAAAGTCCGGTTTTCAAAATGGCTCTTGGACACTGAAGTGCCCACAGAATGAACTGCAAAGCCAATGAAGGGCCCTCTCCTTTATGGTTTCATCTGTTTCACACAGAATAGTGGCACTTCCTGGACACAATACAGGAAGTCTAAGGACCAGACACTGTCTTTCATTTTACCACAGTGTAATAGGCCTATTATGTGTCCTTAATTTCCTTCGGGATAAATAAAGTGCTCTACATGAACTGTTTCACCAGCACACTGTGCAGTACTGCTTTTGTAAATGCTCAAATAAAGCTCATCTGTCTACATTATTTAATATATAACCCGCAAACCCATCTAGGCACACTCTGTTTTTTGCCACAAGGTAGGCTCTAAGGTGGGAATGTAAAGTTTGTGCATATTTCAATAGTTCTAAACAAAGCACATGCAGTTACTGCCATCTGCAGTTCAAGCTTGGTTATGACTAGTAAAAATACTTCCAAATGTGATGTGATGTAGCCTGGTAAACCAGCCCCTCGTACTTCATTTCATTTTGTACAGAGGGTCTGGAACAGAGACCGTCAGGAACGATTTGTTGGAGGTCTGGACTCAGCTTAAAAAAAGTGCCTCTGCCTTTACCCAATCGCTAACGCCTGGTCGTCACGTATGCAATTAGCCTACCTACGCACTACAAATGTAGCACACAAGGTCAACGCCACGGCTAACGAACACACCCTCTGTTCATTAGATCGGTCTTGCTGGGACTTGCTAAATGACCCTCAAGAGATCCGGTCCGGACCCTCTGTACAAAATGAAATGAAGTTCGAGGGGCGGGTTTACCAGGCTAGAGGTGATGTATATCAGTCTAACCCTCTGAGAATTGTTGTATTGCTACTTCTGCAGGTGAATACTTTTAGCAGGTGATCAACCATGTTTTCTAACTTTAATAGGCCTACATGAAGTCTGCCAATTGTATTATTTGTATAATCACATTTGAACCAATGTATATAATCTAGGGCCATGTTGTAAATCTTTGTTTAACATGCACAGATTACCAACATCTGAATGTATCTGTTGTAAAGTCCATGACAATCCAGCCAAACTATAATACCTGAAAACAGTCTGATGCTGGCTGAAGTTTCTGAACTATGGAGCCAGTATGATATCGCCATAGCAACCTCGCCATCTTGTGGTTAATTGGTGAACTGATATTAAGATATCAGCGACATGGTGGCTGCCCAAGATCATTAAAACCTCCTTGAATGCTGGTGCATTTCTCCTGTTCTCTCTGCATCTACAATTGATCCACGAAAACGTCATTACCCCCTGCCCAGGATAAATGATGTTGCATCTCCTCCTTTAATTAATCTCCTGCTGTCAATGTCCCGAGGCCTTTGTATTTCTGCAGTTCCTAGTGTTGAGCCAGTTCTTAATTGAGAATTGATTTCCCCTTAGGCTCATCCATTTTAGCCCCCCTTCCTTTTAAAATAATATAAAGTACTATAAACATTTAATTAAACTCCTCGAAAGGCTCAATATAATGTCCATCTGTAAGATGTCACCCTCAGTAAATTACTGTGACCCACTGTTAGTCAAAACATCCAGTAGGTGGCGCACATATCATTAATGAAAAGTAGTGTGACATTCCAACTTCTCCTCAGCAGCCCTGCTTTATTGTTGGAGGCCTACATGACAAACCAGCTGTGAGAAGATTAAGATCTTATCTTTTGAATTTATTTAGAGGGCGAGGCTTTCAGTAACTGGAGCAACAAGGAAAATGTATCCATGAATAATGTTATCACACTTTCATCGTTTTTGCAATTTGCCTTTCGCACTCACTCACTCACACGTTACAGGATCAACTCACACACAGGTTTTTAATAGTTTTTTAATATTTTCTCTTCCTCTTTTAGTGACACTCTCCATCCCCCTCGCGCGTGTGTGTGTGTTTGTGTGTGTCTTTTGAGAGAGGAAGAGAGAGGGAGAGAGGGAGGGTAGAGTAGTCATGTATGCCTAAGGACATTTGCTAAAGAATATTTGGCCATATATGATAGTTTACTATTTCATTTGCCAATTGAATTCATATCAGAAGATTAAAAAAACAAGAACAAAGCCAGGAGTGTCTTATTTCAGAAGGTGTCCTCAAGCAAGAGTGTTTTTAAAGAAGCGGCTGACTAAATCAGGCCTTCAAGGGACTGACTTTAAGGGACTGACTAAAACAGGCCTTCAACAGGCTACTTTACTCATGGGACTGGGACAGCAACCTGGGACGAAGCTTTTAACAGCACTACCGCCTTAGACTCATCTGTTTTTCCAAAGTAATAATAATAATAATAATAATAATAATAATAATAATAATAATAATAATCTTTACTTGTATAGCACAATTCATACATACAAGATTCAGCTCAAAGTGCTTTACAGTTTGGCAAGAACACCAGAAGATAACATTTCTTGCAGTCCAGTGGCGGTGAAGCAGATGAACACAATAACGAAATGACGTAATGACGCAACAACGCAATGTCCTGTCTTGCGTGGCATAATAATGCAATGTCACAACAACGCAATGTGACAGACATCAGCAAGATCTTTTGTGCCACACTGACAAACGCTTAGTCACAGCATGTGCAGGTGCCCTTTGCAACCCTGTGGTCTTTCTGGTCTTTATCACAGTCCTTGTGCTGATTTGAAAAGGGAAGCCTTTTCTCAGTAATGCACTGCACTGTTTGGTCTGGGGCAGACGTGTGTGCTGCCTTGCAAATGTCCCAGCTTGGCCATGCAGCAGGGAGGCGTGGAGCCAAGTTGGCCTCTCCTGAAAGATGCTGGACAATGAGAGGAACGGGGGGATGCTGGGTGCTGGATATCGAACAGGAAGTGTTGGACGCTGGGTGCTGGATATCGAACAGGAAGTGTTGGACGCTGAGTGCTGGATATCAAACAGGAAGTGTTGGACGCTGGGTGCTGGATATCAAACAGGAAGTGTTGGACGCTGGGTGCTGAATATCAAACAGGAAGTGTTGGACGCTGGGTGCTGGATATCAAACAGGAAGTGTTGGACGTTGGGTGCTGGACATCAGTGCTCGCCCATAGCCCTGTTGAGTGCAGATTAGTACCCTGGAACACTGGACACACACAGACCTTCCCTTGGCTTGATATCTCAGCAAGAGGTGCATCACTGCCTCATATCACAATTATCACCTCTGTATTCCTACACAGAGAGCATGTAAGAATACACATTGAATAGTGTAAGTAAATACATGATGTCAGAAAGAACCTTAACTGAAAACTAAAAAACTGCTGTGAAATACAAGGCTACACTGTAAATGAAGCTTTCAATAGCTGTGGAAGTTAGACCTTATTGTGCTGACTTATTGTGACAGCATTATTCACAACTTACTTATGTAGGTACTAACGCATATCTCATCACATTACTTGGGGTTCCTTGGGATATCTTATAATTCAGTATAGTCATATAGTGACTGTCATACAGTCATACAATTCTTAAACAGTCCATCTGGTGTTGTATGCTAAGTCAGATGATGAACAGCATTGAGAAAATGTTCCCCTCCAATACTTCTCACAAGTCATCTTCCAAAGCCATTGAAGGGTTCCATAACTTTATTGTTGAATAATTTACCTACAAAAAAAAGACAGAAAATACGAGAGGAAAGGAAAAAACTCATTTGGTCTCCGTGTGGAAAATCCTGTTACAGCCTAGCAGCGAGTCTGTGAGTGAAGTCGTACGGCAGGCAGCCTCTCTCTGTTTGCTTTTGGATGGAGAATTCAATATGGGCGTAAAATTTCATTTATGGCAGAAACTCTGGCTGTGTTGTGATATTCTGCTGGAATTAGACACACTCCATGAATACAGATGTGACTTAAAACACTGAAGGCGGGGGGGCGGGGTGAGGGGGAGAGAGGGGGGGGTATCCTAGAAAGCGTTGTCTCCTGTACGTGTGCTTCCACACTGAGCAGTGCTCCACTGCTAAATATAACGGCAGAATCCACTGCCAAAATTCTAATGATTTTCTTGAAGTTTGAGAAATTATGAGTGAATAATCAGTTCCATCCATCATTCCCATTTTACTCATAACCACTGTATTAGTTATGGGTTGGTGAGAATGTTTGTGATGTAGTTCTTTCCCCTCTCCCTCTTACAGGTCCATATGCAACATCTCCAAACTTCAGGACCCCTCTGTGGTCTCTCAGCCACAGCAGGAAAGTACACAAGTGCAGTCTGTAAAGCCACTTTGAGTACTTAGAAAAGCGCTATTATAAAACGTATAGATTCTTCTTCTTCTTCTTCTTCTTCTTCTTCTTCTTCTTCTTCTTCTTCTTCCGCCATTACGGAAGACGATCTCTATAAACTTATTAAACATAGCAAGCGGTCAACATGCAGCCTTGACCCTATTCCCACTTTTCTCATGAAAAATAATTTTAATTATATCTCCACACCCCTATTACAGATCATTAACACCTCCATTCTCACAGGTATTTTCCCAAGCGCCTTTAAAACTGCTGTAGTGAAGCCATTGCTAAAGAAACCAAATTTGGACTATAACACACTAAACAACTATAGACCAATCTCCAACCTCCCATTTATAAGCAAAATACTCGAAAAGGCTGTCTTCTTACAGCTCAACCAATTCCTTAATGAAAACGACATCCTAGAAAAATTCCAATCAGGCTTTAGAGCAAATCATAGCACAGAGACTGCTCTAACCAAAATAGTAAACGACCTCAGACTCAGTACAGCCACAAACAAAGTCTCTGCCCTAGTCCTCTTGGACCTAAGTGCCGCCTTTGACACAATTGATCACAACATACTACTACATCGTCTCAAAACTTGGGTGGGCCTCTCAGGCCATGTACTAAAATGGCTTGAGTCATACATCACCGGAAGACAATTCTATATTAGTTTAGGAGATCATATATCTAAAAATCACGACGTACCCTTCGGTGTTGCTCAAGGCAGCTGCCTTGGCCCCCTGCTTTTCTCATTATACATGCTACCGCTGGGCAACATTATCAAAAAACATAATATAGACTTTCATAGTTATGCCGATGATACACAACTTTATATCTCAGTTGAGCCAAACAAAACCACAGCTCTACAGTCTTTAACCTCCTGTTTGTCAGCTGTCACGCATTGGATGAGCAATAACTTTCTAAAGTTAAACGAAAACAAAACTGAACTGCTACTTATCGGCCCTAAAGACAAACGGGAAGCTCTCCTCCCCAGTCTAGGCAACCTAAACCAATGTCAGAGAACAGGTAACTAGCCTAGGTGTCATCCTTGACTCTGACCTAAGCCTTAAACCACACATCAACAAAGTGACTAAAACAGCATACTTCCATCTAAGAAATATAGCAAAAGTTCGCCCCTTCTTGACCAAGCCAGACGCTGAAAAACTTGTTCACGCATTTATTACAAGTAGATTAGACTACTGCAATGCCTTGTTTACAGGCCTCCCAAAAAAATCAATTGAAAAACTACAGCTTATTCAAAACTCGGCTGCAAGATTACTAACAAAAACAAGAAAGATGGAACATATTACTCCTGTACTGGCTGAACTACACTGGCTACCTGTATCCTATAGAATTGACTTCAAAGTACTACTACTGGTATTTAAAGCTGTAAATGGCCTTGCCCCATGCTATATTGCTGACGCATTATCCTCTTATACCCCTGCACGAGCCCTTAGATCCGCTGATGCCGGTCTCCTGAGGATTCCAGACGCACCACCCAAAAGGATCGGGGAATCGGCCTTTTCATACTACGCCCCAAAGAGATGGAATGCCCTACCACAGCACATCAGAGAAGCAGAATCCATCGACATCTTCAAGCGACAACTAAAGACCTACCTATTCAACCAAGCCTACACCTAACTACTCAGTCACCGACTTCCCGTTACCAGCCCCGGCAGATGGGCTACCCTGGGAGACGTGGTTCTGCCTGAGGTTTCTTCCTAGAAAAACAGGGAGTTTTACTCACTGATTCCTGAGGTTTCTTCCTGAATTCACGCAAATCAAACAAACAGGGAGTTTTTCCTCACCCCTGTTGCTCCCTGGGGACACTAACAACTGACTGCGCCTAAATGAACTTTCCTCATGTAGTGCCCCTGGCCCGCAAAGACTGCCGACCTATGTTCACATAAGAGCCCACATTAACAGAGCGTTGCATAGCTCTAACGCCACTGGACTACAAAGATTGCTGACTAGGGCCTACAAGGACTGCCTACCTGTGTTCATGCAAGAGTCAGTCTGCTTCTGTATTTATCTGCTCTGACATCACTGAACCGCAAGAAATGTTGTCTTGCAACAACCCTGCCAAACTGTAAAGCACTTTGAGTTGCATATTGCATGTATGAACTGTGCTATACAAGTAAAGTTTTATTCTTCTTCTTCTTCTTCTTCTTCTTCTTCTTCTTCTTCTTCTTCTTCTTCTTCTTATTATTATTATTATTATTATTATTATTATCATTATTATTATTATTGTTGTTGTTTTTACTAGTATTATGATCATTATTAAGAGCATCCGTGAGTAAGCGAGCCCAGTGCTCTTCCAGTGCCACATCCGTGCCCCGTAAAGACAGCGATGGTGTGAGGCTGTGTGCAGAGACGCCGATGACTGACAGGCTTTGACAATGATTGACAGGCTTTGACAGACATGAGCAGGGCGATATGGTCGTTTGCACACATGGAAGCCACACACATGCGTGCTTGTCAGGAAGGTGTAGCCAGGAGGCGTAGCCATTTTTTACTGAGGGGAACAAAGGCCGTTGTTAGCTGGGGGGGGGCGGGGGGGGGGGAGTTATTCCTGGAAGACTCATCATTAGCGCTATCAATTTATTATTCCTCGCCACCTGCTCAACTGCCCTTTTTCACTCGGACGTCCATGTCTAACACCTCACCTTCCAAGTTCTGACTTCTCAAGTTGACTTTGCAAGCAAGACATAGACATAGCCCGACTGTTAACTTTTATGACGTGGTGCAAAAGTGATGGAAGGCAATTCTCCTTTCCTGTGCACCTCCCTGCCTCCTTCCAGGCCCCCAAAATAGAGCCGCGCCATAAAAATAGACTTACTACACTGCAGGCGTAAACTGGTCCATTGATTCTAACGGCATTCCATCTGAAATCAGTAGACTGACACCTTCTGGACAGTTAAACCACCTATCAAAAACAGCTATGCTATAAATTGGCCAGTGGTGTTCCCCTTGCCTGCCATTCTCCCCCTGCCTGACAGTATCCTGAGCTGAGGTCTCTGTCCCTTAACCCTCAGCATCAGTGTGAGGGCCAATACATGTCAAAACGAACGAGATTTTCCGAGCAGATCCAAGCAGGACCCCCTGCACCATTTAGTATGTTTCCCTCTTGCATGTGCCTTATTAATGTTGAGAGGCACGCTAAGCTAGCTAGATGGCACCTCCTCTTTGCCTGCCCCTCTCCCTCTCTCTCTCCCTTCCCCAGCCCAGCTTCTCTGCCTGTCCCTGGCGACAGACTCTCTGAGGTATTAAAGCTCTGTGTTTAATCAATTTTTCATAGGAGGAGGCACCTCGAGCGGCTTGTGTACCGTCCCAGAGAGGAGAGCAAACGTCCTGACAGAGATAAGGCCATAAGCCAGCGTGGCAAAATCAGCAAATAAAAGACAAAGTAAAAGCCAGGATTTAAACCAAAAATAAAACAGATTTCTTTAAATGTCTTTATTTTCCTTTTAAGTGTTTTACTGAGACGTAATGTGTATTTAAATAGAGTGCAATGGCCTCCTGGCAAGTGACTGGACAAGAGAGGTCAAGATCACAAAGAGCCATAGCAACGAGCATTGGCTGCTAAATATAAAGTGTGCATTCCCACACGTGCAAGTGTGATGCATGACTGTGCCTGCCTGCCTATCTGGAAATGAATCAAGTGGGCTGAAACAAGCCCCATCGCGATGTTGACTAAATAAATTACGGCCCAAGTGAGTCATCGTTGGCAGCGTAATCGCGACTGCCCGTGCAGCGCGTGGCGTTGTGTTGTGTGGCGTTGTGTTGTGCGGCGTGTGTCAAGTGGCCTGAACGCACTACTCGGAGGGGAAAGAGGGCAGCGCTGAACCCCAGGAGAGAGAGAGAGAGACAGACAGAGAGAGAGAGTGAGAGACAGAGGCACAGAGAGAGGGCACATGGCGTTGTGTGGCGTGTGGCGTGGCCTGAGCGCGCTGCTCAGAGGGGACAGAGAGCAGCGCTGAACCCCAGGAGAGAGAGAGAGAGACACAGACAGAGAGAGAGAGTGAGAGACAGAGGCACAGAGAGAGGGCACATGGCGTTGTGTGGCGTGTGGCGTGGCCTGAGCGCGCTGCTCGGAGGGGACAGAGAGCAGCGCTGAACCCCAGGAGCGGGTCGGAGGCCGACGTTCCCTGGAAGTGTTTCCCTCGCACGGCCTGACGGGAGACGGCCAGGGGACACCACGGCTTCCCGTACGCCCACATTACACCCCATGGGGTTGGCACGGACTGACATCTACAGCCATCTGTTGGAAGAGATCACACAGTATATCTTTGCTGGACACACACACACACACACACTCTCTCTCTCTAACTCAAACAACGTGACCAGAGTGTGTTTGCATTAAACTTACATATGCCTGTCTACATATGTGACACAGGAGAGACTGGCTCTGTGATCACCTGCTAATTATTTAATAAGCAAACATTTTGATGCAGATGTTGTGCTTTAGTAGGGTAAATGAAAAAGGTGCTTATAGACCAAAAGGCCAGTGATAAAAAGGAAAGGAAGATAAAGATGCGAAACAGAGCAAGAGTGAGTGGTGGAGCGAAAGAGAGCGTGTGTGTGTGTGAGAGTGACAGAGCCAGAATGAGAAAGATGAAACTCTGGCACACTGCGTTCCTCTCGAGGGACACGGAGACAGATATGAATGTGTTTAGTCCACTCCAGAAACGGACAGGACTGCCGAGCGCTCCTGACAGAGAGTATCCACCACGGGAGGCATTCAGGCCATGCATCACTCCTCCACTCCTCCACTTTCGTTCTCTCTATCCCTCCTTTAAAATAAAAATGCAGAGTGTTTTCAGGGCAAGCGTCCACAAATATTCTGCACTAAGAAGCCAAACCTGAGATCCAAATGTTCAGTTCAACCTGGCTGTGGCCTCCAGGGGCAAAATTGTCAAGCCAAAACCTTTGACGGGCATCGGCCGCACCAGGAACTGCCTGCTGATGACGAGGCGCCCCTGAGGATTGTGGGAAACAGTGACACCGCTTTTGGGATAGCTGATACTGTCAGAGGTGAGACACTGGCAGTTACATTGTCGGCCCTCCATCTCCAACAGGGCCAGGAACCTCTGAAGCCAAGCCAAGACGTTTTGCAGGGTAAAATGTTGCTTTTGTGTCTTTGTCTTATCAGAACCAAATTAGTTTCTTATTTGGATGCTACCGATTTCTGATATGGTTTTGCTAACCTCTCTTCAGCCTGGGACAAATTAGGAGTAAATCAATTCACGACCGATTTCAGTAAAACAGCAGAAACACAAGAAAAGCTTGGGTCTGTTGTGCTCAAGGATGGAATTTAATCACTGAGACTTATTTCAGATACTGTGAGACTTTTACAGACCTTGTTTTGAAGTTTTGTTTTGAATCTTACTGTTGTCTCAAGAGCTTATTGTTTCAGACAAATAACGATCCGGCTGTAAAGGAAAGACAAGAGCACTGCGAGATCTTCAGTTGATCTAAAACTGGGATCAGGCTGAGACTGCAGAGAGGCACTTTCTTTGGAACGGCATTTAAGTTGGGAACATCCTGATATCAACTTAACCTCATTTTTGTCTGAGAGATACATCCTTGACAAAGACAAGATCTTGTTTGAAATTTTCTTGCAGCTTATATTTTTGGTGCAGTATCCAATTACAAATGTCCTAAGCACTGAATAGATATTTGCTTAAAGAGGCATACTTGCCTGATTATATTTGAGTACACTTGCATGAATATCTGAGTATACCCCAGCACAGCATGCATATTTGCATACATATTCAAATGCACCAGTATGAACATTTGGACATACCTGAATACTCCTGCCTGGATGATATTTAAGTGCTCTTCCCACCCCTCTCTCCCTACGCCTCTGTGTGGCGAGGAAGGGTTTCCACTCCCCAGTTCTTCCTGCTTTGACTCCTCCAAAAAGAAAGAAGAAAAAAAGAAAAGAATCAACGCAGGGATGATTCAGGCAGGAAGTGATGTGTAGGGGTCGTCATCTTCTTCGTACCCTCTGCTGAAATGCCCACACAGCCCACTCCTGGCACACAGCCAGTGTGATGCTGGCACACGTTCCCTGGCAAGAGCAGGCACCTTCAGGCCACTGCCGCACCTCATTAGTCCCCTGGGGTGTGACGGAGTGACCTGAGGTCACAGGCACAGAATAAGGGTAATTAATCGCACGCGCGTCCTCGCTTTGAGTAGGTTTATGGAGAGAGGAGGGCTGGAGAAGGTATATCAGGGACGCTTCCTGGGGGTTAAGGTGGAATTATGCGGTCAAGGTGTGCCTCAAAATGCCATCAGATAAAAGTTTACATGGAGGCACTGAAGATTTGTGGGAAATGGGTACTTACCTAGGGAATAGGATAAAATTATCAATCATGCATTTTGCTCTGTCTCTCTTCTGATCATCTTCATGTACATGGATTAAAACAAGCACAAAGACACACACTATCATTGCCACTGAAGATCTCTATTCTTTTTGAAGTGGGTAAAGGATTAATTAGTTGAGAAATGTGACACAACTTAAAAGTCACACGCAGTGAGATTGCCAAAAGAACTAAGTTGTATGCAACTGGACCTCTTGTGGAGTTTGGATACTACAGCTTACAAGTTCAGATGTACAGCTGCACCTCCAGTGGTCTGGAGATATAGCTCCTGGTTCTCCATCATCAGGTCAGAACTGAACTGAACTGAAAGGTCTTCAAGCTCCAAAAAGAAGTTCAGCTGCATACAGCTACAGCTCTTTTGACTACCATGACCTGAATCAATGAGAATCTTCACAGACACACAGCGAGATAGTTAAATAGAAAAATAGAGAGGGGAAGAGATGTATAGACCTGTAGCTCTCTGATGATCCATCACCTTTGAAAAGAGGGAGAGGGAGAGTGAAAAGAGAGAGAGAGAGGAGGGGAGAGAGAGAAAGAGAAAGAGAGAGAGGCAAAGATAGAGGCCGAGGCAGAGAAAGACAGAGAATTACTTTCCTCTCAGTTCAAGTGTTGTGCCTCAGGTCTCAAATCAGTCTCTGTACCACTGGAAAAAAAAATGTTGTTATTTAATCAGCGTCAGCCAGAATGCAAGTCAGCTTGCCATGCTGCACAAGAGCTATAGCTCCCACCAAGCATATATATATATATATATATATATATATATATATATATATATATATATATATATATATATATATATATATATATATATATATATATATATATATATATATATAATTACACACTCTTGGCATATATATATATGTATAATTACACACTCTTGGCACATATATATATATAATTACACACTCTTGGCATATATATATATATATATATATATATATATATATATATATATATATATATATATATATATATATATAATTACACACTCTTGGCATATATGTATATATAATTACACACTCTTGGCATATATATCTATTGTAATTACACGCTCTTGATAATTCAGCTGGTTGATTGGTTGTGTATGGTTCACATGGGGCTTGGAGAGACAGATAAAATGACACTGCCACAACATCAATGCTCCTTGTATGAGGTCATTGTCCCAAAAGCATGGAACAGCATGGACTCAAGCGGGAATCATGTGTGTGTGTGTGTGTGTGTGTGTGTGTGTGTGTGTGTGTGTGTGTGTGTGTGTGTATGTGTGTGTGTGTGTGTGTGTGTGTGTGTGTGTGTGTGTGTGTGTGTGTGTGTGTGTGTGTGTGTGTGTGTGTGTGTGTGTGTTGGGGTGGGGAGTGTCCCAAAAGCATGGAACAGCATGGACTTAAGCGGGAATCAGCATCACTGATAGCCTGGCACTCCCTAATGCATCCCACCTCATGCTAGATATGAGAACAAACTGTTGAGATCGCTGGTTATGTGTGTTGGGGTGGGGAGGGGTGGCCATTGATATTGAATCAAAGAACACTCTCCCCTTCAGCTTCATGTTAAATCTTATGTGTCGAGGTTAATGGGTCTGTCATAAATCAGTCGTGTCGATTTATTTGCCTAAAATGGCCAGTGGGAGGCATGACACTCATAAGCCCATATGAGCCCATAAGCGCCCATAGGACATAACCTTTATGGGTCTAAGTGGGTGACAGAGCAAAGATCTTGCGATGAAGGAAATGACCATAAAATACTGCCATTCCCTTACACGTGCTAATTCATTTACCAATTCCACTTTCTCAGGTAAGTGCGCCAAAACAATATCTAATCTCTAGCCAGAGGCTCAAAGACACCCCGGCAGAAAAGGTCACAGAGCGCGTTATTCTTTTCTTTTGGCGGGGCAGCAGCGGTATGCCACCAATCTCATCTTCAGTGAGAAGCCTCCTAGCCAGTACATCCCATTCAATTATGCCAGCGACTTATCAATCAGATATCAAATCATGCCTAAACCAGCCTCTCTCCGCGTTTCATTCCCCTGTAGTGCCCCCAGCCAGTCGCTGATGCGCTCTTTTCTTGTTCTCTCTATCTTTCTCTCTCTCTCTCTCGCTCTCTCTACCCATATCTCTGTCTCTCGCTCTCTATCTATCTCTCTCTCTCTTGCTCTCTTCTTCTCTCTGTGTCTCTGTCTCTCGCTCTCTCTCTCTCCCTCTCTCTGTGTCTCTGTCTCTTGCTCTCCATCTACCTCTCTGTCTCTCACTCTCTCTATCTTTGTATCTATCTGTCTTGCATTCCCTGTGTTGCCTTGCTGCCTGCAGGGCCACTGTTGAGGAGCAAGCTGATCCAATTAGCACCTTCATAACGGAGCTATCCCAGAGAGGGGGCATCATAACAGAGCTATCCCAGAGAGGATCATGACGGAGCTATCCCAGAGAGGGGGCATCATAACAGAGCTATCCCAGAGAGGATCATGACGGAGCTATCCCAGAGAAGGGCATAAGCTGAGCTATCCCAGAGAGCATCATAACAGAGCTATCCCAGAGAGGGGGCATCATAACAGAGCTATCCCAGAGAGGGGGCATCATAACAGAGCTATCCCAGAGAGCATCATAACGGAGCTATCCCAGAGAGGGGGCATCATAACAGAGCTATCCCAGAGAAGGGCATAAGCTGAGCTATCCCAGAGAAGGGCATAAGCTGAGCTATCCCAGAGAGCATCATAACAGAGCTATCCCAGAGAGCATCATAACGGAGCTATCCCAGAGAGGGGGCATCATAACAGAGCTATCCCAGAGAAGGGCATAAGCTGAGCTATCCCAGAGAAGGGCATAAGCTGAGCTATCCCAGAGAGCATCATAACAGAGCTATCCCAGAGAGGGGCATATGCTGAGCTATCCCAGAGAGCATCATAACGGAGCTATCCCAGAGAGCATCATAACAGAGCTATCCCAGAGAGGGGCATCATAACAGAGCTATCCCAGAGAGGATCATAACGGAGCTATCCCAGAGAGGGGGCATATGCTGAGCTATCCCAGAGAGGGGCATATGCTGGGGCAATCTGGGGGGATTGGGGAGGGTTAGGAGGGTGGTTATGCTGGGGCAATCTGGGGGGATTGGGGAGGGTTAGGAGGGTGGTTATGCTGGGGCAATCTGGGGGGATTGGGGAGGGTTAGGAGGGTGGTGAAAAATTAAAATCACACCTGTCTGTGTTGTCTAAGCACACACAGCATTCTCTGTGTCTCTGTTTTGTTTTCGTGCTGATGGTGCTGATAACCTGGAAAAGATTACCTGACGAAGACACATGAGGACAAGATGATTGTTTTGTTCCCTGAAAGGGTTTCTACAATATATGTCTTCATGGTGTCAGGATTAGCCTGATTGTTTTGCTATGTTTTATTTATCGACAATGATTATAGCAATGTTCCATTAAATAATTTATACATGAATTGCTTTATTGAAAATGTCAAAAGATAAGATAGATTAGGGAAACTGCTTGTGCATGAATCATGCCTAATCCATCTCAATGCAGCACATGAAGCCAAACTCCACCATCAATCAGCAAAGATAAACACTGAGGCATTGTTTTCAATTATTGGAAACACATGAAATCCTCATCAAGAGTGAGAAAAAGGGCTCTCTGGTTTGTGTTCCTTTTCTGGCACAAAGCACCAGGGTCTGTTTGTCAGGCCTGCAGCTGTTGAGTAAATTTACAGGGCCCGCCATGAAGAAGATCTGTCCTCCTCAGTGTAAACAAGGCTCCAGTGTCACCTCACTTCAACGGCAGGCTACGTGAAGAGCTCAGAGAGACACAGAGATAGACAGAGAGAGAGAGACAGAGAAGAAGAGAGAGAGAAGGAGAAAGAGAGAGGGGCAAAAAGAGAAAGAGAGACAGAGAGAGATAGAAACAGAGAAAGAGAGACAAACACAGAGAGAAAGAGACAGAGAGAGAGAGACAAACAGAAAGAGAGAGACAAACAGAGAGAGGAGGGGGGCAGTGTGGGTGGGCCAGCCAGGGTAGTTGTGGGAGTGATTGTAGAGATAGCTGGACATGACAGCTCTGTCACAGGGCCCTGGCAACCTCACATTGTTACCGTGGAGCAGTGGTGGTTGCCGTGGAGCGGTGGTGGTGTTTGGGAGATAAGAGGCTGATTTGGATGAGTGAGGCTTTGCAGTAAACGAGACTGTTTTTTATTTCATTATTTTTTGGAGACCTGACAGGCGACACCGTTGTGAATAGATAGCCAGTGGTTTGGCTATGACCCTCCCCACACTAACAGCACATTAGTCAGAACCGTGCACGGGCTCTATCTGTGAACGCTCTCTCAGTCCTGCTCATGACGCTCGAACGCGCACTCAGCCCTGGTCGCGACGCTCGAAGCTCACCGTAAACGGCTCTCTCGGTCCTGCTTGCGACGCTCGAAGCTCACCGTAATCTACGCTGCCGGGAGGTCGGCGTCGTTGTGCCACTCTATTAACAGAGAGGAGCAAACGCACCCAGGAAAGACGTTCATCATCCTGTGGCCAGATAGGCTACACACTTCCATCTCCCAACGCCTGCAGTCTCGGTGGGGAAAAAGTGATGTGTGTCAGGCAGATACACAGGGACGCGTGGGGGAAGGGGGAGGGGTGGGAGGGGAGGGAAGGGGTGGGAGGGGAAGGGCAGATAGGGAAGGAAAAAGGGAAGGAATGAGAATAATACAGAGAATAAAAACGGAGAGAAAGAGGACAGATTTAGGGTGGGTGGGGGGAAGAGGGGCATGTGGAAGAAGGGCAATGAGAAATGGAAAAGGGCAGTTGAAAGAAATAACTAATAAAAGTGACTGTAAAAAAACAATAAAGAGATCATCAAGTCCATCTGATCCATCAGAGACTTGAGGTCATGTTCTTAGGTTAGTCTCTGATGAGAGTATTGCTGCAGGACGTCCGTGTGAAGCCTTATCCTGGTCCACAAAACACCCGTCTGACCAGCGATCTCGTTGACGTGAATGTGGAGATGGAAGATGGCCTGTAGTTGTGCTCGGTTAAGTCATAATGTACCTCCACGGCACACCGGGGGAGTGAGTAGCTTAGCTCTCTCGATGTGGAGAATGACTACAGTGGTGGGGGGTTGGGAATGTGCTAAAGAAAGTGGTGGAGGTGGTGATGGCAGTTGAGGTGGTGGTGGTGGGGGGGAGATATCACACTCTAATTCATGACCTTCTGGGTGCAAGCACTGTTGCCATGGCAGCACGGCATGATGCTTTTGACAGGACTGATTTGCCCTTGATAGAAATGGAGCCAAAGGCAGACAGTCATCCCCTGGCTGTAGACACACATGCACACAAACACACTCTCTCCCACACACACATTTGCACACACACATTTGCACACGCACACACGCACACACACACACACACACACGGTGTGCAGATGGATTTAGCAGTGGGAGAACCCCTGATGGTGGCTAATAGCTATTCCTGATGGGAGAGAGAGGTAATATTGAGAACAAAAGAGGTTAGATGGGGATTAGGTGATGTGAATTTGTGCTTCAAGCAATGCCTACCAGGTCTTTGAAAAATCAAATTTGTAGTAAAAAGGGATGCAATAAAGCTTTGGCAGTAGACCACAGCTATAAAAAGGTCTTCCCAATTACATGCTTTGCTGGTCAGTGTATTGCACAAGGGCACACTAGGCCTCATTCTTGGGTTTGTGTGGAAAAAAATAAATAAAATAATAATAACAACACCAACACCAACACCTCCCACCTGTCTTTTTCTGCAAATGAAGTAAGCCCTTTATACAGTGTTCCTCACACTCATTTCAGGGGAAAAAACCATCAGATTAAATAGCCTGTTGTGTTGCCTGCACAAAGGGGGTGCCTTGTCAGAGATTCCTCTCCTCCTTGAGTTCTCTCTTCCTTTGTCTACATCAGAGGCCCGTGGTGCTGCCACGGTGATGGTGATGAAGTGGTGCTCGGCGCCTGGCAGCCATCCATCTGGTGGTTTGCGGGCCCTCGGTTCTGCTTCAGCAAGTTTGGCAGCCATCCATCTGGTGGTCCACGGGCCTCGGCTCTGCCTCAGCAAGCCTGGAGGTGCACAAAATAAGTAAATAAATAAATAAAAAACACCAGCATCAATATCAACATCAACAACGAAACTCTCTGCAAAACAACAGTAAATCTGTCACTGTCCTCCCACTGAGCGATGAGGTCATCACCAGCTGTTGTCTGCCTAAGTGAAGTTTTCCCCCTCAGGTTTAACATCTTATGCGTATTTGTAAGCTAGCTATTTGTAAGCTATTCATCAGCATACCCGACAATGCATACTGATGATTAGTATGCATAGTATCATTGCTGTTAAACGATATTGCACCACTATTCTCATGGCACTTACAAACAAAGCAATCATGCAAACAAACTGCTCGTGGCATATTTCCCTAGTTCAGGGACTCTTCAAATGAGCACAATTAAATACCGTTTACTCAGAGTTATTTGTTTTATCCTCAAAACACAATTTCTGACAAAGCCTCTTCACTGTAATTCTAAGCTTGTACTGTAATAGTGGACCCATAGAGGCAGTTTTCCCATTCACAGAACCAGCGGGGCGAAATTGCTCTCCATTCATACTGCAGCAACCAGTGCGGGTTCATGGCCCCAGCACACGCCTCTTTATCATTGCCGTGGAGAAGCCATAGAGAGCCATGTCTGCAGTGGCCCCTAGTGGCACAGAGAAGCCATGCCTGCAGTGGCCCCCAGTGGCCTCCAGTAGCACAGAGAGGTCATGCCTGCAGTAGCCCCTAGTGGCACACAGAAGCCATGCCTGCAGTGGCCCCCAGAGCTGCAGAGAAGCCATGCCTGCAGTGGCCCCTAGTGGCCCCCAGTGGCACAGAGAAGCCATGCCTGCAGTGGTCCCTAGTGGCACAGAGAAGCCATGCCTGCAGTGGCCCCCAGTACTGCAGGGCCACAGAGAAACCATGCCTGCAGTGGCCCTAGTGGCACAGAGAAGCCATGCCTGCAGTGGCCCCGAGAGGCTAATTGTCATTCGCTTTCCTGAGGGGCCCCATTTCCCCAATTATTGTTTTCACTGAACTAACTGGACCTATCATCGCTCCTCTGTGGCAGATGGTAATTTGGAGCGGTCTGAGACCAACTGAATGCTCTCTCTCTCTCACCCAACTTAAACACCCCCCCCCCCCCCCCCAAACCCTCCAACCACTTCTACGCCACTGGCACTTTAATTGTCATATATTATAGAGTT
This sequence comes from Coilia nasus, assembly GCA_027475355.1. NCBI lineage: Eukaryota > Metazoa > Chordata > Actinopteri > Clupeiformes > Engraulidae > Coilia > Coilia nasus. Next base: position 31,194,825 of record CM050219.1, on the reverse strand, counting down.
ACAACACAAATGAACTGCCCCCTTCTCCTCAGTGGTGGGCCCTTGCTCTTTATAGAGTCTCAGTGCAGCACCAGTGCGTTTTCAAAATAGGCCAGTGGAGATAAGCTTCACTAGAGGTAAGCCCCAGTCCACCGGGACCGAATTAACCGACCGATAAAAGCCCCCCATCCACACACACACACACACACACACACACACACACACACACACACACACACACACACACACACTGCCCCCTTATACTGCTTCTCCTCTCCACCTCCTCCTTCTTCATCATACTGTACACCTACAGACATCTCCTTCCCCCTAGCTTACTCCTCGCTCCATTCCCCACTTGGCCGGTGTTTATTTCATCTGCAACCCGGACATGGGATGAGATGGGGGGGCGGGGGCAATTTATGTAGCATGTGGACATTTCCTCTTGCTTCCTTACCCAGAACCACCCCTCCCCACTCCCTTTTTCATCCCTGGCTTCACTCACTCTGAATACTTTGTGTCCTTGGGGGGGCATCGCTCTTTCTTGTTTGTTTTTGTTTGTTTGGTACAGCGCTCGTTACCTCAGGCTGATTAGCAGGCGTGTTTAACAGGAAGAAAAAAAAGCCCAGAGTGCCTTTGATCTTCACATAACTTCAATTTGAAGCCCAGGCAGGCAGGCTGCCACTGGCTGTAAGAGCTGGTCCAGCACCCCTCCTCATGTTGCGCCATGCCAGTCCATCTGCTGGGAAGAAGCTGGAGAGCTGGAGAGCGGTCAGAGGGACGGACATGGCATTAATTTAGAACGTCCGCTCTAATCCAGATGGGAAGAGAAGGAGGAGGAGAGAGGAGAGCAGAGGAGGGGAGAGGAGAAAGGAGAGCAGAGGAGGGCAGAGGAGAGAGTAGAGCAGAAGAGGGCAGAGGAGTGGAGGGAAGAGGAGTGGAGGGGAGTGAAGAGGAGAGGAGAGGAGAGGAGAGCAGTGGAGGGGAGAGGCATGGAGAGGAGTGGAGAGGAGAGGGGAGAGGAGAGCAGAGGAGGGGAGAGGAATGGAGAGGAGTGGAGAGGAGAGGGGAGAGGAGAGGAGAGCAGAGGAGGGGAGAGGAATGGAGAGGAGTGGAGAGGAGAGGGGAGAGGAGAGCAGAGGAGAGCAGAGGAGGGGAGAGGAGAAAGGAGAGCAGAGGAGGGCAGAGGAGAGAGTAGAGCAGAGGAGGGCAGAGGAGTGGAGGGAAGAGGAGTGGAGGGGAGTGAAGAGGAGAGGAGAGGAGAGCAGTGGAGGGGAGAGGAATGGAGAGGAGTGAAGAGGAGAGGAGAGGAGAGCAGTGGAGGGGAGAGGAATGGAGAGGAGTGGAGAGGAGAGGGGAGAGGAGAGCAGAGGAGGGGAGAGGAATGGAGAGGAGTGGAGAGGAGAGGGGAGAGGAGAGGAGAGCAGAGGAGGGAAGAGGAGAGAGTAGAGCAGAGGAGGGGAGAGGAGTGGAGGGGAGTGAAGAGGAGAGGAGAGCAGAGGAGGGGAGAGGAATGGAGAGGAGTGGAGAGGAGAGGGGAGAGGAGAGCAGAGGAGGGGAGAGGAGTGGAGGGGAGTGGAGAGGAGAGGGGAGAGGAGAGCAGAGGAGGGGAGAGGAGTGGAGGGGAGTGAAAAGGAGAGGAGAGCAGAGGAGGGGAGGGGAATGGAGAGGAGTGGAGAGGAGAGGGGAGAGGAGAGGAGAGCAGAGGAGGGAAGAGGAGAGGAGAGCAGAGGAGGGGAGAGGAGTGGAGGGGAGTGAAGAGGAGAGGAGAGCAGAGGAGGGGAGAGGAATGGAGAGGAGTGGAGAGGAGAGGGGAGAGGAGAGCAGTGGAGGGGAGAGGAGTGGAGGGGAGTGAAGAGGAGAGGGAAGCAGGGAAGAGGAGAGAGCAGATTTGAAGCAGGAGGAGCAGCTTGCAGGGGGGGGGGGATAAGCTGACCACCAACCCCCATTTTCTCCCCTACCGAGAGGCCATTATAGTTTCTGAGTGGCCGGAGAGGAGGATACATCATAGATGCATTAAAAGAATGATGGACACTCAAAGAGACAGCAGATAAGGCAGGACACGGGAAAAAGGACAAGGAGAGAGGAACAAGATTGAGAAAGTTTAGTGGTTGATTACTTTTAAAAGTTACAAAGGAAAAAAAGCAGGAAAAAAGTGAAGCCACCTCACAGCTTCTCGGTAGTGTGTTTCTGCTGACTCTGCACATACTGACAATGAACAACATGGAGGATGACTCATACTCCCCCAGTGAGGTGATAACTGAGACAGTATTTGTTTGTCCTTGCCAGCGTATTCAAGCTGTAGATAAATCGCCTTGTTTGAGGAGTGCCAGCCAATAGATTTCCATGCGCCATCAACCTCACCCACCCACCACCCACCACCCACCACCCATCACCCCTTACCCGTCTCCACGAGGCTTCCCTTTCAAACTGTGAGCAGGACATTCAGTCAGCACTTGGCTAATTAATTCAGTCCAAGCTCACCCTTTGTTGACACCTCCGTCACAGCATCATTTGCTCAGATCAGGAAGGCAAACAGCAGCAGAGCCCTTGTGGCATCATCGGACTCATAATAACAGCATCAGACATGCCTACCCGCCTCACAGCCCTGCGTTTGACTGTCAGCTGGATAAGTAGCTGGGCTAGGAGGCAGTCGGGTGCTTACTGTGAAATATAACTCCACAGAAGTGCCGGGAAGCTGTAATCTAACCTTCTGGAGGTCAAGCGCTAGACAAAACAAACACACACTGAAGTAAAAAGCTAAACTGTTTTCAAAGCCTGTGTATTGTATTTTTTTTCTTCTTCTTCTCAACCGACTGCTCCAAGGGGATTTGTGTTTTCTCTCTTCACTGTTGTTGGCAGTACCCCAGTTTCTTGAACAATGACAACATCAAAAACAGGAAAATTAGTGCCAACCTATGAATGACAGCACTTCATAAAATGGCAAGATTTTTTCAAGCTTTTTTTTTTCTTTGAAGCCTTCACATGTGCACACTCAACGTCTTCATTTCCAGCATGGCTCCAGCAACGGTTGACGTAGCAGTCACCGATCTAGCCGACCACAGAGGCGCGTTTAGCGGAGGGTCACCTCCCCTCTCCAGGGCCCGTGACAGAGGAGAAGCCAAGCGTCACTTAATACCGCTGGCTTTAATAGCGTAGCCAGCCTCCCGTGGCCTCCCCGGGCAGGGCGACCCGTCTGCCAGCGCTGCCTGCTCTTTTGATCTGGGCTCCGCAGCGCCGCACTGGGGCTTATGCGAGTCATGTGTCTCACCGCAGTGTGAATGAAGCTGGCTGGCCTTGTTTATATGTCCCCCACAGGCAGCGGTGGTCCCTGGAGGAAGCACTATGTGCGACTACTAGGACTACATGGAATGGGACACTGGTGTTTTTTGATGGTCTTCACGTCCTCCATCTGCGCAGTGCTAGTGGTTTACCCTGATCTCTGTGTTTGTTTGTGTGTGTGTATGTGCGTGTGTGCGTGCGTGTGTGTGTGTGTGTGCGTGTGTGTGTGTGTGTGCATGTGCCTGTGTGTGTGTGTGTGTGTGTGTGTGTGTGTGTGTGTGTGTGTGTGTGCATGTGCGTGTGTGTGTGTGTGCATGTGTGTGCGTGACAGGCCATCTTTGAAAGGGTAGGGACTGGTACACTGAGGTTTTGGGTGGGTGGTTGTGCAAGACTGTATTCTGAGTTTGGCAGTGGTTGGACGTTACCACAAGCCTGGGTAGATTTCAAACAAAAATGACAAAAAAAAACCTGGGGCTCTAGTCTGGCAGTGAAAGCTCTGGCAAAAATGCAGTTTGTCTTAAACTTTGGCGATGAATAAATCACTAGACTGAGGCATGGACTCTGGATGCACAGTAGGCATGGCAACGAGTTCTTCTCAGGCAAGAAATGTTTGTATATACACCAATAACACACAACCACTGCCCAAGTCTGATTCATCTACCTGGCGAATGTATCGAAGTCCCTATTAGTGGAAGAGCGGCACAGTATGTCCATGTGTTTCTGTATCAGCAGGGAGGCAGATGCAAACCTGATAATGAGTTAATGCATTTAATAACTTGCAGGGTAGGCCGTATATGAATGCCCAGTAGCAAGTCATGAAAAATTAGACCAATAGCACATTCTTGTCCAAACCTTTATGAAATAACACGACTAAACAAAACTAGAAAAGCACTCAGAGAGCCCCCCCCCCTTTTTTTTTCATTTCTTTTTTGTGAGGTATTGTAGTGAAGAGGAAGAGAAGTCACCCCACCTGGCTTCGAAGCCAGGTCTCCAGGGTACCAAACAGGGGCTTTGAACTCAATGCCAAAGAGCCAGGCTCGTTGGGATGGCAGAGCACACCCACAACTCTAGTGATGGTCACTCCATCACAGGTATACAATTAACCAATTTTCACCAAAAAAGAGCCCAAGGCTGTGCAAAGCATAAACCTGATAATGTTGTAAGGTGAATTATTTTCCCTCAGGAGTTAAATCACAAACATTGCAATGTTCTCTTAGATGAGGCATAGTATCTGTCTATTCAGCAACTCTGTACTACAAGACGTATAATGTAAATTCAATTCAACAGGCGAGTGTGAAGTCACTAATATAATATAAAAGGCCCCTTAACATTTACCACTGAATGTCCACAGGCACTTGCACCATGCACAATGCACCACAGGCCCGTGCGATAGACCCTGGGACTGTTTGAATTGCGCTGCATGTGTTGAGGATATTTCTGGCTACTCACTGCTTGGTCTGCCTGCATCCATCTGTGGAGAGAGAGATTGAGAGAGAGAGAGAGAGAGAGAGAGAGAGAGAGAGCAAAGTCTGTCTGTGATGGAGGACACAGGGAAAGAGATAAGTGATTCATGCAGCAGATCGATAGGGAGAGATTCATGCCCCACCATCAGCTCAATTCAGCTCCCAGGGAGGAAGGTGTGCTGCTGGGAGAAGAATATCACTGTGTTAGCTCCCTCCCCTGTCTAACTCACTAATCTGGAGGTGTGTGTGTGTGTATCTCTCTCACGCTGTCTCCCTCTCTGTGTGCGTGTGTGTAGGCACATTAAGGCATATTTGTATTTGCATGTGTCTGATGAGTGTGTTGGGGTGGGAGCATACGGAATAGGGTAAAAGCAGGTGATAATTTAGCTGAACAGAAAACAAACTGTACTAATGTTCGCGTGTAATAAAGTATTCAAAACTGACTGTGAAAAGTAAAAAGATGGAGCCATGGGAACCCATTCATTATTAAGCAATTGTCTTCACTGTTGTCAAGGGTATTCTTTCGTTTCCTTTTATTAGTGGCAGTAGGCTAGCTTACGTCACTTACTCGTGGTGCTTTGTAACAGCTTTGCATGAGGAAATCCTCCTAGCCTAGCCTCCTCTAATGTTGATACCACTCTTCACCCTGTCCTTGTGCGACTGCCTCGGTTACGCAATCTATGCATACAAGTCACTCACGGTTTTACAGATTTTCCCCCCTGCGCTTGAATAATGTATCGCTTTCTGTGCCGAAATAGCAATGTTTGCGTTTTCCTCCGTACTCGCCCTCCCCCTGAAAATAGAGTGCAGAAGAGGGTTGTTGCTATGGTGATACATCCACTGGCGTTGGTGAGACATTTTTAGCCACGCGATCCACGGGGATTTAGCTCCCTGTAACTTTCTGTAATTTCCAATCTAATTATATCACTCTGCCACGGCGCTGGAGAGAACCGCGGATGGGTGAGCGGGGATTGAGGCTTGACTCTCTGGTGAGTTTGCAGTGTGAAACTAGTGATTAAAGCCGGCGCAGTGGCTCCAAATGTCATTTGTTCGCACAATTGTGAAAACGATATTCATGGTGTTAAAACCTCTGTAGCAGGTGTTGGGAAAGGCAAAACACGAAAACTCAATATGATTTAAACAACGCAGGACACATCAGGTTTTCAGGAGATGAACAGGGTTTAACAAAATAATATTCCATTTAGACTGTTTACCTTCTGCCCAATATTGTTCCAGCACCATTGCCTAAAAACAACAGACCAAGTCAGGCAGAAAAAAACGGGGACAGCTATTATAGATAATAGCTATTTAGCTATATATAGATATTCAACTGTTTCTGATGTCAGTGTTATGCAGGCTTTGTGAGGGCGCAAAAGGTTACATTATAAGTGAAATTCACATGCAGCTTGAATGTCTGCACTCTAATAGGTAGGCTTTTGCACCTTGTGGGCCCGCTGAAGGAAAAGGACTTTGGGCCCCCACCCCAACCATATCATAGTCCTCTGTGCGCCCTGTGAAGCTCTGGCCCCCTGAATCATCCCGACCTACCCCCCATTATCGGCGCCCAGTTGTGGTGGTCTCCACAAGGTGACTATGTTTGTGTTAGGTCATAGGTCACAGTGACACAAGCTCACCAGGTAACGTGTAGGCTATATTCACAGGTGTAGCGGGTGGTAGCTTACGGTGGCAGTGATAGTGAGTAATCTAGGGTGGGATAGTGGGTGGGTAGTCCAGGGTGGCCGGGATAGCAGGTGGGTATCTAGGGTGGCGGGGAGGTCGCACGTGTTTTACAGCTGGCAGGCCACAGTTAGATAAGCCCTCGGTTTTGCCTCACGTTTTACTTGTTATCTTATCTTCGCTATTAAATGGGAACACCTTAGAGATATGTGCTTGTAGACTCAAGTTAATTGGAAGTGGACAGGCAGCGAGTCAAAAACAGGATCTGGCCTTTACCCTGCCGAGTGTCTGATTTGAATTAAGACAGCCCCACACACCCCTACTACTTGGCTAATGAGTGTGATGGTTGACCGCGACGTTGTGTCATATCTGGTGTTATTTTATGCTTCATTAATGCTGGCGATGTTCACTTAATATGCCCTCTCCACCAGCAGATACGTCTCTGACAGAATTCGTATACCCACGATGCAGTTGCAGCTACAGATCCAAGTGTGGAGGCTTTGTTGCACAATGGATATGCTTGGACCTAGCTCACTCTCCGGTGGTACGTCCAGTTTGTAAAACTTTTAAAATAATATAGGTCGGTGATTTCTACACATTTACACATTAAGGTTACAGGTGTTTGTTTATAACATTTAGGATAATGTTTCAAATTGCAGTGACTGATTATTCAGGGCAAAAAGTGAAAGTATAGCTGGCCAATTCTTTCTTTGAAAGCAAATAGGCATCGTGCAAGTTGATATCTGCCTGACATTTTTGTGAAGGAACCAAGAGGGCCAGTTGGCTGCCTGTCAGACGTGTGCTGAGGTGTCACCGTTGCCATGTTTTCACAGGAAGTTGCCTACTCAAATTATGTAAACTGACAGGATTAGCTGTTGTATCACTGTTTTGCCTGTGCATGTTGCTGGCAAATATGCAGATACTATAATTCTGCACAGTAAAAGATGTCTGTTCAGAGAAGTATTTAGATAGTTTCAAAGACCCTAATAGCCTACTACCGTAAAATACCAAATAATAGCCGTGTTCCAATTAACCGCCAGGTTCCCTTTAAATGCCGGGTGCAGGTGTGTATTTTGATAAAGGCTGGTTCCAAATAAATGCCGGATGTAATTTATATAAAAAAACCCAAACCAAAACAAAATGAAGGAAAAGACGTGACCACTGACGCTACACCTTTTTCTTCTTCACCTGTTTTGTTTAGTTTTCATGTAGCCATATTGTGCTTTCGTTCAGTAAGTCTTTGATCACTACACAATCAGGGGAGATATGTCTGAAGATGATCATTCATCCAGGAGTTTCGCAAGTGTTTCATGGGATGAACTATTATGGCAGGGATGTTTTAATGGTGAATGGAAAACAGGTATTTTATTATGCACATAAGGCTTTTTGGTTCATGAAAATGATTTTGAATTATTGTGTATTTTGTATTTGTTTCTATTAATTACTATTTTGTGATCACAATATTGATATTTAGTTAATTAAGTAAAAAAAATTGAAAGTTTTAGTCATATTGATTAAAAGAACTTGACTACCATATTTTCCCCGTTTTGCTGAGCAGGATTTTTGTGAGAAAGGAATTAATCGCCTGTCCCAAATAGCCGCCTGGTCTCAAATAAATGCCTGGTCTATGAAGTGATTGAAACAAATAATAGCCCCGGCATGTTACGGTACTTAGATACCCTGAGTAGTACTACTTCAGACTATACTCAGGTGTGCGAGATGCTATTTGATGCTTTAGAGATATTAATCAGTTCACAGTGGGCTATTTAGTTTGGACTATTTACAGTATAGATCTCTGAGGATAGTTAGTTTGTTGATGCGCTTATTGTGTTGGTGTGGCTCCCTGGTTTTAGCTTGTTCAAGTTGGACATGCTTTAACATGAGTCATATGAATATTATATAGGCCTAGTGGTTTATGCACCACTCTGTGGCGCTATCATTTATTTATGGTTATAATTATGTAAGGGATAATGGACGGCACGGTGTTCGTATATTAGAAAGTTAATGCACATTCGAGGTGGTAATACGGCCACAACGTAAAGCCATGTCTTAATTGCTAAAACAAATGTGTCTTTTCATAACTTACTGGACAAACTGCTGTTACCAATTCCAAAATGCAAGTTGCTATGGTCAAGACCCAGTTGTTAGTTCCATGCCTTTGGTTGTCAAGCAAGCTATTCCAAAGGTCTGTATATAGAACATTAATCACTGTTCTAAAGAAAGCATCACGATGTGAAATTGAAGGAAGCCATGGTATAATTATCTTGAGTCTAATAAACTGAAATAGACAATGTGATCACATTTTTCTTATTCTTAACACAGGCTAAATTACTTTAAACAGTAACTGCAAAAAAACAGCGTAATGAACATAAACATTCTTATGCCCCGATTTTGACATACCCACTGCTAGTTCAAGAACTGTCAGTGACACACTGGACCTTGGGTCATGGGGGCAAGGCAGTGGCCCTGTCACATTAATAGGCAGTTTAGACTGTCATGTCCACTGTGCACGATCTGGCCAACTGGCGGTAGCTTTGATAAGATTGCAGAGGAATCTTGGCTTTATTTCTACAGAAAGGAAAGGCATAGAGCCACATCAGCCATCTTTTTTTTGCAGTTATGGGTACTGTTTGTACTTGCCTTTGGGCTGACACTAGTCTTTACGTGGTGAACCTTGTAAACAACAAACATCTAACAATCCATGTGCCACAAGCCAGAAAGAATTCATTGTGCAGTAATAACTCAGAGGTGTGTTGCTGACAGGTGTTGTTGCACAATTGAGGTGATGTCATGCAGAACTTCTAACAAAACAACTTTTCATAATTAATTAAGCGCATATCCCTCTCTCACTCTGCCCACTAACCAAGAATCCAGCTCATAAAGCTAAAACCCCTGGCTTGCTCGTCTACATGTCTGAACTTGAACATTCCCCTGCCAGATCTCCATTGACTGTGTGTTTCCTGGCCTTTGTGGCTGCACAATAAGAGAGCTGAGACAACCGTCACAGAAACTGCTGCATCTGGCCTTTATGTCTATGGGACAGCGGCCCACACAAATTGCCTTCAGCTTACTTACTTACTTCTTAATCCCACCACTGTGATACACTGACGGATCAATAAGGGACTCGATGGATCCAATCCAATAAGCGCTACTGTAAGTCACACTCGCCCCTCAGTGTCGGTAGACGTTAAATCCCCCCTCTCTCTCTTCCCTTTTTTCTGCGTGTTTTCAAGGGCATCAGTGATGCATTTGTCTGCTTAGTAGATGTCGGTGGCATCCCCTGAAACACTGATCTGTGTGGACAGGGGAGGGAATAGCGTCGCTGTTGTGCTGGGCTGCTGTGGGACCAAACAAGTGGCGTTGGTTTGGCCCGCTTCTTTTTAGTTCACATTAACATCAAAGCCCGCGGAGCCACGGCAGAGCCATCAGAGGCGGAGCATCAGAGGTGGAGCCATCAGAGGCGGAGCCATAAGAGGCAGAGCCATCAGAGGCAGAGCAGTTGGAGGCGGAGCCATCAGAGCCAGATCCATAAGAGGCGGAGCCATCAGAGGCGGAGCCAGCAGAGGAGGAGCCATCAGAGCCGGGACCACGGCAGAGCAATTAGAGGCGGAGCCATGGCAGAGCCGTCAAAGGCAGAGCCATCAGAGGCGGAGCCACGGCAGAGCCATCCAAGGCGGAGCCATCAGAGGCGGAGCCATCAGAGGCAGAGCCATCAGAGGCGGCCCTGACTGACTGAGCTCACTGCTAATACTACCTGAGTGGTGCTGCCCAAACACATCACTCCATTTTCCCCACTCCTCTTCTTTCCCTCTCTTTCTCTCTCCATCTCTCTTTCTCATCTCAGTCCTCTATCCTCCACCTGTCTCTCTTTCCATTCTCCCTCTCTCTCTCTCGCTCTCTCTCTCTCTTTCACTTAACCTCTTTTTTTCTCTCAGCCTATCTCTCTCACTATCAGTCCATCTTTCTTACTCTTTCTGTCATCCTGTCTGTCTGCATCTTCATTTTTCACTGTCTCTCTGTCTGTCACCTCCCCCTCTTCTCTCTCTCTCTCTCTCTCTCTCTCTCTGTCTCTCTTCCCGTTCTCTCCATTCCTCTCATTCATTCTCATGGATTCTCTGGTTCCCCTTTAGGTCTGTGTGAGAGAACAAACCCACAATGGCCACACTAGGAAACAGAGCAGAGAATAATCACATCACAATCACAATGACATCACTTTGCTCCCCACTCTGCTCCACCTGCGCTTGAAGGGCTTGTTTTTAATGACAAACCATGCGAGTTGTCACACCCTGTTGATTTCATGTTATCTGATGTCCTCTTCTCAGACACAGCGTATCGTCAGTACCCCCTTTTTTTAAAGCACTGTAATCATTTATGACGTGCTGAATTATAACAGGGGGATTAGCGAAGTATTGCCTTTTTAATAGACAGAGACTGTGGAGGAGGATGGAGTGATATTAAATGAAATGATCCGCTCTGTGTGAAAGGCGTTGCTGTACTTCCTCAAATCGATGATGGCACAATAACGTAATGCCTTCGCACACAGGACATTGGGGTTAATGGCACGGTGGCTACATTCACAAACCCAGGGACGATCAATGGGCCTTTATTGATTAATGATCAGGAGTTTCTCCTTTCATATCCTCTCTGTCTCTCTATCTCTTCCTCCCCTGGTCTGTCTCTCTCTGCCTCCCTTTTTCCTCCCGTTTGCTCTTTCATCTTTTTATCTCTAGCTCTGTCAAGACTCCTGCTGCTCAAGGCAGTGTGTGTGCATGTGTGTGTGTGTGTGTGTGTGTGTGTATAGCATGTGGACATATTTCTGTGTGTGTGTGTCTGTATGTGTGTGTGTGTGTTTAGCACATGAAAATATTTGTGTGTGTGTGTGTGTGTGTGTGTGCACGCGTGTGTTTGTGTGTGTGTGAGTGTTTGCGCGACAGAAGAGAAAACTGACGCGTTGCATGTCACTCTTGGTCAGGGAGATGCAGTTGAGAGGGCACTTCAGGAGAAAAGATGATGATGACCTACTGCTCCCCTGCTCACACCAAGGTCAAGCATCTCCGTGCCTGATTGGCTCAGACAGCATGATGCTATGCAGCAGCCCCTGGGGTCAAAGGTCGTAGGAGAGAGAATGAGGGACCTGTCTGCATTAATGGTCTCTGGATGTGCGTGAGTTAAACATCAGGTTTGTGGCACTGTAGGCTTACTGTTCCGGTATGTGACACTGCATGTGTACGGGCTGGTTGTTGAGTCGTGGTGTGCTTGTGTGTGGTGTAACTGCATGTGTACGGGCTGGTTGTTGAGTCGTGGTGTGCTTGTGTGTGGTGTAACTGCAAGTCTGTGTGCTGTCGTTGAGTCATGGTGTGCTTGTGTGTGGTGTAATGTGTACGCGCTGGTTGTTGAGTGACCGTATGCTGTGTGCTGTGTAACGGCAAGTCTATGTGTTGTTCAGTGACTGTCTTTGGATATTGTATGAGCGTACAGTATGTCTGTGTGGTAATATTGCATGTTTGTGTGTGTGTTGTATTACGGCATGTCTGTGTAGTAATGTTGTATACCAATATGTTGTTGAGTAATTGTGATTGTGTTAGTTTGTACATTATTTTTGTGTGACTGCACACTTACTGACAGGCAGTTTACTGTCATGTCATGTGACAGCATGAGTTCATGCCACACCACATTGTTTTGTTACAACACAAGAGACCAACCACAACAAATGATTAGTTCACACCAGCATGGTGTTAATCCAGTATATTTCCCTTGCCTGTGTGTGTGAGATGTGGTGTGGGTTTGCCTGCTTGGTGTACCCCATGTGACTCAGGCTGTAAAACTAGCCAGGTCCAATTGTATTAGCTAATTAGCTAATTGTGTGTTCTGAGACAACACATGCAGCACAAACTCGTTGACCTGTACAATACTGACCCCTTCCTGTTACAATACTGATCCCTTCCTGTTACAATACTAGTTCCTTCCTGTTATAATAGGCAGGGAGTCACACAAACCAAAGGTCACCAGCCAGCTCACCTGAGCTGTACAGAGCTGAGGGAAATGACCATTTCTGGATTGGCCAAAAAAAGCAAAGCAGACAATGAACTTTTTGTTCAGATTCTCTAAATGCTTAGGAAATGTGTTTGAGTGCATCCTTTCAAGGCTCCTGTTGATATAAGGTACACAGTGGCAGTCCCATCGAAATAAAGACACAAGTGACACCGTGAAATAGCAACCAATCCACTTGTCACAGATCATTAGCACCCCTGGATTCCCTTAAATTCAGTGTTATTTTTTCCTCATCTCTGATGAGTTCTTCTTCATACATTTCCTTGACCCTATGCTGTTTTGCTGTTAAGGTCAAGGTGAGTGGGCAGTGAATGGAGATAGATTAGGACAGACGATCTACAATCTAGACTATTCTTCCTTTTCCTAGACAAACCCTGCTTTACCAAAGACTGTATTCACAGGGAGTGCCTGTGATCCCAGGGCTGCATTTTTAACTTGTGCAAAAATGGACAAGTAAAAGTGTCTGAGTGTTTGTCAAATTAGAGGGAAATAAAAGAAAACAAGTAGATAAACAAGCAGGTAAACAAGCAGGTAAACAAACAGCAGAAAGACACCATGCTCACCAATTACTTGCTGCGACCTGATTGGCCCACACATCACTCCCACTGGGAGCCCATAATGGCAGATGGAAGTCATCATTATCAATACCACCACACACACACACACACACACACACATTTATACACACAAACACACACACACTGCATACACCTACTCATATACATACACACACACCATGCGCAACTGTACACACACACACACATTACACACAATTCTACACACACACACAGACACACGCACACACACACACACAGACACACACACATGCACACAAACACACACACACACAAGTGTAAGGACATTTGCTGACAGCGGCTCCTCAGAAGCCTTCTCTGCTCTTTGGTTCTTCATTGATTGTGTTTGTAGTTTGTCTCTGGGCGACGGGGGGCATTTGTGCGCACAGGAGAGCATTCCAAACTGTGCTCTTACATAAGTGGCTGATCATTTCCTGTGCTTCTCCTGAAAGACAAAAAAAGACGCTTTTGTGCATCCTTACGCTGTGAGGCAACAGGAAGTACCCCCTGCAGATCGTACCCACGGTGAAGGACACGTGTAGAAGTGTGCTGTGTGTGTGGGTACGTGTGCATTTGTGTGTGTTAGTGTTTGTGTATGCTAGTTTGTGTGTGCTTTTTTGTGTGTGTTTAATTGGTAATATTTTAACGTATGGAACTTATGCATGGGGTGATGTGTGTGTGTGTAGATGTGTGTGCATGCACCACAGAACAGCAGCAAACTCTCCGCAATGATGTAGCACACGCCTCAGTGTAGGCCGCAATATGGCAAACTCTCCGCGAGGATGTAGCACACGCCTCAGTATAGGCCGCAATATGGCAAACTCTCCTGATGATGTAGCACACGCCTCAGTGTAGGCCGCAATATGGCAAACTCTCCTGATGATGTAGCACACGCCTCAGTGTAGGCCGCAATATGGCAAACTCTCCGCGAGGATGTAGCACACGCCTCAGTATAGGCCGCAATATGGCAAACTCTCCTGATGATGTAGCACACGCCTCAGTGTAGGCCGCAATATGGCAAACTCTCCTGATGATGTAGCACACGCCTCAGTATAGGCCACAATATGGCATGAGCTGCATTTGTCATGTCTGGTGCGATGAATAAAGCAAACCCTCTATCCAAACACACAGGCTCAAAGACGGCCTTCTTAACACACACACACACAGACACACACACACACACACACATACACACACACACACACACAAACAAACATACATACATACAGACACGCACAGACACATGCAGGCACACGTGCACACACACACACACACGCACACACACACACACACACACCACTACCATCACCACCACCACTTCAGCCCTCCAATGCCCATGTCAAAAGCACCAGGCCAGTGTCATGTGTGCCTCTGCCACCAGATCTCCAGCCTTAGTGCAGCACTCTGCCACTGCTAGTTCAGGGGAGAGTAGAGTAGTGCAGGGAGTAGAGGCTATTAGAGCAGAGAGTAGGGGCTGTTAGAGTAGAGAGTAGGGGCTGTTAGAGCAGAGAGTAGGGGCTGTTAGAGTAGGGGCTGTTAGAGCAGAGGGTAGGGGCTGTTAGAGCAGAGGGTAGGGGCTGTTAGAGCAGAGAGTAGGGGCTGTTGGAGCAGAGAGTAGGGGCTGTTAGAGCAGAGGGTAGGGGCTGTTAGAGCAGAGAGTAGGGGCTGTTGGAGCAGAGAGTAGGGGCTGTTAGAGCAGAGGGTAGGGGCTGTTAGAGCAGAGGGTAGGGGCTGTTAGAGCAGAGGGTAGGGGCTATTAGTGCAGAGTGTAGGGGCTGTTAGAGCAGAGGGTAGGGGCTGT
>CM050219.1:31172500-31177500 GCA_027475355.1 Coilia nasus | reverse complement strand
CTCCCTCTGTGTTTCTCTGCTCTCTCTCTCTCCCTCTGTGTTTCTCTGCTCTCTCTCTCTCCAACACAGACTCTCTGCCTCTCTCTCTCTCTCCCCCACACACAGACTCTCAGACTCTCTCCCTCTCTCTCTCTCCCTCTCTCCCCCTCTCTCTCCAACACACAGACTCTCTGCCTCTCTCTCTCTCTCTCCAACACACAGACTCTCTGCCTCTCTCTCTCTCTCCCCCACACACACTCTCTCCCTCTCTCTCTCTCTCCCCCACACACAGACTCTCTCCCTCTCTCCCTCTCTCTCTCTCTCCCTCTCTCCCCCTCTCTCTCCAACACACAGAGACTCTCTTCCTCTCTCTCCCCCCCACACACAGGCTCTCTCCCTCTCTCTCTCTCTCTCTCTCTCTCTCCCCCACACACAGACTCTCTCCCCCTCTCTCTCTCTCTCTCCCTCTCTCCCTCTCTCTCTCTCCCCAACACACACAGACTCTCTCCCTCTCTCTGTCTCTGTCTCTCTCTCCCTGTCTCTGTCTCTCTCCCTCTCTCTCTCTCCCCCCCCCTCTTCTTCACACACTTAGACTGTCACTTTTTCCTTTTTCCTCTCTCCCCCATTTCCCCTCTTTTTTCTTTTCCTCTCATACATTCTTTCTCACCTTCAACATATCCTTCATCCCCTTTCTCTCTCTCTGTCTCTCTCTCTATCTGTTCCTCTCTTTCTCCCTGTCTCTATCTATCCCTCTCTCTATATATATCCCTTTTCCATCTATCACATTGTCTGTCTCGTTCCCCTTCATTGCAACCGTTTTCTGTCTGTCTGTCTGTCTGTCTGTCTATCTCGTCTTCTTTCTATCCCTCCTTCCATCCCCTCTCACCTTTCCTCTGTCTTCTCCTGGACTCCCCTCGCCATCTGCTTCCCCCTCTCTCTTCTGCTCCTCTCCACCCCTCCTCCCCTCCTCCTTTCCTCTCCAGCCCTCCTCCTCCTCTACTCTCCAGCCCCCTCCTCCTCTCCTCTCCTCCCCTCCTTCTCCTCTCCTCTCCACCCCTCCTCCCCTCCTCCTCTCCTCTCCAACCCTCCTCCTCCTCTACTCTCCAGCCCTCCTCCTCCTCTCCTCTCCTCCTCTCCTCCCCTCCTTCTCCTCTCCTCTCCACCCCTCCTCCTCCTCTCCACCCCTCCACCCCTCCACCCCTCCACCCCCTCCTCTTCTCCACCCCTCCTCCTCCTCTCCTCCTCTCCTCTCCTCCTCTCCACCCCTCCTCCTCCTCTCCACCCCTCCACCCCTCCTCCTCCTCTCCACCCCTCCTCCTCCTCTCCTCTCCTCCTCTCCTCCTCTCCTCCCCTCCTCCTCTCCACCTCTCCACCCCTCCTCCTCCTCTCCTCCCCTCCTCCTCCTCTCCTCCTCTCCACCCCTCCTCCTCCTCTCCTCCCTCCTCCTCCTCCTCTCCTCCTCCTCTCCTCTCCTCCTCCACTGTGTGCGCGAGCAGTGTTCTCCTGTAATGCTATGGCATCTCTGTGCCTACTCCTGCCACACTGATTTAACGCCTGTGCTGGCCTCCTCCTCCTCTCCTCTCCTCCGCTGGCCTCCTCCTCCTCTCCTCCTCCTTCTCCTCTCCTCCTCCTTCTCCTCTCCTCCTCCACTCCTCTCCTCCTCCTCTCCTCTCCTCCTCTGCCGGCCTCCTTCTCCCCTCCTCCTCCACTGGCCCTCCTTCTCCTCTCCTCTCTTCCTCTTCTCCTCCACTAGCCTCCTCCTCCTTTTCCTCCTCCACTGGCCTCCTCTCTTCTTCCCCTCTCCTCCTCTTCTTCTCCTCTCCTCTTCTCCTCTCCTCCTCTTCTTCTCCTCTCCTCTTCTCCTTCTCCCCCTCCTCCTCTCCACTAGCCTCCTCTCCTCCTCCACTGGCCTCCTTCTCCTCTTCTCCTCTCCTCCTCTCTCCTCCTCCACTGGCCTCCTTCTCCTCTTCTCCTCTCCTCCTCCTCTCCTCCTCCACTGGCCTCCTTCTCCTCTTCTCCTCTCCTCCTCCTTTTCCTCCTCCACTGGCCTCCTCTCCTCTTCTCCTCTCCTCCTCTTCTTCTCCGCTCCTCTTCTCCTTCTCCCCTCCTCCTCCCTCCACTAGCCTCCTCTCCTCCTCCACTGGCCTCCTTCTCCTCTCCTCCTCCTCCTCCTCTCCTCCTCCGTTCTCTCTCTGTGCTTTTGCTCGTTCGCAGCCCTGGGTGAAAGCTTAACAAAACGTCCACATGATTGACAACATGATTGATAGATGAGCAGTACTTCGTTTTTTTTTTCCCTCTCAGAATCTTGAATAATAGCACGGCGGCATTTCAAAAGACGTCTTTGAACCTACGCAAGAAAGAGAGGGAGAGTGAGAGAGAGAGGGAGAGACAGATAGATGGACAGAGACAGAGAGTGAGAGAGGGAAAAGGAGAAAATGGATGTAGTTTGTGTGTGAGGGCTTTAAAATAATTGGCAGAGCGGCACTTGCTGCGGGATAAGAGGAGATGTGTTTTATCACTGCTTCCTCATCATACGCCATCACTCACAACACACGCGCCGATACCACCAGTCCATTACCATAAGTCCAGCCACACAGAAATAGCTCTCTGCCCAGGAATGAGCAGACTGAATGGCTCAGAGTACTGCTTCAAATTTCCTCAGAAATATTTTCAGTATTTTCATTTTTTCCCTTCCTGCTCAGAGTTGAATCCCATCTTCCCATCATGTTGTTAGTAGCTGATAGAAATATGCTATTTTATAACAAGTAAGTTTTGCTGTCAGCACAAGGGCTGCCTTGTGGGGTTGAGGTGTTGGGCAACACAGTAATTGCTGCATTAGTTGCTAATTGATGGATGTTCCTGATGTTATTTATCCTGTAGCCACACTAAGGAGAACTGGTATTGCATTAAACTCACATTAGATAATATAATATATAATATAGAAATATATATATATATATACACACACATATTCACACACAGACAATTATGCATGACATTTTTAATGCCATATCATTGCATTCTAAAGTCATGGCATAAACATCAACCAATTACAAAATTAAAAATGTGATTAATCCAAATGAAATGTGATGTCATGTGATGCCCTAATATAGTGTGTGTGTGTGTGCGTGCACGCATAATATGCTTATAATATATATGACATCTTTTGAGTCCCCATTTATGTGTGAAATCCCGGTTCTCTGTTAAAATGCCACTTTGAAAAGAGAGTAATTAACTGCTCCCTTGTCACCTAATCCTTGATTTCCTTGGCAACCCCAGATTCCTGCAGTCCTCCCCGCCCCCCTGCTCTCATTCCCCCCCTTTGTCCTTGGAAGCCCCTCCATTGATGTCTCTGACAGCCGATGGGCTCTGATTCCCCAGGCATGTTTATCGTTGTGGAAACCTGCTGACGCTCCAGGGAGGGAGAGAGGAAGAGGAGAGAGAAAGAGAGAGAGAGAGAGAGAAAGGAGAGAGAGAGAGAGGAGAGAGAGTGTGTGTGTGTGAGAGAGAGAGAAAGAGACTTCCTGGTTTACAGTGGAGGTGTACTGGAGGGGCCAGACAATGGCATTCTTTCAGTTAACCTGGCGTGCTTTAGGACCCAGGGAGCGCGCATGTCTTCCCCGATCGGGGGGCGGGGTGGAGGTTGGTTGGTGCTGGTGTGTGTGTGTGTGTGTGTGTGTGTGTGTGAAGGGAGGGGTGCTTGCTGGCTTCCTCAGCTCCAGTGTACACAGTCAGCCTAGCTCCACTCAGGAGAGCAGTGGAGAGCGGGGACAGAGAGCTGGAGGGAGCGTGCACGAGTGAGAGAGAGAGAGAGAGACAGAGAGAGAGACAGACAGAGAAAAAGAGAGAGTGAAGCCTGAGAGAGAGTGAGGAAGCGAGAGAGGGCAGAGGAACGCAGCTGCCGTCGTGGTCACTGGAAGAAGACTCGCGCTCGGGCGGAAATGGAGGGGCAGGCTCGTGGGGACTGACACAGTTGTATCGGCGGGAGAGAGAGAACTTCATGTGGAAGGGGCTCGCCTTGCGAGGATAAGGATTAAAAGGTGACTTTCTGCTTCGTGGAGACTGCCTGGGGGAGAGGTAGGGGGGGATTTAGGGCAGGGAGTGAGTGTGTGTGTGTGTAAATGTACATGTGTATATGAATCTGTGTGTGTGTGAGAGAGAGAGAGAGAGAGAGAGAGAGAGAGAGAGAGAGAGAGAGAGAGAGAGAGAGAGTGCTGGCAGTCTGAAAAAATGCCAGCCCTGAGGAATGTGGACATGTGTTATCACTAAACTCAAGAGAGCACTTTTCCGCTCCACTCTTTCTGTGTGTTTCTGCCTGCTATACATAGTGATGTTTTAATTAAGAGTGCTTGCTCAGCAAGCACACTTATTCTTCTTCTCAAGTAGTGTTCTTCTGCTTATTAGGTCAGAGGTCGGCAACCTTAAATACTTAAAGAGTCATTTGCGAAAGAGCCAGTTTCCCACAGAAAAGAAATGCCAGGAGCCACAAAACCCTAAAATGAAAATAGCACTACATATGTATAAAAAGCTAGACTGTGTTGCATTTATGAAATCAATGAACTGCAACTGAGAAAACTAAATTTTATTTCTCAATGCAAGAAAAAACATTTTGAAAAAATGGCCCTGGGTTGGGGGTTACTTTAAAATAAAATATTACATTTCTATTTGAGCTCTTCTCGCATACATGAAGTAAATAGCCAAGGGTAAGGCGACTCGGAGCTGAGCTGGGACTTAGAATGGAATACGATGCAACAATAACAGCGGAGGAATTTAAAACTGTCAGATACCATTTTGTTTGCCGTTGCCTAGCGACAGAAATGACCTGCCTTGTATTTATAGAGAAAAACTTATGTACAAATATTGTAGCTTTGTGCTATTAAGTCCTACTTTAATATGCTGGCTGTGAGTGTTTATGACCATGAGTCTGATATCATTTCATTCTGTTACCATGGCAAAACATGCAAAACCACCGAATCATCATGCAAGCACACTTTTAGCATTTTCTGTGCAAATACAGTCTA
>CM050219.1:31155000-31170000 GCA_027475355.1 Coilia nasus | reverse complement strand
TGGTGGAGCAGACAGTGGTGGAGCAGACAGTGGTGGAGCAGACAGTGGTGGAGAACCTGCTTGCCTGCCCAGCTGCTCTTTTTTGTGCTGCCAAATAGCTTGGGGAGCTTTTACCCCCCCCCCCCCCCCCCTCCCCCTCCCCCCACTGCCCTGCACCCCAGGCCCAGCTACCCCCCTCTCCCAACAACCCCCTCACACACACTCACACACTCACACTCACACCTCTCAAGCACACACTCACACACACACCTCTCAAACACACTCTTTGACTCCTGTCACCTGAGATGCTGGCTCCATGGAGCAAACATGAACAGCTGTGTCCTATACATAGTGATGTTTGCACACACACACACACACACACACACACACACACACACACACACACACACACACACACACACACACACACACACTGCTAATGTCACCACCAGGGCTAAAGACAGCTCAGCTAACTCTTCTCATTTCTCATGACTGGAACCAGCCATAGAAGAGCACAACTGTGCAGAGACAGAAAGAGAGAGAGAGAGAGAGAGAGAGAAGGAAAGAGAGAGAGAGAGAGAGAGAGAGAGAGACAGAGAGAGAGAGAGAGAGAGAGAGAGAGAAAGAGAGAGAAGGAAAGAAAGACATGGAGAACAAAAAAGAAAGAGAGCAGAGCTGCAGACGCAGCACATGTAGCAAACGCAGGGGAAATGATCTGAGTAATATCTAAAAGCCCACGCCATAACACCACACTCTCAACCCTAAAGTGCCACATATGCATCCTCTCTCTCTCTCTCTCTGTCTCTCTCTGTCTCTCTCTCTCTCTCTCTCTCCATGTCACTTAACACAGTGTCCTTGAATCACCCAGACTCTCGTCTTCCTGCACTCTACACTCTGGTAACAGCCTCCATCAATGACCAGCTTGAGCCAGTGTTTAAGCGAGCGCTCTCCTCCTCCTCCTCCTCCTCTTTCTCTTACACCCCTGTCTTTCCCCCTTCCCCCTCCTGTAGGCTGATCCATTACTAAGCCTAGTGCTTATTACTATGATTAAGCTCGAATGGCTATTATATTAAAGGCCCTTGATAAAAAAGGCAGGGCGGGAGCAAGCAGCAGCAGTCATTGAGAAGCAGCAGCAGCAGCAGCAGCAGTCATTAAGAAGCAGGGACAGCAGCAGCAGTCATTGAGAAGCAGGGACAGAAGCAGCAGCAGCAGCAGTCAATGAGAAGCAGGGACAGCAGCAGCAGCAGCAGTCAATGAGAAGCAGCAGAAGCAGCAGCAGCAGCAGCAGCAGTCATTGAGGGTGGGGATGCATGAATATGCAGCAGCCGGAATCAGCCGGAATCAGACTTGCTGACTCCTGCACTTCTGGGGCTGGGGGGCTGTGGAGGCAATCCGCAGGGAAAGGTGATTCACGCACGTAAGTGAATGAGTGAGTGATGAGTATGAGAATGAAGTAAGTGAATGAGCGAGTGATGAGTATGAGAATAAAGTAAGTGAATGAGCGAGTGATGAGTATGAGAATGAAGTAAGTGAATGAGCGAGTGATGAGTATGAGAATGAAGTAAGTGAATGAGCGAGTGATGAGTATGAGAATAAAGTAAGTGAATGAGCGAGTGATGAGCGTGCTC
Source organism: Coilia nasus (assembly GCA_027475355.1). Classification (NCBI taxonomy): domain Eukaryota; kingdom Metazoa; phylum Chordata; class Actinopteri; order Clupeiformes; family Engraulidae; genus Coilia; species Coilia nasus. Next base: position 31,168,393 of record CM050219.1, on the reverse strand, counting down.
ACCGTGTGCTAATGGGTTGTTATGTTTTTGTGTTTCTCTTCCCTGTCACGTTCGTTCCCTTCCCCGAAGCTCGTGTTCTGTGTCCCGGACATTGTGTCTGAAGCTGTGTGCTTGGGAGGGAAAAGAATAGAAATAAAGATTTTGAAAAACAACAGGAATCGGCTTGCTGCGCCAAAACGTCAGAAGGAGTCCCAGTGTGTGAGGAGGTGTTCTATGAGATACCTGGATGTTCCAGGAAGCACCGCTGGAATAGTTTGAGAGAGAAGAGAAGGGGGGAGGGGTGGCAGAATGAGTAGGATATCTGTAAGAGGGGAATTACATCTACGATGCGTGATGAAAATATGCAGCCATGACATGTCCGTAAGAGGTTGATTACGTGTCAAACTCCAGATCGAGAGCTGGTGAGGGAGAGAGAGCTGGAGAGCTGGAGAGGGAGAGAGCTGGAGAGGGAGAGAGAGCTGGAGAGGGAGAGAGAGAGAGAGCTGGAGAGGGAGAGAGAGAGAGAGTTGGAGAGGGAGAGAGATCTGGAGAGCTGGAGAGGGAGAGAGAGCTGGAGAGTTGGAGAGGGAGAGAGAGAGAGAGTTGGAGAGGGAGAGAGAGCTGGAGAGGGAGAGAGAGAGAGAGCTGGAGAGGGAGAGAGAGCTGGAGAGCTGGAGAGGGAGAGAGAGAGAGCTGGAGAGGGAGAGAGAGCTGGAGAGGGAGAGAGAGAGAGAGCTGGAGAGTGGTGAGGGAGAGCTGGTGATATGCCTGAGGCTCTCTCGCTCACTCCACGACTAAGCACCAAAGACACGTTGCAGCCCAAGTCATCTTCCAGGAGTTTTGATGTTGCACAGGAGTGCATTCTTGTCCACACTTATGACAGAGGCTTGTGAGTTTGGTGGGGCGGGGTGCTTGATGAGTGTGTATCCACTGCAAGGCTGTCAGACTCCCCTCCCTCTGATTAGAGAGAGAGAGAGAGAGAGAGAGAGAGAGAGAGAAAGAGAGGGACAGAGAGAGAGAGACAGAGAGAGAAAGAGAGGTGAAGAGATTTGAGTGTTTCTTCTGAAGTCCAGCGGCTGAAAACCCATCTCACTGCGTAAGGATTAGCAGGATCTGTGTGTTTTTGGCACCTGTGCAGGTCTGCTGCTGTTGTGTTGAGTAGTTTTCTTTCTTTTTTTTACTGGAAAGGCACCAGGCCCTGTGTCCACTGCTCACAACCAAACCTGCTGGCCATCACGATGTGTCACACAGAGACACTCACACACACAAACACACACACACACACACACACACACACCTACACACACACACACCTACACACACACACACCTACACACACACACACACACACACACACACATACACATACACATACGAGGCGCTGAGAGCAGTGAAGCGAGCCCATTGTTGCCATGGCATCATCAGCGGGGACGAACTCGGGGCTGGTGGCAGGAGGCCCGCGCTACTGTTTGCCCAAGATAAGTGCAGAAGCCCCAAGGCTGTGAGGAGTTGTCCTCAGCCACCACTGCCACCACTGCCACTGGCCCCACTGCAACCATACCACGCTGTGTTTGTCACACTGATATACTGTATGTTCAGGGTATGCATCCAGACGGGTGGACAGCTTTTTGTCAATCCATCCTAATGCTGAAGCTGTCTGGAGAAAGTGGTGTATTGCAAAAGAGGCGAGGGGGGTAGGGGAGGTGGGAGGGGGAGACCGTGTCACATCAATGTCAAAGAGATTATTAGGCCTGCTTAAAATTAGGGGCCAAGACATTTTCTCTGACCTTGCCTCAAGGTCCTGCTCTTGCATGTCAGTCTGGAGGCAGCAGAGCAGTGCATGCGTGTAATAGTGTGTGTGGAGGTGGAGCGGGTGGGGTGGGATGTCTTGGGGGTGGGGGTGGGTGGGTGAGGGTGGGCTGTTTTATGTTGGATCTGCCCATTTAGTATGAGAGTAGCGGGCTCTATGTGTGTGTGTGTGTGTGTGTGTGTGTGTGTGTGTGTGTGTGTGTACCTTTATATGCTTTATGTGTATGTGTGTGTGTGTTTCCTCTGTGTGTGTGTGTGCACATATGAGGGTGTGTGTGTGTATGTGTGTGTGTATGTTTATGTGTGTGAGCACATTCCTGTGTCTTTGTATGTGTTTGTGTATGTATGTGTGTGTGCACCTGTGTGTGTGTGTGTGTGTGTGTGTGTGAAAGTGGGCCTGCTCAGACTGACCTCTCTGAGTGGGGAGCGTGGCCCGTGCATAGGAACCCCTTTGGCACACTGGACACACTCAGGTCACCTTCACTGAGCGGCAGAGAAAGACAGAAACGACAGCCAGTGGTGGGTCAGCGAGTAGAGGGGAGGAGGGGAGGAGAGGAGAGGGGAAGATGTGAGGGGAGGAGGGGAGGAGAGGAGGAGAGGAGAGGTGAAGATGTGAGGGGAGGAGGGGAGAGGAGAGGTGAAGATGTGAGGGGAGGAGGGGAGGTGAAGATGTGAGGGGAGGGGGGGAGGGGGGGAGGAGAGGAGAGGAGAGGGGAAGATGTGAGGGGAGGGGGGGAGGGGGGGAGGGGGGGAGGAGAGGAGAGGAGAGGGGAAGATGTGAGGGGAGGGGGGGGAGGAGGGGAGGTGAAGATGTGAAGATGAGGAAGCATGAAGGAAAGCTGGTAAAGCAGCCCCCCGTACTTCATTTCATTTTGTAGTGGAGGCCGTGAGAAACAATTTCTTCCTGGAGGTGTGGACTCTGCTGAAGTTTGAAACAAGTGCCTCTGCCTTTACCCAATCGCTAACGCCTGGTCGTCACGAATGCAATTAGCCTACCTACACACTACAATTCAAATGTAGCACACAAAGTCAACATCATGGCTCACGAACACACCATCTGTTCGCTGATTGGATCGTTTTTGCTCGGACCACTTACATGCTCCTCAACAGATTCTGGTCCAGACCCTCTGTACAAAATGAAATGAAGTACGAGGGGCGGGTTTACCAGGCTAACAGTTACTGGGGGCTGAGGAAGAAAGGAGAGGAAATGGCTCTTCCAGTGGTCTCCTCTGCCTCATCACAGACACTTGCTGAAGGACTTCCCAGCCATGAGAAACACTCAGGTCATCTACAGCTGGGTCTCGTCGGCACCCAGCAAAATAAAAGCCAGTTCACGGCCTGCTGCTTCTCTGCTCACACTGGGAAATGGCTACATCGCTCATGTCACAGTGAGGTTAGAGGTGAGCTGGTGGGAGTGGTGGTTGTACCCCCCAAGAGGATTGGCGACCTCTGACCTCTGGGTCGTGGCTATCGGACGCTGTGGTAGCAAGGAGCAGGTTACGCTCTGCTCTGCTCTACGCTGCGCTGTGCTGCGCCGTGCGGACGAGCTGCCTGATTGGGTAGGCGTATGTATGCACTCCTATGTACCCTGCAGAGGTGTTGTCATGGGAACACAGGAAATGGAAACTAAACTACTCTCTCTGAAATAAAAAACTGGAAAGGGCCAGTGGTTGGGGTTAGGGGTGGAAGGCTGACGAAAAAAATTACATCTCTCTCCACACCCATGTTGACACACAGACACATACACACACTCTCTCTCTCTCTTTCACACACACACACACACACACACACACATAGACACAGACACACATACACACACACACACGGACACAGACACACACACAGATACACACACACACACAGAGACACACACAGACACACACACACGCGCACGCACACACACACACACACACACACGGACACAGACACACACACAGACACAAACACACACACAGACACACACACACACGCACAGACACACACACACACACGCACACACACACACACACACACTCACACAGAGGTGTATTATTCTTGTTGGCCCTCTCAGTTTCAATACATCAACCCTCTGGAAGAGTGACAAAGGTCGCCTCTCAGCTCCCAGAGCCCCAGATTTACTTTGCCATACTTGATGAAAGGCAGAGAGGGAGAAAGACGAGAGAAACTCTCCAGCTGAACGGCCACTTCTTCATTTATCCTGCTGTCACTGTCTCCCAACCTGAAGTTCTGCTGCGTGGTTCTGGGAAAAAAAGATGAATGGACTTGGATGAAAGGGCTATTTTTAGTTGTTATTTTTTCCCCCTGCCTAAGGTACAGTAACTTCCCTCACTAAGGCGGCGTGCGAAAGCAAGAGGACAAATAGGAGAAAGAGTCAAGAGCCAGTTGCACAGTGCTGTCCTCACCTCACAGAGAAGAGTGTTTCTTGTGGGTAAATGAGGGGATTGTGGACATGGTGGTTGTGTGTGTGTGTGTGTGTGTGTGTGTCTGTCTGTTTGTAGAGTGGGGGCTGTAAGCAGGCTACATTAAATAGGATGGCAGGCATCTCAGAATGAATCTTTTACTCACTTAGCTGTGCTCCAGCTGCCGTCTTGTCTGCCTGTCTCCTGCGGTGTTTTGGCTGTGCATTTGAGAAGCCGCTGCCGTCACGTGCCTTTCTGAAACATGATGAGAATCAGTTAGCTCCCCCCACCACACTCTCCCAAAAAGTGATTTGTTCTGGACTTCAGTTGAACCCATCGCTCCATTTGCATGAAAACCCCTGCAGGGTAGCAGCTAGTGTTGCTTAAGAAGAAAATGTCACTTATTTCTTTCTTTTTTTCTCTTTCTCTTTCTTAACCAGGAAGCTGAGGGAGTGGTCTGCCGAGGCTTTCGTTGGGGGATGTGCACCGATGGTTCCGATAGGCTACTACCTTGAAAAGTTTGGTCGTCATAGCAACAGCAAAATTAGCCAGGCCTTTTCTGTCAGGCGTAATGTTTCGTGGCAGTGCCACCATGGAAACATAACAAAGTGAAGCCTGGGACGTTCGCTCAACCCCGTTGCCACTGGGAATAGTGTTGAGCACTTGCCCTTCCCAGCGCACCTTGAGTGATGACTTTGTCTATCACCTCACTCCCATATCACAGACACATTTGTTTACCGGGGATTTCTATTTTCAGCGTTTTCATGCGTAATCTATCATCGGGCAATTTGAATACATTAGAGTCACTGTCAATACGTTGCGCTATTATTTCTGACACTTGGGCTTGTTAATTAGGCATGTACTCTCCGTGGGAGACGCACTGAACAAAGGGTCTTTGTTGATGGTGTATCTTCAGCTTGGCCTGACATTTATTATTTTATGATAATTGACGTGAATTTATACAAGGATGCACAGCGACTGGGATCCACAGAGGGTTGTGGAGAGACTACCCATACATCTACTGTCCTGGATTTTGAACAGTGAAATTTACTAGTAGTACTGGTGTCATAAAAAAAGCATAGAAATGCTTGCTGAAATGTAAGACAGGGATCTGCAAGAGACACATAAAACAATCATCAACCTGCAAGTAATTTATCAAAACATCTCCAAACACGAAGTCCAAATGTATAAATGTAGAACTCAGAGGATGTCAGATGTGTAAAAAAGTGTAGGCCAGACAGCATGTGTGCAGATTTGAATATGAGCTGCAGAGAATGTGGTGTCTGTGTTTCTAGGTCTGTGGTTGTGTGTGTGTCTCTGTGTGTGTGTGTGTGTGTGTGTGTGTGTGTATGTGTGTGTGTGTGTATGTGTGTGTGTGTGTCTCTCTCTCTGGGTCTGTGGTTGTGTGTTTATAATTATCACGGAGGTACACCCAGGCTTAATCTCACTCCTAAACCCCACCTAGTTTCCACTGACCTCCAGGGATCTGCTCACCAGATGTGTGTGTGTGTGTATGTGTGTGTATGTGTGTGTGTGTGTGTATGTGTGTGTGTGTGTGTGTGTGTGTGTGTGTGTGTGTGTGTGTGTGTGTGAGTGTGTGTGTGTGTGTGCATACCTTTCCTTCTTGTTCTGGGGTTTGTGAGTACTTATGTTTGAGTGTTCATGGGGACACGACATGGGTGAGTATGTAATTATATACTGTTTTTGAGTGCATGTAGTTATTGTTTTGCATATTCACACATATGTTAACTAGGGGACATTAAACTATGTGTGTATTCATGCATGTGTGCAATGCACATTGGTCCATTTTCCTCTTGTGTGTGTGTGTGCTAGATGTAGGTGTGTGTGTGTGTGTGTGTGTGTGTGTGTGTGTGCGCTAGATGTAGGTGTGTGTGTGTGTGTGTGTGCTAGATGTAGGTGTGCAGTGTGTGTGTGTGTGTGCTAGATGTAGGTGTGTGTGTGTGTGTGTGTGTGTGTGTGTGTGTGTGCTAGATGTAGGTGTGCAGTGTGTGTGTGCTGGATGTAGGTGTGCAGTGTGTGTGTGTGTGTGTGTGTGTGTGTGTGTGTGTGTGCTAGATGTAGGTGTGCAGTGTGTGTGTGTGTGCTGGATGTAGGTGTGCAGTGTGTGCTGGATGTAGGTGTGTGTGTGTGTGTGTGTGCTATATGTAGGGGTGTGTGTGTGTGTGTGTGTGTGCTAGATGTAGGTGTGCAGTGTGTGTGTGTGTGTGTGTGTGTGTGTGTGTGTGTGTGCTAGATGTAGGTGTGTGTGTGTGTGTGTGTGTGTGTGTGCTAGATGTAGGTGTGCAGTGTGTGTGTGTGTGTGTGTGTGTGCGTGTGCTGGATGTAGGTGTGCAGTGTGCAGTGTGTGTGTGTGTGTGTGTGTGTGTGCTGGATGTAGGTGTGTGTGTGTGTGTGTGTGCTGGATGTAGGTGTGTGTGTGTGTGCTGGATGTAGGTGTGTGTGTGTGTGTGTGTGTGTGTGCTAGATGTAGGTGTAGGTGTGCAGTGTGCAGTGTGTGTGTGTGTGTGCTGGATGTAGGTGTGTGTGTGTGTGTGTGCTGGATGTAGGTGTGTGTGTGTGTGTGTGTGTGCTGGATGTAGGTGTGTGTGTGTGTGTGTGTGTGTGTGCTAGATGTAGGTGTGCAGTGTGTGTGTGTGTGTGTGTGTGTGTGTGTGTGCTGGATGTAGGTGTGCAGTGTGTGTGTGTGTGTGCTGGATGTAGGTGTGTGTGTGTGTGTGTGCTGGATGTAGGTGTGTGTGTGTGCTAGATGTAGGTGTGTGTGTGTGTGTGTGCTGGATGTAGGTGTGTGTGTGTGCTAGATGTAGGTGTGTGTGTGTGTGTGTGCTGGATGTAGGTGTATGTGTGTGCTAGATGTAGGTGTGTGTGTGTGGCTCATCACAGCAGGAGTGCTCAGGGGAGAGATTACCTACTGTGACTCCAGTGCTGCACGATAAGTTCTTATTTAGATAAGGATCTTCAGATAGACCGGTCACACACCCTCTCTCATCCAGCCCTCTGGCACACAACACATTCCACAACGCAAGGGGGCACAGGGATAGCCGTGTGTTTGTGTGTGTGTGTGTGTGTGTGTGTGTGTGTGTGTGTGTGTGTGTGTGTGTGTGTTGTATTGTAAATCGCTTTGGATAAAAGCGTCTGCCAAGTGTAATGTAATGTAAAATGTAATGTAATAATGTGTGTGCGTGTGTGTGTGTGTGTGTGTGTGTCTGTGTCTGTGTGCATGCGTTAGTGTTTATGTATTAGATGTTTCTGTGTGTTTCTGTGTGTAACTGACTGGGTGTCAGTGACAAACAACAGCAGAAGCTGACAGCTAATATAGGGTATAGGGTGGACATGGCGCATCTATTGTAAAATGAGAGCGTGCCCTGAGACTCTTTGACCTTGCAGTTGGGCATGTGTAATATGACCCAGGCCTGATATTGCCGTGTAATAGCCATGTGTGGAGCGGAGGCACAGGCTTTTCATAGATCTCCGTTAAACCCAGAAAATATCTGTGCAGGATCTTAGTCCACTGCTGCGTTGAGTGGCCCTTAACTCCCTTTACATGTTTGGTGAAGGAGCTCTGAGCCTTCACAGAGAGAGCTGAGAGTCCATGGTTTCTGCTTTTATAGGTTTATATTGGCCACAATTACCACCACTCTGGGCTGAGCAAAACTCTTGTGTAACAATAAAAAGTATTAGGCCGAAATAAAACATAGCTGGATGTTGAGATCAGTTTACAACACCTGGCAGCTTTTAAGAATACTTCGGGGGAAAAACAGGGTTGATACTTCTACAACGTCTTTGCATTTAGGCCTTTTACGCAGATATAATGTGCTGCATTTGCGTCTCCACTGGAGCTAGCTCTTGGAAACCCTTTATAGATCTCTGATGGTTACTGAAGCCTGATTGTTATTCCTCACTTGCAAGTTGCTTTGAATAAAAGTGCTCAGTATAATGTAAGGTATGTATGTAGGAGGCCTTGACTGTCCTGTTAAAGCCGCCTGTTGACCACTGTTGTCTTGCTCTGTTCTGGCAGGAGCCTTGGGCTGATGGGTCCCATCATGCCGCCGGGCAAGAAGGCGGAGGGGCCGAGTGGCGGCAGCGTGGCGCGCGGGCTGAGCCAGCTGTACCCGGAGGACGAGGCCACCGACCTGTCGCTGTCGCTGTCGGCCTCGCTGACCCGCGCCGAGGACGAGGAGCTGACCAGCCTGAGCTGGCTGCACGAGACCAGCGACCTGCTGACCAGCCTGGGCCATCCGGGCTTGCGCAGCGTCAGCCCGGTCCAGGACGGAGGGGGCGCGGGGGGCGAGGGTGGCGGGGGCGGCGCCGGCGGTGGGCGTGGCCCCGGCGGAGCTCGGGACCCCTCCCACCGCTCCTCGCCATCCTCCTCGCCGGAGCCGCCCGACCCGGGCGCCTACGACCCCCCCTCAGGGCCCAACCGCAAGCCCCCCTACTCCTTCAGCTGCCTCATCTTCATGGCCATCGAGGACGCGCCCAACAAGCGCCTCCCAGTCAAGGACATCTACGGCTGGATCCTGGATCACTTCCCCTACTTCGCCAGCGCCCCCACAGGCTGGAAGAACTCAGTGCGCCACAACCTCTCCCTCAACAAGTGCTTCAAGAAGGTGGACAAGGACCGCAGCCAGGTGGGTCCAGTTTTCCCCACCATGTTGGTTTTCCCGGTGCATAGACGGCTTGGGGCTTTCAGTTCAGAGTTGGTTTGTTATTCAACTGCACTTTTATTTGGATGAATGTGCACTTTTATCTGTTAGTGTTCATGTAAGAGCCCTGCATGGAGAGTTAATGAAGGGTTAATGAAGTTTCTGCAGGTTTCACATCTTTCAAATAAGGTTTTCCCTTGCTGCTTACATGGGAGGGGGATTTTAACATGAGGAGTTTCTTTCTTAAGTCATGTTGACTCTGTGTTGCTGTGTTGTACATATTAAGCTGTTTGAATTTAGCTCTTTTCCCCCTTCAAAACCTGTATTTACAATTCAAAGTCATCGTCATGCTCTGAACTTCAAGTACACGTCTGCATTCTGGCAATGGAGATTTGATCAAAGTTGCTGTTGTTTTTCCATCCGCCCTGTTTTTTCCATCTTCTGGGCTTTAAGTGCCTGTGTTTGCAGCGTTTTTCTTTCCACATTCTACGCTGTGATCTGGTTATGTTAGTCACCTCCTTACTACAGGGCAGTCGTACCTTTTGCAGTAGTCACAATTTGACTTTGAACTCAGACACAAAATACTATGGCAACAAAGTAGCCATCCGATAAACAGCGAGTATGATCAGTATTGTTCTGTCTGTGTGAATGTGTGTGTGAGAGATTTAGTGTGTGTGTGTGTGTGTGTACCTGTCTGAATGTTCCGACACTCTCACGGCTCTGTCATCTGGTTCTAGGCTACGGCTGCAAAGAGTTTGCCTTGTATACATGTCTCCATAGTAACTAGGTTGCAGTTGACATGAAAAGTATGCAGTTGCTGTAGCAACAGGAAAACTGATTTGGCTCTGTTGCTGCGTGAGCCCTATCTGTGTCAGTGTGTGTGGCAGTGTGTGTGTGCGCTTGGGGTGTGTGTGCGCTTGGGTGTGTGTGGCAGTGTGTGTGTGTGTGTCAGTGTGTGTGTGTGTGCGCTTGGGGTGTGTGTGCGCTTGGGTGTGTGTGGCAGTGTGTGTGTGTGTGTCAGTGTGTGTGGCAGTGTGTGTGTGTGTGTCAGTGTGTGTGTGTGCGCTTGGGGTGTGTGTGTCAGTGTGTGTGTGTCAGTGTGTGTGTGTGCGCTTGGGGTGTGTGTGGCAGTGTGTGTCTGTGCGCTTGGGGTGTGTGTGCGCTTGGGGTGTGTGTGGCAGTGTGTGTGTGTGTGGCAGTGTGTGTGTGTGTCAGTGTGTGTGTGCGCTTGGGTGTGTGTGTGCGCTTGGGTGTGTGTGACGAGAAGAATAAAGAGCACTCCACAAGGCTGGCTAAACAAATGGCTTTCTGGTTTGTGTAAAATGTCTCAGGTGAAAGGAATAGCTGGTCTCCCATAGCTGTGGCATATTACAGTATGCCCGGGGTTGTAAGAATAAGAGCGAGAGATTAAGCAGCAAACTGTATCAGTGACAGACAGTTCTCTCTTGTCACCACTTCTCTAAGAACACAGACAGAAACCTTTCAAACCATAATTGTCTCACAGTAGATTTCCAGTTCAGAGTCTACCTCTAAGCACTGAAATGGGCACAAACGTTAAAATCAATTTCTCAAATTCAATTGAGCACTGAATGAAACAAGCAGTCTCTCTCTCAGCCTCTTTTTAGGGCGATCCTGGCGGAAATGGCTTGTTTCAGCGGTAAACGCAGTAAAGCATAGCTCCATGAGGTTGCAGATGTGGACGTTATTCTGACAATGGCCCATTTGTTCCAGTTAGTGTATTTCTAGGTCACGTCCTGGCACACGACAGACCTCACTGGGGTTAGTGGAGATTCCGTTTGGAATGCTGCGCTTCATGAATGCTATCTATTTTCCTTACTCTGTGTGTGTGTGTGTGTGTGTGTGTGTGTGTGTGGTGTGTGTGTGTGTGTGTATGTGTGGTGTGTGTGTGTGTGTGTGTTTGTGTGGTGTGTGTGTGTGTGTGTGTGTGTGTCCGTGTGTGTGAGTGTGTTTGTATGTGTGTGTGTGTGTGTGTGGTGTGTGTGTGTGTATGTGTGGTGTGTGTGTGTGTGTTTGTGTGTGTGTGGTGTGTGTGTGTGTGTGTGTGTGCGTGTGTGTGTGAGAGTGTGAAAAAGAGAGAGAGAGAGAGAAACTGGCCCAGAGCTTCTGATACACACACACACACACACACACACACACACACACACAAACCAAAATGTTAAAATCCATCACACATCTAAAATGTACACAAAAGACCGGTATGATCCAGGGCTGGCTGAGCGTTTGAGCAGAGACATTAGCAGTGGGCTAGCAGTGGGCTAGCGCCGGCATTGTTAGGAAGAGGCATTAGCAGTGGGCTAGCGCCGGCATTGTTAGGAAGAGGCATTAGCAGTGGGCTAGCGCCGGCATTGTTAGGAAGAGGCATTAGCAGTGGGCTAGCGCCGGCATTGTTAGGAAGAGGCATTAGCAGTGGGCTAGCGCCGGCATTGTTAGGAAGAGGCATTAGCAGTGGGCTAGCGCCGGCATTGTTAGGAAGAGGCATTAGCAGTGGGCTAGCGCCGGCATTGTTAGGAAGAGGCATTAGCAGTGGGCTAGCTCCGGCATTGTTAGGGAGAGGCTGTACACCCGAGGGAGCGCCGTGGTTATGGTGGTATGCAGACATTAGGGTCCGCAACAGCAGGCCCATATAACAACTCCAAGTCTGCTTTTATGCAACGCAACCAGATGTTACGCTTAAAAAGCACAGCTCTATTTTGGGGGATTGGAGGGGGGAAATCAGCTTAGGCATTCTCTCTCTCTCTCTTTATCTATCTTTCTTGTTCTTTCCTTTTTCAAGTTTTAATTGTTTTTGTTTCCAGTGCCATTATGTTTCGATGAAGTTTTTCATTTCATCAGTTGGGTGACCCTGCCCCCTCAGGGTCTGTACGCTATCTGAAGGTGAATATTTAGCTGTTGACTGCTTAAATCTGCAGGACAGATACACAGAGAAAATGATTCACCAGAGAGCCTTATTTTTCCACAAAAAACACCTTTGATACAATGTGGACTGTTTACTGTGCACTGACTGCAGCTTTAAACCCCTCCTTCCCAGATAGCCTTAAAGTTTGGCCCGGATCCGTTTTAAGCCTCTTGCCTCCGTTTCTAGCTCAGAGACAATATCTGATTGTGAACCAGATCCGTGCCAGCTAGAGGTTTCAGCTTAAACATTCTAACTGCCAGTAGTTTGGTGTTTATGTTGGTTTACAGATCTGGCCCAGGTCCCTTTTCCACTCCTTAACCGAAAGACAGCGAGCTGTGTTTGACACTGATTTGTTCCAGGTCAGTAATGCGGATCTGAGCCGGTAATGTTTAACATAGGCTCCACTGACCTGGTCCAGATGCGCTTTTCACCACTAAAACAGAAGGCTATGGAGATGTGTTTCAGATGCCATGAACAGATTTGGCCCAGATCAGCAATACAGATCTCAAACGGCATTGTTTAACATAAGCGCCCTGATAACGAACTAGCATCTGGAATATAGCCTGAATGCTCTGGATCACGCGCAGATCTACAAATGATCTCACGATATCCTTCAGCAAGGAAGGTTTCGAGAAAGAGTCCGTAAACTGCAAGTCGTTGCTACTTGTAAAGTTGCTAACTACTTAGGCTTACTAACTACAACACAACCCTGGTTCAGATGCGCTTTTCACCACTAAAACAGCAGGCTATATATAAGATGTATTTCAGATTCCATAAACTGATTTGGCCCATATGCGGGGGGTGACAGTGGCACAGATCCGTGTTAGTGCAGTTTCACGGAAGCGCCAACAGCGCATAAAGACCGTTGAATCTCGCTATACTTCCTTTATACGGATACATCCCGCATCCGTAATACGGATTGCAGCCGCCAGCGCCAAACATTTTTGGAATGGAACAGATTAAAATTTTCAGGGGAGGGGGGACTTTGAATCTATCTATTAATAAATACTGAAAATAATAAATAAAGAAACCTTTGAACCCTGACTGCACCCTGAAATGTCTTGTTTATTGTTATACCATCTTGTCATATAATGAATAATCAATACGTATTAATTCATATGTTTATACCAATATGCTTATACCACTATCCATGTAAGTGGTACGAGCTGTCACAGTCAACACCTGTCATCCATATCTATGCTCTCATCATTCAGCATCATTCATCAACAGCATTTTTGATAACCACTACGGCTACAGTGACCACAAGTAAGTATTTAAGTTTTTATTTGAATTTACTGGGGGATCTCAAATATGCAGTTGACATGTTCCTGGCGAATTAGGTTGGTAGGATGCTTTGCGCATCATGAACTACTTGGTGTTAGCAGCTGTTTGACGTTAACTTGCACATTGCAGCTAGCCGGAGAGATATGTTAGTGTTGTACGAAGTAACAATGTAAATTATAAATTATAACCGAATATACTTTCTAGTATCATGGCACAGGTTTGCGCTCGATCATGTACTGGGTTTAAAAGGCAGGCTAGCCTTACATAGCGCTTTTAATAGCAGGCACACAAGTTTAAAATTCATCCTCCACTGCAACAATGCGCTCTTAAACAGAATTCCGAGC
>CM050219.1:31140000-31150000 GCA_027475355.1 Coilia nasus | reverse complement strand
TCTTCTTTCCCTGCATAGCCTTCTCCTTTCACTTTCTGACAAAATGACACGTGTAAAGGCAGGTGATGAACACCCAACCAGCTCTACAATAGTATTCTTTTTTCAATGACTTTACCTCAGTATTCCCACATACAATAAATACACATTAAAACATCCAACACTGCATCATAGTTACTGTTGGTGAGCAAACAAGCTGAGAAGCGGAGGCTTCTTCACTGCAGTGACTATTATTCTCTGTAGGTTGCTTCAGAGCTAATGGAGTACTGTGCTGATGCCACACCTGGATGATGTGTAGATGCTGGCATTAACTCCTATTGGTCTTCTGTGGGCACTGATACACATTATGATACCAAGGTTGTAGGTGTGACAGTCTCCAGGTCTGGGGCCCTCCAACCGTCTGTGGGCTATGCTGGCTACATGTACATATCATACAATAATAAGCTCAAATAATAATAGTGCACATAGTAATCAATTCATATAATTCTATGGGAAAAGGAAGGGCCTGGTCACTCCACTGAGACCAGAGCGGGGCGCCATGTTTTTTGTTGATCCCTGTGCCGTGTTTGCCACCTGAAGCACTCACTAAGCATTCTCTCATTCTCTCACTTTCATTCGCTAGTCTAATGCAGGGTTCTCACTTTTATTCGCTAGTCTAATGCAGGGTTCTCACTTTCATTCGCTAGTCTAATGCAGGGTTCTCACTTTCATTCGCTAGTCTAATGCAGGGTTCTCACTTTTATTCGCTAGTCTAATGCAGGGTTCTCACTTTCATTCGCTAGTCTAATGCAGGGATTTCAACACCATTTCACATTTTCAGCTTTTGATAGCTTCCAATTCATGCTGGCTGGATAGGATGGAGTGTCATCAGCATAATTGATAAATTCTGAATTTAACTAATCGCTCTGTCTTTTCCTCCTTCTCTTTTTATTCTCTCTCTCTCTCTCTCTCTCTCTCTCTCTCTCTCTCTCTCTCTCTTTCTCTCTCCTACTCCACCTCTTTCACTTTCTCTCCCTTTCTATGTTCCATCTTTCTTTCAATTACTGCTCTTCTTTCTTTTTATGCATCTCTCTCTCTCTCTCTCCTCTCTCTCTCTCTCTCCATGTCATTCTTCTCTTCATCTCTCTCTGCTACTCCTTCTCTCTCTATCTCTTGTGTGTTCCACAGAGCATTGGGAAGGGTTCCCTGTGTCCATCGACCCGGAGTACAGACACAACCTCATCCAGGCGCTGAAGAAGACGCCGTACCACCCCTACTCCCCCCGCCCTCTCCGCCACGCCCCCCACGACCCCCCCGCAGACATATCACAGGTAACGCCCCTCTACTCCCCCCTACTCCTCCCGCCTCTCCGCCACGCCCCCCACCTCTCCCCCGCAGGCATATCACAGGTAACGCCCCCCCCACACAGCCCCTTACTCCCCCCCGCCTCTCCGCCACGCCCCCACGACCCCCCCCGCAGACAGGTAACGCCCCTCTACTCCCCCCTACTCCCCCCGCCTCTCCGCCACGCCTCCCACGACCCCCCCGCAGACATATCACAGGTAACGCCCCCCCCCCAACACAGCCCCTACTCCCCCCGCCTCTCCGCCACGCCCCCCCCCCGCAGGCATATCGCAGGTAACGCCCCTCTACTCCCCCCCGCCTCTCCGCCACGCCCCCACGACCCCCCCGCAGGCATATCACAGGTAACGCCCCTCTACTCCCCCCTACTCCCCCCGCCTCTCCGCCACGCCCCCTACGACCCCCCCCGCAGACATATCACAGGTAACGCCCCCCCCACACAGCCCCTACTCCCCCCGCCTCTCCGCCAGGCCCCCCACGACCCCCCCGCAGACATATCACAGGTAACGCCCCCCCCCCACACAGCCCCTATTCCCCCCTACTCCCCCCGCCTCTCCGCCACGCCCCCCCCGCAGACATATCACAGGTAACGCCCCTCTACGCCCCCCTACTCCCCCCGCCTCTCCGCCACGCCCCCCACGCCCCCCCCCCCCGCAGGCATATCACAGGTAACGCCCCCCTACTCCCCCCGCCTCTCCGCCACGCCCCGCACGACCCCCCCGCAGACATATCACAGGTAACGCCCCCCCCCCACACACAGCCCCTACTCCCCCCGCCTCTCCGCCACACCTCCCACGACCCCCCCGCAGGCATATCACAGGTAACGCCCCAGTATCCCAATATGTCCCCCCAGCTACGCACGGATCCCAATATGTCCCCCCAGTATCCCAATATGTCCCCCCAGTATCCCAATATGTCCCCCCAGTCCCCCCAATATGTCCCCCCAGTCCCCCAATATGTCCCCCCAGTATCCCAATATGTCCCCCCAGTCCCCCAATATGTCCCCCCAGTATCCCAATATGTCTCCCAGTCCCTTTCTGCAGCACCGCGGTCCCCAGCACCCCCATCCCCCATGCCCAGCACCCCCCACCCTCCTCCCCCTCTGCACCCGCGAGGTCAGCGCAGAAGTGGCAAAGGAGAGAGGCAGACGCCGTAATTGCTTCTTTGTAACACCTCAGAGTGTCACTTCCAGCAGCGGAGAACAAGGAGGTGGAACAAATGTCTTAAGAGTCTCTCACTGTAGCCCGTGTGACACAGTGAAGGCATTAAGTACATATCTAATCTCCTTGTCGTGCTCTTTAGCGGGAGCAATATGATTACAGCTCCTCAGATCTCTCTGCTGGGGCCCGTGACGCTCAGGAGGCGTAGAGACACGTACCATTACAGCTTCATCTCTTTTATTCCCCACCACTTCTGTTCCTGCATGTATCAGAGTACTCATGAAGTCGTAAACAGATGTTTTTCCCCCAACCGCTTGTCTTCTGCCTTGCAGGAATTTCAGGTTGCACGTGATTGAGTGCACAAGCAATCAGTCGTAAATGAGCAGCGCGGTGGACTCAGCTGATTAGTGGAGGAAGGCGATGGGAGAGGATGGGGGAGAGGAGGGGGGAGAGGAGGGGGAGAGGATGGTAGGATAGGGTGGATGGAAGGTGGGAGGAGAGGAGGGGGGAGAGGAGGGAGGAGAGGAGGGGGAGAGGATGGAGGAGAGGAGGGGGAGAGGATGGTAGGATAGGGTGGATGGAAGGTGGGAGGAGAATGTAGAGAGAGGAGGGGGGAGAGGAGGGGGTGAGAGGAGGGAGGAGAGGAGGGGGA
The DNA here is from genome assembly GCA_027475355.1 of Coilia nasus. Classification (NCBI taxonomy): domain Eukaryota; kingdom Metazoa; phylum Chordata; class Actinopteri; order Clupeiformes; family Engraulidae; genus Coilia; species Coilia nasus. Next base: position 31,146,850 of record CM050219.1, on the reverse strand, counting down.
GAGGATGGTAGGATAGGGTGGATGGAAGGTGGGAGGAGAGGAGGGGGGAGAGGAGGGGGGAGAGGAGGGAGGAGAGGAGGGGGAGAGGATGGAGGAGAGGAGGGGGAGAGGATGGTAGGATAGGGTGGATGGAAGGTGGGAGGAGAGTGTAGAGAGAGGAGGGGGGGAGAGGAGTGCTAAAGTCATGAAAGGGAATCTGAGTATCCGGTCAGTCCCGCTGCATTCCTCCACTTACTGACGGCAGCTGCCTGGCCTGCACCGGAGGCCGGTGCTGGAGTGTGTGTGTGTGTGTGTGTGTGTGTGAGAGTGTGCGTGTGTGTGAGTGTGTGTGTGTGTGTGTGTGTGAGAGTGTGCGTGTGAGTGTGTGTGAGAGTGTGTGTGTGTGTGTGAGTGTGTGTGTGAGAGTGTGCGTGAGAGTGTGTGTGAGAGTGTGTGTGTGTGTGTGAGTGTGTGTGTGTGTGTGTGTGTGTGTGTGTGTGTGAGAGTGTGTGTGTGTGAGTGTGTGTGTGAGTGTGTGTGAGTATGTGTGAGAGTGTGTGTGTGTGAGTGTGTGTGTGTGTGTGTGTGAGTGTGTGTGTGTGAGTGTGTGTGTGTGTGTGTGTGTGTGTGTGTGGTGGGGGTAGCTGGGGGGAGGTTAGTGGTAGTGAGGAGGGAGGGTTGCTGGGTAACATTCTGCTGAGCGCCTGCCCTACACAAGCCGTTAATGGTGGGGGTTGCCATGGCGACCGGAACGCCTCCATGGCAACCCATGGGCAGAGACAGGTGCAGTAGTAGCACAAAGCCATTTGTCTGCTGAGCAGGAAAAAGGAGAGAGCGAGAGAGTGAGAGAGCGAGAGAGCGAGAGGAAGAAAGGGGGAAAGACTGGCAGTTAGCACCAGGAAATGCTTTATCACCCCTAGCAACGCCTTCCCCTCACCTTCCCTCCATGGCAACACAGACCTGAGCCTGTTTTCATATCATGGCTTCCTGATTAATTGATATTTCATAATAACAGCCATGCCATTACACTCTGAATTTCCTCTGATGGATTTTGTGAAGTTGTGCCGTTTCAAAAGAAGTTTAAAAAGAGAAAAGAGAGAGAGGAGGGGGGGCAGTGGGGTAGACTGTGTATATGTATATATATATATATATATATATATATATATATATATATATATAGAGAGAGAGAGAGAGAGAGAGAGAGAGAGAGAGAGAGAGAGAGAAAGAACAGAGACAGAGTGGGGGGGGGAGTAAGGTAGAGTATATATATATATTGAGAGAGAGAGAGAGGGAGAGAGAAAGAGAGACAGAGAGAGAGAGAAGAGAGGGAGACAGAGAGAAGAGAGAGAGAGAGAGAGAAAGAGAGAACAGAGAGTAGCATAATCCAGTTCACCAAAAAAACAGCCGGAGGGCTCGTCGCTGCTGCCGCCTCTCCTCATGACGGGAAGGAGTCAGACTCGGGCCGTGCTGCACCTGCCTGGAGCAGCGATGTTCCAAATAGCGTTTCCATACCAGCTGACCCCTAATTCATTAGGGCCCATTGAGCTGCACAACACTAATCTGGATTTCATGCTCTTTGACTCAGTTCACTGTAAATTCCAGAGCCACTTTCTCTGATGTGAGATGAGGGAGATCAGAGGAGAGAAGTGGCTAGCGCAGCAGCATCCACAAGGTAGAGTGGTAGTGGATTAGCTGTGAAAAGGTAGAGTGGTAGTGGGCAGCTGTGGTCTAGCGGTTAGGGAGTTGCAATCGGAAGGTTGCTGGTTCGAATCCCACCCTGCCCATGGTTGAGATGCCCTTGAGCAAGGCATCTAACCCCCACACTGCTCCAGGGACTGTAACTGAAACCTGTAAGTCGCTCTGGATAAGAGCGTCAACTAAGTGTAATGTAATGTAATGTAGTGGATTAGTTGTTAAAAGGTAGAGTGGTAGTGGATTAGCTGTGAAAAGGTAGAGTGGTAGTGTGGTTGTTAAAAGGTAGAGTGGTAGTGTGGTTGTTAAAAGGTGGAGTGGTAGTGGATTAGTTGGGTTGGACGAGACGGCAAAGGAAGCCGTGGTCAGGTAAAGTTAGCAGGAAAAGGCGAGAGGTTGGGCATGATGCCTGTGGAGCAGTGTTGGCACAGCCCTAGATTATACGGCTCTTTAGAATGCTGATGAACGTCCCATTGGCTTTGAATGGGCCACTCCAACATTTGGAGGTCAAATACTTTTGTATAATGACCGCTGAAAAAGTACAATGACCGCTGTGCTTCTTTCGGATCACTCTGCAAGTAGTCCTTTTACTCATCTGAATGGAACATCGATAATAAGCTGCAACGAGTTAGCAGCTGGACACGTTGCTATGCAACCCGTATACATTCTATTTCCTCAATGAACTATCTTTAGCAGCAGAGGCCATGAAGCGGCAACAAAATATTTAAAATATGACATTATTAGAAGTGTCTAACTCCTTATTATTAGCCGTATAATAAGCGGGATAATGTTCTCTGCTTCTCATCGGGGTCCTGCATCACTCTGTTGGGGCTTATTCCACGAGAATGACTGCCTCACAGAACATTATCCCTTACATACTCTATTCATTCAGCCAAATTCTCCTGACGTTAATCAAGCTGGCTGTCTGAAATGTGTGTTTAAAAACCTTTGGTGTCTTTGTGCGCACTAATCCTCTCTGTTTCAACTGTTTAACAACACTGTTTCAGAAGCGCAGAAGGGAGGGGTACACTTGGCACACAGTCCCACCAGGATCAAGCACTGCGCCCAGGCTAGACATGAGAGAGAGCAGAGCTGGTGGTGCAACAGTAGACCAGAGTAACAAGCGTCTCTATAAGACTTTAGTAGACCAGAGTAACAAGCGTCTCTATAAGACTTTAGTAGACCAGAGTAACAAGCGTCTCTATAAGACTTTAGTAGACCAGAGTAATAACCGTCTCTATAAGACTTTAGTAGACCAGAGTAACAAGCGTCTCTACAAGACTTTAGTAGACCAGAGTAATAACCGTCTCTATAAGACTTTAGTAGACCAGAGTAACAAGCGTCTCTATAAGACTTTAGTAGACCAGAGTAATAACAGTCTCTATAAGACTTTAGTAGACCAGAGTAACAAGCGTCTCTATAAGACTTTAGTAGACCAGAGTAATAACCGTCTCTATAAGACTTTAGTAGACCAGAGTAACAAGCGTCGCTATAAGACTTTAGTAGACCAGAGTAATAACCGTCTCTATAAGACTTCAGTAGACCAGAGTAATAACCGTCTCTATAAGACTTAAGTAGACCAGAGTAATAAGCGTCTCTATAAGACTTTAGTACACCAGAGTAACAAGCGTCTCTATAAGACTTTAGTAGACCAGAGTAATAAGCGTCTCTATAAGACTTTAGTACACCAGAGTAACAAGCGTCTCTATAAGACTTTAGTAGACCAGAGTAACAAGCGTCTCTATAAGACTTTAGTAGACCAGAGTAATAACCGTCTCTATAAGACTTTAGTAGACCAGAGTAACAAGCGTCTCTATAAGACTTTAGTAGACCAGAGTAATAACCGTCTCTATAAGACTTTAGTAGACCAGAGTAACAAGCGTCTCTATAAGACTTTAGTAGACCAGAGTAATAACCGTCTCTATAAGACTTCAGTAGACCAGAGTAACAAGCGTCTCTATAAGACTTTAGTAGACCAGAGTAATAACCGTCTCTATAAGACTTTAGTAGACCAGAGTAACAAGCGTCTCTATAAGACTTTAGTAGACCAGAGTAATAACCGTCTCTATAAGACTTTAGTAGACCAGAGTAACAAGCGTCTCTATAAGACTTTAGTAGACCAGAGTAATAAGCGTCTCTATAAGACTTAAGTAGACCAGAGTAATAACCGTCTCTATAAGACTTTAGTACACCAGAGTAACAAGCGTCTCTATAAGACTTTAGTAGACCAGAGTAATAACCGTCTCTATAAGACTTTAGTACACCAGAGTAACAAGCGTCTCTATAAGACTTTAGTAGACCAGAGTAATAAGCGTCTCTATAAGACTTTAGTACACCAGAGTAATAACCGTCTCTATAAGACTTTAGTAGACCAGAGTAATAAGCGTCTCTATAAGACTTTAGTACACCAGAGTAATAACCGTCTCTATAAGACTTTAGTAGACCAGAGTAACAAGCGTCTCTATAAGACTTTAGTAGACCAGAGTAATAACCGTCTCTATAAGACTTTAGTAGACCAGAGTAACAAGCGTCTCTATAAGACTTTAGTAGACCAGAGTAATAACCGTCTCTATAAGACTTTAGTAGACCAGAGTAACAAGCGTCTCTATAAGACTTTAGTAGACCAGAGTAATAACCGTCTCTATAAGACTTCAGTAGACCAGAGTAACAAGCGTCTCTATAAGACTTTAGTAGACCAGAGTAATAACCGTCTGTATAAGACTTTAGTAGACCAGAGTAATAAGCGTCTGTATAAGACTTCAGTAGACCAGAGTAATAACCGTCTCTATAAGACTTTAGTAGACCAGAGTAATAACCGTCTGTATAAGACTTCACTAAACCAGAGTAACAAGCGTCTCTATAAGACTTTAGTAGACCAGAGTAATAACCGTCTGTATAAGACTTTAGTAGACCAGAGTAATAACTGTCTGTATAAGACTTTAGTAGACCAGAGTAACAAGCGTCTCTATAAGACTTTAGTAGACCAGAGTAATAACCGTCTGTATAAGACTTTAGTAGACCAGAGTAATAACTGTCTGTATAAGACTTCAGTAAACCAGAGTAATAAGCGTCTGTATAAGACTTCAGTAAACCAGAGTAATAAGCATCTCTATATGACTTCAGTAGACCAGAGTAATAAGCATCTCTATATGACTTCAGTAAACCAGAGTAATAAGCGTCTGTATAAGACTTCAGTAGACCAGAGTAATAAGCATCTCTATATGACTTCAGTAGACTAGAGTCTGTATAAATGTCTGTATAAGACTTCAGCAGAACAGGTAGCAAGGCAGGGTTAGCACTTTATTGAGGTTCTCTTTAAATGCAAGTTTATATACATGTTTTTGACAGATCTGAACCAGGTCCCATCACAGTGGTGTAGTGGGAATTCTGGGAGAATACATTTTCTGAAGGACATTGGGGTCCATAGAATACAGTGTTGACTTTTAGAATCTTACATTGCAGAACGCATTCTATTTTAGAATTTTCAAAAACTTCCCTGCTGTTGTCAAGTGTCCCATTTGCTGTATCGTCTATCGTCAAGAACTTTGGTATGGGTCAGCAAACAAAGAGCGTTGGGTGCTCCGCGAAGACAAAGCGGAGAAGCGTGTGTGTTTGTGGGGCTGTGCTAAGTGATCACACACAGACAGACATGCTCCTACGAGGATCACACACACACGCAGACATGCCCCTACGAGGATCACACACACACACACACACACACACACACACACACACACACACACACACAGACATGCTCCTACGAGGATCACACACACACACACGCACACACACACAGACATGCTCCTACGAGGATCACACACACACACACGCACACACACACAGACATGCTCCTACGAGGATCACACACACACGCAGACATGCCCCTACGAGGATCACACACACACACACACACACACACACACAGACATGCTCCTACGAGGATCACACACACACACACGCACACACACACAGACATGCTCCTACGAGGATCACACACACACGCAGACATGCCCCTACGAGGATCACACACACACACACACACACACACACACACAGACATGCTCCTACGAGGATCACACACACACACACGCACACACACACAGACATGCTCCTACGAGGATCACACACACACGCAGACATGCCCCTACGAGGATCACACACACACACACACACACACACACACACACACACACAGACATGCTCCTACGAGGATCACACACACACACACGCACACACACACAGACATGCTCCTACGAGGATCACACACACACGCAGACATGCCCCTACGAGGATCACACACACACACACACACACACACACACACACACACACACACAGACATGCTCCTACGAGGATCACACACACACACACGCACACACACACAGACATGCTCCTACGAGGATCGCACACACACACACACACACACACACACAGACATGGACCTACGAGGATCGCTTTGCCAGGTTGCTGGTTCTTCCAGGCGGCGATGGGAAAATGGCAACAGTGCGTCTCTCTGCAGTGCATTGTAATGACTGTAATCAATGATCATAGTGGATGGATCGCCCGCGCCGGACTACCAGTGTTCATTTCTCTCCATGGCTCTCCCGGGGTAGACTGCCACTTGATCAGATGATTGGCTAGCTGGCTGGCGTTCTCGCCTACTCCTCCATCTATCCCCTCACTCTCTCACACTCTCCTTTTCTTCCCTGCTAATCTTTCCACTAATGTCCTCGGGAATTGATGAATGGCAGTGATTTTCCACTGGCTTGATGTGGTCTGGTCTGGCTGGGAGGAGAAAAGATCACAGCAGAGTATTTTTGTATTTTTATAAGCTGGGCTGAGTAAAGAGAAGAAAGTGCCATTTATTATACATCTGATATCTTGGTTTTATTTTTTCTGTAATATCCTACCCAGAGCGGAGTCTGGGGTGGGGTTGGCGCTGTATGTGACTAAGATCTTGGCCAGATCCTTTTTTGAGGTGTGAGGCTAATGTTCGCCAACGTTTTCAAACCATATTTTAGTTATTGCTGTTGTTTGCTTGCTGCCCTCTGTGAAAGTTCATAAAGACTCACAAGTAGTCTCAGCAGGTAGTTGCTGGCACAAGCATTGATGCGGGGCGAAAGGTTATGTTTGAACTGAACAATTTGCCATTTTTAAACAAAAAGCTTTAAAAATTTAA
>CM050219.1:31067500-31135000 GCA_027475355.1 Coilia nasus | reverse complement strand
TTAAAATCACTGTTTCCCTTTTTTTGTTTTAAAATTCTATTTTATACAGTATATCTCATGCGTATGTTTGAGTGAAATGTTGCTGAATGTATGTCTGAACATATATGTGTGCAGGTCTGCAAATGTGTTTGTGCGTCTGTGTGTGTATGTATGATTTTGTTTGTAAGAGGATAAAAAGCCATAGTGTGGACGCTATTATTCAGAAAGGTTCATTTGTTCCCATATGAATTAGGTCAGCTATTAGGTCAAATATTATTGTGGCTCTGGGCTAAGGTTGAGAAACACAACTCCTGTTAGAGTTGTAGCACTTCCCCCAGGTGGTTAGACACAGACACTCTATTTTTTCAGACATGTTTGCTGCTCATATTGGAGTGCCAAAGACAATAACAACTACAGGAAGAAGACATGTTTAGACTGGACAGCAAACGTGCTGTCACGGGCAGTTAGCGTCAGAGAGTTAGCACAGGTGGCAGTTAGCACAGAACCCACACCTGAGACAAAAAGTTCTAGTAGAAAAGGAAACATTTTATTTCACGGTCCCTGTTACAGTGTACCTACATCATGAAGGTTGTAACAATGTGTAACATTAGGTACTTGCACTGTACCATAGGATTAGGGTAAGGGTTAGGATTATGGCTATAGTTAAGTATGTACAGTGTAAGTAGATAATATTACATGTTCTTACATGTAGGTACACTAAAAAAGAATCGTAAAATAAAGTGTTACCAGAAAAGGTCCAGCTGATTGTGTTTTTGGGACAAGTAGTGTACACACCACTTCAGGGGATGCAGAGGATGTCAGTACTTTCCAAATCTTCGTAAAAGCACAAAAGCCCAGTGCAGGAACATACGTGTGTCTGTCGTTGGTATGTGAGTGTGAGCGGTATGCTGGGTCAGAGGCAATATTAATATTGTTCATCGCATTTTGTGTAAATAATCTACATCTCTGTCTGCCTATTGAACTGAACACTCAGTTCTGAACTGAAAACCCTGCCTATCATGTTACACTACCACGATGTGTGAGTGTTTGTGCTGCCTGTAGTTTTGCTGCCTGCCATGTTACACTACCACAATGTGTGAGTGTTTGTGCTGCCTGTCATGTTACACTACCATGATGTGTGAGTGTTTGTGCTGTCTGTAGTTTTGCTGCCTGCCATGTTACACTACCACGATGTGTGAGTGTTTGTGCTGCCTATCATGTTACACTACCACGATGTGTGAGTGTTTGTGCTGTCTGTCATGTTACACTACCATGATGTGTGAGTGTTTGTGCTGTCTGTAGTTTTGCTGCCTGCCATGTTACACTACCACGATGTGTGAGTGTTTGTGCTGCCTATCATGTTACACTACCATGATGTGTGAGTGTTTGTGCTGCCTGCCATGTTACACTACCACAATGTGTGTGTTTGTGCTGTCTGTCATGTTATACTACCATGATGTGTGAGTGTTTGTGCTGTCTAGTTTTCTTTCAGCACCTTTTTCTTCTCTACTCCTAAAAACAAACTAAGCAATTTTTGTCCTTCGTGGACAACACTGAACATTGTACAAAGTTATAAATGTTTTCTTTTCTTTACGTAAGACAAGGCAGTTTTTGCCTTTTGGGGTTTTTCTGAGTTGCAATGCATGGGCGCTTGTAAATAAGATTGAAAAAGTATTTTTTTCTTTTCAAACCATGTAAGATAATAATGTATTTAGCATGAAGCATGACTTATTTTCATATAACTATAAATCCTATTCAGAGGCTTGCTCCTCTCTATATGTTGTTTTCCCCTTGTCATCTAGTGAACAGTTTTCCCTGTAAAGCAGGCACCTACCAACAACTCTCCTCATCCAACAAATCACTCTTCGACAAGAGGGGCTCTGTCTGTGCTTTAGCAGACCCCTCTGTCCTACTCGAGTCACACAGTGTGTATACATGTGTTGGAAAGGAGTAGAGAGAACTGTGTGTGTGTGTGTGTGTGTGTGTGTGTGTGTGTGTGTGTGTGTGTGTGCGTGCGTGTCTGAGTGTGTGCGTGTGTGTTTGTTCACTTTGTACACCCTTTAAATTTGTGCCTGCCTTATGTGTATGTATTTGGGTGTCTTTGACCAGTGTTTTTTTTTTTTCTTTCCTTTTTTTTTTACAAAAAAAAAAAAACATCTTTTAATTTCTAATTTATAAAAGTGTTTCCCTATGTTTGCTGTACATGTGTGGACGTGAAAAAGACAAGACAACCCTTCCCCAATGGCTCACCTAAAAACTGACTGCATAAATAGCATTTTAAGACTTTGACAAACACGTGACAGTTGTGCTGATGTTCACAACATGGGGTGGCGTGCCGGTGTAAAAACATCACCGTGTGGAATTTAGTGATCAGGTTAAGGCTGTGCTACATATTTAATATGTCACTGAAGCAATTTTCCAGCGTGTGCAACGTGGGTGATGTACGACTAGTTTCCAGCATAATCAGCAAATACAGAATGTGAATCTGTGCGGAAAATATATCCATACATTCTAGGTATGTTACAAATTTACCCTGAGGTAACTACAACGATACATGCAGCTGTACAAAAAAAGCCAAATGTTTAGAATATGTTGTTGTGTCATTCTAGTTGCACATTAAGGGGACAACCTCAGAGGAAATGTTTTGGTGGTTGGGTATTGTGGTCTCAGTGATTTCGGTCCATAAAAAAAAAAAAAAAAAAACTCACGGAAATCACCACTCTGGGTGATTCCCTTAAAAAATAACACAGATGACAGAAAGGATAAAAACAGCTATTTAAAGTGCAATGTAACATACAGTATATACTCAACCTAATCCAGTTGCATTATTTGTTTGTGGTGTGGGATAATTAAAGACACAGGGGAAGTATTAGGGTCAGGTTGATATCACTGCCTTAGGTTGTCTTATGCACACTAATGTTTGCGCTCAAGTTTGTTATGACAGCAAAATCACTCTGTCAATTTGGGCACTTAGCTGGACACACACACACACGCACACACGCCAAAGTTGACAGTTTTGCTCTTTTAGAGGGGAATCTGGGTCGCTGTTGAGAAAGGGTGGGTAGACGCACACACACATGTGCGCACACACACTCTCTCGCTGTTGAGAAAGGGTGGGGAGAGTTGGCAAGCAGCATGTTGGAAAGCTTAAGTAAAAATTCACTGCCTCAGTTGTCCAAAAAAAGAGACTCTTCAATATAATTGTATTAAACTTGCCAAACATGTGCTGACGTGCAGAAGAAAACTCAGTTAATTTGCTGTGTTGGTCACTGCCAATCTAGTGAATCCTTAAGAAGGGACTCCCCCTCAGAGGAAGCGAGGACACGCTAAGGCTAGTTCAGACTGGAGGTAGCAGGAAGCAAGGGTACGTTAAGGCTAGTTCAGACTGGAGGTAGCAGGAAGCAAGGACACGCTAAGGCTAGTTCAGACTGGAGGTAGCAGGAAGCAAGGGTACGCTAAGGCTAGTTCAGATTGGAGGTAGCAGGAAGCAAGGACACGCTAAGGCTAGTTCAGACTGGAGGTAGCAGGAAGCAAGGACACGCTAAGGCTAGTTCAGACTGGAGGTAGCAGGAAGCAAGGGTACGCTAAGGCTAGTTCAGACTGGAGGTAGCAGGAAGCAAGGACACGCTAAGGCTAGTTCAGACTGGAGGTAGCAGGAAGCGAGGACACGCTAAGGCTAGTTCAGACTGGAGGTAGCACATTCTTAGTTTCCACTATGTGCAATGACATTGCCAAAGAACAGTCTAAAAGATATCATAACTGCTTGTAAATATCACACTTGTCTTTTATGTGACAATAAATGTTCTGTTTCTTCCTTTTTTATCCAGATACTTACAATAATGTTTATGTAATGTATTGTCTTCCAGTTGCAATAATAAAAAAATGAGTTTGAAGAGTGGATGCATTTGCCTGTGGAGTCTTTTATAGGCTTCTTTTGTTCGATAAATTGTTTTGTTCGGAGGTATTTGCAGGTCAATACACCACCCAGATTGTACATGGCCACCATGAGGATACCTGGGCAAGACAATGTCATGTTTTCATGTTGCCATTTTGGATTGGTGTGCCCCCAGATGCTCATTCATAATTAAAGCCAAGACGGACTTAATCATAAACCAGTACCTAGATGCAGTCGTGGCCCTCCACTGGAGCCTGGGCTGTTGCTATGCAACCACCGAGGAGGAAAAAGCTCAGAAACTGCTCACTTCATATGTTTATGGTTTCTGTCATTAGGTTGTCAGCACTCTGTTTTTTTCCTTGAGATTTAATGGTGGAAATTAGACTAGGATGTCTATGTCAACAGAAAGGCATCCAGCTGCAAGCTTACACTGATTGCTTAAGAGACAATGATTGTGAACAAACAATGCATGAATGCTCATTTAAAAAAATAAGGGTGTTAGTGTAAGGAAAACACAGAAAAGCTACAGGAGTTAAACAAGGTAAGTCAGTTAAGCTGATGGCTTTAGGAAAACGTCATCATCACAAGAAAGTAGCCTAAGATAAGCAATGAGAGTATCTTTGCACAGTTTAATGAGCAGTGATTGTTTTATCAGGCTGCCAAAAGGCTGCAACACTGCTTAATGATGGAATGGAAAGCAAGCTCTGAAATTTAGATCACCCCTCTCTCCACCTCGTCCACTGAGACAAGTTTCCATGGTGATGGTGGTGGAAGCAAGGTGCTTTGTCAGTTTTCATTTAGCTGTAACCTGCGTACGGTCAATCCAGGTTTACAATTCTGTGGCTTGGGAATGTGTGAGATTTATGCATGTCACAAACTGGATATGTCTAGACAAATTCAATTTATAAATCTATGCCTGAAAGGAAGTATCTAAATACTTGAAATACATGTTTTGAAGATACACTAGCTCAGAGGCTAAATAAAAGATGAAACCTAAATAATAGGTCTTAAGAAACACAATATCAACATTAAATATTAACTTCAAATATGAACCATTTGGTTATGCATAACTTATGAGTCAGTATCTGGTATACTTTGAACCTAGATATTTTGCTTACAATATAGTCTTACATGTGTGTCATGATATTAAATAGCCTATATATAAACATGTAATAAATAGGGCATATAAACACAGCTACAATTTAAGAGAGAAAGAGACAGAGACAGAGAGAGACAGAGAGAGAGAGAGAGCGAGAGCAAGTGTCATTCACTGAATTACCTCTGCCAGAAGCTTATGTACACATTGGCGTTTGTTTGTTTGTTTGTTTGTTTGTTTGTTTGTTTGTTTTTTGGTTGGTTAGCAAGATAACTCAAAAAGCACTGAATGAATTGTAATGAAATGTTCATGGTAGGTCAAAACTGGGCTAACTGAAAAGTGATTAGATTTTGGTTGTGATCTGGATCACTGTCTGCATCCAGGATTTTTTTTATAGAATTCACCACTGCGAGATAGGGACGATTCGTTCCTCAAAGAACTGTCACCCTCTGGTGACATGCTCGCAAATCACCCTCCTGGTCATTGTTACCTCCGCCAGCTGAGATTTTGTAATCATCCGCGTTTATTATTTGTTAGTTTGTTTGTTAGTTAGCAACAGAACTCAAAGGTTATGGATTGATTTTGATGACATTTTCAGGTTAGGTCAAAAACGGCCTAACTTGGATGATTCGATTTTAGTGGTGATCTGAGCTGTCCTGGCGGAGGTCTGCGCTCTCTAAGAGCCTTTCTGTTTCTCAATGATTCTCAAATCAGTAATTAGACGATTCAAAATTTGGGGCCAAATATAGGCCATGATTGTGATAATAATGAGGTAGCCTATTCGGCTTAATGTAGCCAATTTTGTCTATGGAAGTTTCTGAGATTTAGAATAAATCTCTCCAAGAGCATAACTTCAGTGGCTATTTCAGTGCACTCTTTGGAACAGCTCTTTTCCAGTTATGTAAAATAATTCAAGAGGTTGGTGTTAAACTAGCTTGTTAGCTCAAGCTGCGTATGTATTCCTGAATATTATCAGGGTTGTGCTTCACTATCCCACATAGTTTGGTTTTCTAAAACACATTTCAGTGTAGGGATAAAACCCGGCATTTGTTCTCATAGCGTCCCCTAGTGGTTATTTATGAAAAGCATCACATGACATTTCGTCGGACCTGATTCTTTTTACGCCTGAAATTATTCACGTTTACAGCGACGACCTAAAGCTAATTAAACATAACAATAGTTTTAAAAAGCAGTTGGTTTAGCTGTTTTACAATGTTTAAACAGGCCTATGAATCTGTCTTCAAAGTCAGCCGGTACATTTCATTATTTCTTACACACAAGGTAGCCTACATTTAATTATTTCTTACATACTTGTTAAACAAACTATTTTTAATTCTCTATTACTTTATTACTAAAACTGTCAATGTAGGATAGACCTAGTTGGCGCAACCTAGTCCCACAAGATCCAGATTCAAGCTTGATTTTTCTCGTCATATTTAATGTAAACTGCTTAAAGGTTTTCCAAATTAAAGCTGTATGTACAGTGAAACGACCCAGTTAACAAGGAAGAAGGTCTACAATGTCTTTAAAAACGTGCCCGAGATAAAGAAAAGCAGTTCGGCGAATGTGTTTTTTTTTTAAGGAATTGAGAACTGCATTTCCCAACAACCTCCAGACCACATGCACAAAAGGATAACTCCCGCGATAATTTGCGATATGACCGTATTGACCCAGCCCTATGTCTCGCGCATTCGCAGCTTCATCGCTCAGTATATAAAGGAGGACAACGACGAGGAGAGGACGGCTGGGAAGGTGCAGCCCTGGAACTGTGAATAAGACCGTAAACATCTGTGTTTTATTTGTAAAAGTTATGCCGGCTACTTTTAAAATATTCACTTCGATGTTTTAGAGTATTTTTTGCTTTTGCTATTTGTCCTCGCTTGTTTTTCGTGTGATTTTACACAACGCTAATAATGGCGAGCTCGGCTAACTCGAACCCAGTGGTAAGGATCAATCTAAGACAAGTGCAGACACTAGACAGCCGGTGTGACTAGCTAGCTGTGCAATGGCAAATGGTGTCTTTTCAATCACCGTGTTGGTGTTGAATCAAATCAGTGAAATACGATGGCAGTTTGTCACCCTCTGGGACTTGGTTTGAATAAAAGTGGTAGCCATTCAAAATCGGCCATTTTACATTAGCTAACCTATTTTGAAACCATACTTAAGTCCTTGTAGTTACAGCTGGAAGCAAGCTGGCCATGGCGTAGGGGCGCAACATGGCTAGCTAGTAGCAGTGATTTTAGAGGGAAAATGGTTAATGTTGGATGACTGTAGGGTGCTTTGGTGATTTTAAGTTAAAGCTTAAATGTTTAAGGTTAATATTTTTCAACGTTGAGGTTTAACTTAACCTTAATGCTTCAACTCGCAGTTTATGGGTTTCATATATAACGTTATTTGAAGTTTTTTCCACATTGTCCTGTGGACTTAGGTTAGCCTTCAACTAACGTAAGCGTCACAAGTTGTTGGATAATCTAAGCTGGCAAGCCTAGCAGCTAATGTTATTCAGTACAATGGCTGAATTTAAGTCGAACTCTTGGACAAACTGCATTGACGTGGTGATTGTCTGCCGTGCCACTACCGTACTAGCCTGTTAACGATAGCTGGCTATCTAGCTAACTATTAGCTAGCCAGACAGCCGTAGCGTTTCATTGGGACAGCACCTTCTCATCAGAAGCGCAGTTTGTATGCCCTTTTCCACAAAAGTCAACTGTGTTGGCAAGAGCACTACTCCTGATAATTTAAGCGTCGCTGAAGTTAATGATTTCGTCACCTTATCTCAGTTGTTTCACCTGTCCTTGAAAAACAGCTGAATTTCGAAACCCTCCTCATTTTCTGCGTTCACAGTGATGCACTTCACATTTACCCCCTTATAATATTACAACAGAAATCATAAATATAGAAAGTGGCCGAATGATTGAGAATTAGCTCGCGCAATGAAGTCCAAAATGCCTCCGCAGCCTTGTGGCGTGCGTGCAGACGTGTCGTAATGGCTCCCATCCCTCGTCTCTCTAGGCGCTTATGACCCTCCTCCTTTCCGCCGCTTGGTTTTATACAGCCATATCGGCTCTCTAATATAGACCGCCCGGGATGGGAAGGTGCTACTCAACGCTACGTCACTGGCACTACATATAAACACCAGACTGAGCTTTAAATAGTGAGCAGACAGCCCGAGAGAGGGAGGTCCACGTTGCGGACAGGATAGGGCGAGTGGTGGCCTTTGTCGTTCAGGTTTTTTCTCTCCGGACGAGCGATGCGGACATACCCGAGCCTTTAATGGTTGTGCAGTTGTGAAATCTTTATTTTTTCCTCGACGCTGATGGTAGCTTGTCGTGTTTTCAAGGCAGTCGCTAGTTCAAAAATACATATAACAATAAAATGTGAGTTTATTTTCATTGCTAGTCATTTCCACAGTAAGTAAGCAAATGAGCAGTGTTTCTCAGTCGGCTACAACATGTATTAAGGTACATTAAGCAAGCCAGTAAGAGACCGGAAAAACTGGTCTGTCCGAGTTCTGTTCAGCTGACAATGTGTAATCCGGTGCTATTTTGTAATTGTCTGCTGTAACATGCCGGCATGTACAGTGAACGACTTTGTTAATGCTAGCTTCAATGGTTGCCGTGATCCTCAACAAATTGTTAGAATGCATTTTGAATGCTTTCCTGCATTGCTCTAGAAAAGTAGAGTCCTCATTCATGCAGTAATTGCAGTGGTCTGGTTGTGCACTTTCACCGTGTTGGTTTCCGTTACCACTCAGTTTGGTTTTCCCATTTAAACAGTGCGGTAGTGGACATGTCATGGCTAATCATGCACCGTGATTTTATTATTAATTAGAATTAAATTAGCCAGATTCGAAATGGAAGGAAAACATTAGAAAGACATTAATGTGAAGTTGTGTCTCTGACAACCCTCCATTGCCATTGCCCAGTTCACACCGGTATTCAAGTGTCAGCTCAGTCTTATTTATATTCTTCTCCATTTAGCTTACCCTATGTGCTCTGCCAGCTAGCAGTTGACCAGTGGACGTGTGCCTTTCTGTTCCCAGCCTAAACTTTACAGGTCTGTGATTGAAGATGTCATCAGTGAAGTACGAGAACTCTTTTTGGATGAGGGTGTGGATGAGCAAGTGCTTATGGAGCTCAGGACGGTAAGAAGATAATGCACTGTGCAGACGCGACAGCACACAGAGCTTACATTTTCTTGCACAGTTTTCTTTATAAAGTGCTGAGTAGGTATACATGTTGTGTTTAATATGCAAGGGAATGTAGACTGTGCAGGACTTGGGTCTGATTACTGCAGCACAGTGGTTCAGTTTACTGCAATTTCATTGACAAATCGCTGAAACAGGACACCCTTTCCATAGCCACTGTGGCCACAGTGTTGGGTAATGAGGACTTGAGCGGATGGTTATGGCTGGGGCGAAAAAAAGAAAAACACACACACGGGCGCGCGCACACACATACACTCACATACACTCACACACACTCACACACACACACACACACACGAACACACACAAACACACTCACACTGTCATTCTCTCCCACTGGCCACAGCTGTGGGAGAATAAGCTGATGCAGTCGAAGGCAGTGGAGGGCTTTCATACGGAGGAGCAGCAGGCCCTGCAGGCACAGCAGCAGCAGCAAGCCCAGCAGATCCAACAGGGCCAGCAGCAGCCCCAGCCCCAGCACCCTGTCATCCTGCCCCCACAGCAGCAAGGTGAGGGCCATACATACACACACACACACACACACACACACACACACACACACACACACACAGCAGCCCAACAGGGCCAGCAGCAGCCCCAGCACCCAGTCATCCTGCCCCCACAGCAGCAAGGTGAGGGCCACGGACACGCACACGCGCGCGCACACACACACACACACACACACACACACACACACGCCCAGCAGGGCCAACATCCTGCCCCCACAGCAGCAAGGTGAGGGCCACGGACACACACACACACACACACACAGCAGCCCCAACACCCCGTCATCCTGGCGCGCACACACACAGCAGCCCCAACACCCCGTCATCCTGCCCCCGCAGCAGCAAGGTGAGGCACACACACACACACACACACACCCTTCACACACTTACATCCCCATTCATGCTTTTCCTCCTGCACTTTGCCAGTGTAAGTAATCTCCTGAATGTCTTCAGTTTCACTCGTAATACCATCCATCTCGTACACACACACACACACACACACACCGTCACACCATAACTCACTGCCCTTGCACACCCATTCACAGGCAAGCACTTAGTGCTCCCGAATGAGATTAAGTGCAGTGTTGTGGATTGCACACAGAGTATTCATATAACCAAAATGGAACCCCATACCCTGTATTTATTTACACATGCTGTTTTCAGGATCAACTTCATTTTAGCCCCAAACAGTTTGCCAACGGGTCTGTGTGGGTGTAAAGTATGTCTGTGTGGTAGTCACATGGTCTGTGTGAACAGGTCAAAATCACATTGAAACCACACATTTAGATGTGCATATACTGTCAGAGTACAGCATTAACAAATAAAATCATGTACTTGTGTACATTATTGATCCCAGCAGAAAACTAGCCTCCTCCTGGAAAATGACTGGTACATGTATTAGATTATATTTTTGTCAAGGAGGTTGCATTTTTAAAAGTCATTGCCTCACTAAAGATTGAGGGCATTTTTGAAATTTAGTGCCCGAGTTTGAAGACGGTCTGTCCTAAGAGGCAAAAACAGATTTAAACTAAATGAATGGTTGCATTCTGGAACTCTGTAGTGCTGGTAACAGAGCAGATGCCCAAATACTTTTCTACTGTTTGCAATAGAGGACATAACATGGTTACGACCAAGCCATTTAACATAATTAATAACTGCATTAAGTGGCTGAGGTTTCACAAAGCATTAAATGCTTTATTAAAATGCTTTATTAAAATGAATGTAGTGTCTAGTAAATGGCCAAATGCGTTTTCCCATCGTAAATAAACCTTAATTTTTGCAGAGTTGTTAAAGCGGTTTTTCAGACGACTGTCAAGTTCCTAAAAGCTTGTTTGTGTCTCCTCTATCCCTCCGCTCTCCTGTTCAGCTCCCCAACAGCAGGTCATCGTCCAGGACCCCAAGATCCTCCAGGCAATGAATGCAACAGGAATGGTACGTCTGTTATGTTGAACCAATCAGATTTAAGGAACTTGAGCACGCTTGGACCTATATCCTACTTTTAGAGGTCTTTGCATACTGGCAGTGGCCAAAATCTGTGTTTTGTTGGCAAAGATATCACAATACCCGTGAGACTGGCCAGGCAGCTAAAAAGCCAAGTAATCAGGGCAGAATTGTAATGTCAAAGTAGATGGAGGTTGACTGCTGATTTTTTAAAACTTGTACAGCTTGGGGACAGATGGGTAGAGGAGGGGCCCAGGAGATTAGTGATAGCTCTCCTCTCTCTCTCTCTCTCTCTCTCTCTCTCTCTCTCTCTCTCTCTCTCTCTCTCTCTCTCTCTCTCTCTCTCTCTCTCTCTCTCTCTCTTTCTCTTTCTTTCTCTCTCTCTCTCTCTCTCTCTCTCTCTTTCTCTCTCTCTCTCTCTCTCTCTCTCTCTCTCTCTCTCTCTCTCTCTCTCTCTCTCTCTCTCTCTCTCTCTCTCGTTGTTTTTCTGATGTGTGTCCTGCCATCTGTAAGAAGCTCACGTGGGATAATTTGAGCGCATTGTCTTTGCTGCATGTCTGATACCTAATTCATTGTAAGCCCCTCTTAGTCAGAGGATTGCCACATAACGTCGCTATTTCTAGATTCTGATTAAACAGGTAGTCATTGGTCTAAAAAACAAAGTGCATAGAATAAAAAAAAAACTACTGGAGGACAGAGCTGTAATATAAAAGCTAAAATAGTTTAAACAATGTTTTTAATTGAATTGTTTGTAATGTAATGTTTTTTTTGTCAGAAATCGATATAGTGTATTGTGAAAATAAGTATAGCGATACATTGCAATATTTTTGCACATCCTAACTGTCTTTGTCCTTTTTGCAGAGTGCAGCAGCTACTGCAGCCACACTGGCCCTGCCCACAGGTGTCAGCCCCTACCAGCAGATCATTACCAGCCAAGGTAACGCACACACACCTGGCCACAGGTGTTAGACTCTACCAGCAGATCATTACCAGCCAAGGTAACGCACACACACCTGACAGCAGGTGTTAAACCCTACCAGCTGTAAGGCTCCAAGCAGTCTGGTCACTCAATCAGCACAATTAGAGGAGCTGCCATATCTCTCTGTGCTGTTGACGAACCAGAGGGCCTTCAAAAGGCCATTTGTTCTATTGTTTCAGTCCACAAGAACCCACAGCAGATCCTTAACTGGTGTTATCTTTTAATTAGGTGCCCCGCACCCCACTGTGTCCTCATCTGGGCTCTGCCAACAGATGGAGCGGGGGATGCACCTAGGTCAACATCAGGACAAGAGATGTGGGATTTAACAGTATATGATATTATAGAAATGCGATGAGATTTACATGTCATGTTTGGTTTCATTCTGATGGTCTCAGCATGAGTGGTATACTAGTCTCAGTTCTGAATCAGACTCTGGTTATTATAATAAAGATCTCACATTCCAAGGTTTCCAGGTAATATGAGGCAGTGGGCTGTCTCCAGCCCCCTAGCCCCCAAGATAACACCTCATGGTGTGCTCTGAACAAAGGACCAAACAAGGTATTTAAGGGAAAGATACAGAAACCTCTTGGAGTTATCTTGTACCAAGGATGCTCCCACACTACGTGGGTGAGTTGTCGTGTAGCCATGACACTCACACACTGGTGTGTGTTCGCTTTTGGGTAGAGAGGTAGGCGATGTTCATACTTTGACTGTTTGTGTTTTCTATGTCATTCTATAGTCCATTTGTAACTGCATATTACTCATTGATTTAACTGTAAGCGGGATATTACAACTTGGTTCAGTAGCTTGTACCTGACTAATAAACTGTTATTATTCTGATCCACTTTAGTCTCTCGTGAACATATTATCTTGCTTAAGTAGACTTTTGGGTTTCCATAATGCCTGGCTAGGGCTAGATGCATACTCATTCCTGCCCTGAGTCCCTAGTCTAGCCACCTAGGTTTGGACCACGTCATGTAGAACTGTCATTATTTAGCGGCGGGTAACTTCTGTCTTATGCTAGATTAGTACTACCACGTGCTGCTGTATCAGCCGACCCAGCACCTCTGGGGAAGGAAAGCAACGACAT
Organism: Coilia nasus; assembly: GCA_027475355.1. Taxonomy (NCBI): domain Eukaryota; kingdom Metazoa; phylum Chordata; class Actinopteri; order Clupeiformes; family Engraulidae; genus Coilia; species Coilia nasus. The sequence goes on along the minus strand of CM050219.1, from coordinate 31,121,808 downwards.
AAGCAGGGAAATAAGCACCCATGATAGCTGCATGACCGCTGGCACTCTCTAGACTAGCTCCATATTATGCTCGTGGTGTAGCCAGAATGTAAATCGGCCGTTGGCACGACCTAAGCGACGCTATCCCCAGTTGAACCCAAGTAATACTGTACATAGTAGGAGAGACACTCATGTTACTACATGATTTTGGTTGGCTTACTCCATAACCACAGGTCAACAGAGGAAGCTTTATAGTTAGATTAGGGTGGGGCCTATCGGCTGAGGTCCTGGTAAGTGGTATCAGGCATTTAGATATAGGTAAAATGGTTTCTTTATTGAAATGTTCTGTTACGTCGTCCGGAGACCCAAAGCAGCGAACTCTCTCGTGTTCCACTTCCTGTTCCGCCGTTGGTTCCGGAAGTGACGTACGTCCTTACACAGCAGATCATTACCAGCCAAGGTAACGCACACACACCTGGCCACAGGTGTTAGACCCTACCAGCAGATCATTACCAGCCAAGGTAACGCGCACACACCTGACAACAGGTGTCAGCCCCTACCAGCAGATCATTACAAGCCAAAGTAACGCACACACCTGACAACAGGTGTCAGCCCCTACCAGCAGATCATTACAAGCCAAAGTAACGCACACACACCTGGCCACAGTGGGGAGTTAATGTGCCAGCGCTGCCCTGCTTATGCATATTCAAGCCCTCTAGCGCTGCCCATGCATAATCAAACCCTCCAGCGCGGACGGCCCAGCTGGCACAATCTCAATGGCTTTTGATGCGCATGGGGGGGTAATGGTTTGGAATATGTCTGAAGATTCTCATTCATCCACGACGACTAATGGGTTGGAAATAGCACTGGTGTGAATAAACCCACAGTGTCCCTCTGTTTAGAGACATGGACTGATTCACCAGCCACAATGCCCCTGTTTAGAGACATGGACTGATTCACCAGCCACAATGCCCCTGTGAGCACTCGTGCTCTGAAATCCTAAGACTTATATTTTGAACAGACGAAAGTGAAGTGAAAGTAAAGAGTGCACTGCAGTTTGTGATTTAAGATGCGCATAGTTTTCGGTGGTACCTCCAGTGTGGTCAAAGTCCTGACTCCGTGTAAAGTAAATGAAGAAACTGAGTCGGAACGCACTACTACAGCGACCTAACCTGCTTACAGCATTCCTGCGGGAGCGGTAAGTGGAGCCGTGTTCGTTGGCTGCGGTGCTGAAATATTTACACCTTGTTGTTCTAGGTCAGATCCTGCAGGTGGTGAGGGCGGCGAACGGAGCCCAGTACATAATCCAGCCCCAACAGCAGGTGGTGCTGCAGCAGCAGGTCCTGCCTCAGATGCAGCCGGGAGGAGTGCAGGCCCCCGTCATTCAACAGGTACACACACCCTCCATGCTCACACCACTGAAGACACATTACAAGGTTCCAACAGTCGTGGAAATCCTGGAAAAGTCATGGAAATTGAAAGTGTAATTTTACAGGCCTGGAAAAGTCATGGAATTTTGTAAATTCACTGAAGGTTTTGGAAAAGTCATGGAATTTTAGTTTCTCCCTAAGGCAACTACAGCGTTCTGTCATCATTAGGCCTTTGGAGTCGACAATAAATGCATTGACGGTATTTTAAATTTTAAAAGTATGCTAAATTCTACACGTAAGGAAAAGTCATGGAAAACTTTTTTTAAATTTTGTCAGTGAAAAAGGGACCACCCTGACATTAGGATGGGGGCAAGGGCAGAGGCTCAGACTGGTTCCACCCGTCTGATGCCCTATGGGTAAACACTGTCCTCTGGCCTTGAGGGCTTGCATGCCGCAATGCTATAGCTCCCCCTGGAGGGCATCATGTCCTGTGCAGGTCCGGGACACCACCAGTGGCCTGTAGGTGACCTCTGCGCGCTGCAACTCTTAAGAGGTTGGCCTGGCGTCAGCATTATCCAGTTATTCCCCTTCGTGTCTCTGCACAGGTCCTGGCCCCGCTGCAGGGAGGCATCCCCCAGCAAACAGGTGTCATCATCCAGCCCCAACAGATCGTCCTTGCTGGCAACAAAGTTCAGCAGAATGCACAAGTAGGTTGTATGTCTCTGTCTGTTTTACTAATGGCTGTTCAGTGCTGTAGTTTATTATCAGGGACGTGTTCACTGCCCTGCTACTGTGATTGCGTGTCTTGCATGCAGTCATTTTCAACCTGATCTTAAATGCTTTAAATGCATTATTATGTTTTGGGTCATTAGTAGAGATTAGGAAAATGTAATAGCGAATCACTTTTTTTGTTCTGTCAATGTATTTTATGTATTTTTTATGGCAGATGCTTGTAGATGTGGGTGGAAAGTTGGTGGTCCCTCAAGAAATAGTTACCACTAACTTGAGGCCAGACATAGTCTATTGGTCGACCGGCCAACAGGTAGTGTATTTTATTGAACTCACTGTCCCATGGGAAAGCTCCCTAGAGGAAGCATACGAAAGGAGCAGAAAGGATGGAGGAAAAGAGTATTTCCAGTAGAAGTGGGTTGTAGAGGGTTTGTAGGGAGGTCAGTCATTTCATTACTAGGGGAGCTTGGGGTTGGTGGTAAGAATCTACGTAAAACTGTTAGAGAGATGTCAGAGGAAGCAGCTAGGACTAGTAATTGGATCTGGATGAGAAGAGCGGTCTCTGCCTGGGGTAAGCAGTAGGGTTGCCATGTTTGAATGGGGCGGTGGAGGGATTCGAACCCGGGCCAGAGATTGGAGATTAGTGGAGGGGTGGAGATTAGTGCAACCTAGGGCTGTTTGTGCAGATAAGGATGGGCACCCCAGACCAGCAGATGGCAGTAGTGCGTTTAGTGGGTTAATAGAAACACAGAAGAAGAGGCTTATAAATGGCAGCCATCACACACATGGGCAGCTTAGAATCAGGCTCTCTGGGATCGTGCGGTGTATTGGGATACAGAGTGGCCAAGTTTCCCGGGGTTTTGCGGTGTATGGAACACAGGATAGCTGAGCATTAGACACCATTAGATTCAAAAGGTGTATACATTTAATGTTAAGTCAGTGGGTAGAATTGTCTTTAGAACTAGCATTGGCAGGGTCGTTTGTGTAATGGCATATGCGTTAGTGACTGCAAAGTGATAGTATCTGTGGTAAAATCGTGGTAAAGTGCAAATATTCGATAACAAGTCATAATTAGTAAGTAAGCAGGTCATTTTGGAAGTAAATTGTGGTTGTAGTTAATTTTGTAAGTAAAACTTTGGAAGTCATGCAAACGGTTGGTAATGAGCAGTAAGTAGTAAATTTTGGAAGTAAACTGGTTGTAAGTGAATTGTGGAAGTACATTTTGGAAATTTGGGTAGCAGGTAGCTAAACTGTGGACACACACTAAAGGATTGATCACCTTTAGTGGGGCCGCCTCAGGGGAGGGTGTACAGTGAGTAAAGGCCCGAAACACCCGTTGATCCTGAGGTACACTGCTGAGGATGTGTCCCACATAGTGTATGGATAATTGTAATGGCTGTAGTTAGGAAAGCCTGAAGTGTGGTACAATGGGTGCTCTCCCCACATGTGCAAGTGTCTTGTATGTATGTATGTATGTATGTATGTATGTATTTATTTATTTATTTATTTATTTATTTATTTATTTATTTATTTTAATTGTTAAGGAAATGTTGGAGGAAACTGCAAAGGCTTGATGCATGTTGTTGGCATGGTGAAAGCCATGGGGGAAAGCGATAGGTAGGTGCTGCTGAGTGGATCATGTAAACGGTCCCAGCAGCCCCAGTCACTGTAAGGGTAGCCGGCTGGTTCAGGTTAACCCTTGTTGAGCATCTGTCTGTACGGCTCCAGTTGGCCATCCCCTCAGCTGCTCTGTCCTGTACAGCTCACATGAGGTTGCGTGAATAGCTGTAGTCAGCGGCCAGTTGTGCGTGTTACACCTGGGAGTAGGGACTAACAGCCTGAACTATTTACTTGGTTATAGATAGTGTAGGGGTAGGTGTAATGGCTATAGTTTCTCCCTAAGGTGCTCTTCCTACATGCACAAGTACTGTGTGTTCTTTGTAAACTTATTGTTTTTCAGCCGCGTATGATGGTTTATATAGGTGTTTTTCAGCCGCGTATGATGGTTTATATAGGTCTACAGGTGTTATTGTTTTTCAGCCGCGTATGATGGTTTATATAGGTGTACAGGTGTTTTTCAGCCGCGTATGATGGTTTATATAGGTGTACAGGTGTTTTTCAGCTGCGTATGATAGTTTATATAGGTGTACAGGTGTTTTTCAGCCGCGTATTATGTACGATATAGGTGTATTGTTAGGTTTGTTGTCTGTGCACAGGCACGGGTTGAAACTTAGTTCAGGCCTGAATGCTTATCGACCCCTCAAGCGGATTAGCCCAGTTAGGGCTCTTTCACACCAAACACTGCGTATACAGCGCGTGCCCGTTTTCTGTCCGTATTCGTTTAGAATGCATGTTAACAAATTAGACTATTCACTCGCACGTGTCATCTGAGCCTGTTCTGTCACTATACAAACATATTGTACACGGTTACGTGCTGTACACACTCAAGTCGGTGTGAATGAGGCCTTAGTCTGTGTGGTGTTGTCTGGCGGTCCGGCGTTCGTTGTGCCCATAATCATGTGTGTGCCCCGGTGTTGCTTGCCAAAGGTCATGCAGGCGGCGGCCATGGCGACGCAGCCAGCGCAGGCAACTGCACAGGTGCAGACCCAGGTGCAGCCGCAGCAACAGCCCCCCCAGCAACAGCCCCCCATGATGCTGCAGGTGGATGGCGCTGGGGACACGTCGTCCGAGGAGGATGAAGATGAGGAGGAGGAGTACGACGAGGATGAAGACGAGGACAAGGACAAAGATGGTGGAGAGGATGGACAGGTGGAGGAGGTGCGTGCGTTTGTTTTGTTAATTGGACGTTCTTCGTTTTATTGGTCTGAATGTAGTTTAAAACGCTCATTGGCCAATTAGCCTTGTGCCTGAAATGGCACAGCGGCGGAATTTCCGTTATTACAATACAAGGGTGCCTCAGAAGAGCTCCCTTTAACTTATGTAAGGGATAACAGCCGCCCAGGCGTGCATTTGACGCTGGCGGAGGCGAATAGCTTCCTGACGTGACGCCGGGGGAAGTTACACTCCGCCAAGTTGATTAATTCCACCGAATGCACGCCTTAGTGGCTATTATTCTACTTATGGCCCAGTTACCACACTTGTGAATTTGAGGAACATTTAAAACTTTGTCAGAACATTTAAATTATAGAGCAACTTTTTTACAATTAGAAATCATTGTCTGTTATTTAATGCAGCCTGTTGTTAAAGAGTAGAGCAGAAAAGCAAATGTTAAATTGGTTGTTTTAGCTACCATTCTGTGGGGCATTAATATGGAACATTGCTTAAATTTAATGCCAGAATTTTAAAACTACTTTTCACGAAATTAGTGCCTACCCCGCCAGCCACTCAGAAAGCAGCATTGTATTTGACCGGGCCATAATACATCATGTGCCTTTCAGCTGTAGTGGAGCTGTTGGTAGATGGCTAGAGAGAACAGGAAAAGGTTATCTTTGTTTCTTGTTCTTTTGTCTCATAAGGAACCCCTTAACAGCGGGGATGACGTCAGTGATGAGGAAGATCAGGAGCTCTTCGATACCGAGAATGTAGTTGTTTGCCAATATGACAAGGTAGGTCTGACTGAACAGCAGAAAACATGAAACGGCACACTTTCTTACACTTGCACCTTTAGCCTCACTGAGAAGCCATGCGGAGATGCTGACTGATTTAAACCACATTTTGTTTGGCATGTAGATTCACAGAAGTAAGAACAAATGGAAGTTCACCCTGAAGGATGGCATCATGAATCTGAACGGGAGGGACTACGTCTTCTCCAAAGCCATAGGTGACGCCGAGTGGTGAGTGAAACCCTGTTGAGAAGAGAGAAGCGCAGGGGGAAAGCGAAACACACTGGGCAGCCATCTTGGGACTGTCCAATTTTAAGACTCATCTAAAACCTGGGACTGTACACATTTCAGTTGGTGTGTGGTGGGCGGAGGTGTGGGAATACGATGACGCCCCTTTAAAAACAAGAAGAAAAATTCAATCGTGAAATCCCACTAATGGCACACACACACACACACACACACACACACACACACACACACACACACACACACACACACTTTGAATGCCAGAGACTGGCAGTTGATTGCTACCAGATTACATAAAGATTTACATCAAAGGTTCAAAAATCAAAATCTTTCTCACTTGGATCACCATGTCAAAAATATGCATCCAAGAAGAACAAAAACGATAAGCATCTGTGGGTAGTGGACCATGTTGAACTGTCACCCATCCAGACCATTATCAGCTCCCGGGGTTGACCAAAATAAATACGGAAAGAAAGTATGATGGGTGAAGGAGAGCGACTTGGAGCAGATTGGCTTCAGGAGTGCCTGTGAATCAAGCACCAAGATGAAGAAGGCCTTTTTGATTGCACATTTCTTTTTATCGGCATCACATCAGCACATTCTGGTACTAGGTCCCAATTCCATTTTCTTGTTCTATTCCTGCCACTTGGTAAACGTGCCTAGTCTGTCCCAGTCCCCAGCCTACAAAGCCCCCCGCTCTGCCATTGGTTCAGAGGATGGTTGACAAGGAAATAGACTTTTTAATTATTTTTTTTCTCTTCAAACAAGCGAACAAACACACTACACAAAGATGCAGGAAAGCGAACTGCTAATCTGATTTAGTGTAACCATTTCAGCAGTTACAGCAGTGTGTAATGGCTAATTGGAACAGAGTTCTTGTTTGGTTACCCAGTCTCCAAAATGCCACTGACATTTATTTATTTATTTTTTTCCCCATCTGAAGGATAAAATAATCCAGTGTGAATTTTAGCAGTGTGTCATTGGAGCTAGCATCAGTTCTCGATCTGTCTGTGTATCTTGTTGTAAGTCTCTTCTTTTTTTCTTTTCTAATCTCCCTCCCCTCAGTGGATTCAGTTCTTTGGTGTCGGCTGTGGTTTTTTACACTGTGTGTGTTTGCCCCATCCCGCACCGCATGCTTAACCAAGAAGGCTCTGTGTGCTTCCGTGTTTCTCGTGTGTCGGATCACCATGTCAAACGCTAGCCGATAACAATGATGTCTGTACAAACTTCCTGACCCCTCACTACTTCCAAATGTTAGATGATTGCAAAGGGCATGTTTTTGTTTTGTATTTATTTCCTGAAAGCTCAGGCACCATGGTAATAATTTGGGGCGGGGATGGGGTTACACACTGTACCAAACTGTGCTCTTAAAAATAAGAAAAAAAGGGAAAAGTTTTGCTTTTTCCTTTTTTGGCTGGACAGGACTTCCATCATGTGCTCTACTGTTGATTTCCGCTCAGTCTTGGGCGTGACTTTTAATCATGTTCTTTTACTTTTTGAGTGGTTTCATTCTGTTCCCAGTCTTCTCGAGTCACTGCCCTGATTCAGGTAAGGGGTGACTGACTCACCTAACTGTGAGGTCAAGCAAGTTACGCACTTGACAAAAATTCACCCCATTTTGGTTTTCCCCCACCCCTTTCCCCAAGCCTGAATTGTACATTCTCATCACCGTGGTGACGAGTTGGATGGAACTGCAGGTCACTACTTCGTGACTATAAATTCTTCGGAAGATTTTAGAATAGGTGTGCAAAAGATATTTATTTCTCCATAGTCCAGTACTTCTCACTGTCCCTTTTCTTATTTGTGCCTTTTTTGATTTGTTTATATCTGCTTCCTGGCAAATAAATAAATAAAGGATGGTATTTAATGATGCAAGTGTTTTAAAAGAAGACTGTATTCTCTGCTTTGTTTTTATAATCGTTTATCTGCCACACGTTGCAACTGCTGTCTGAACCGTCTGAGAGGGAAATGTATTAGGTTTGTATTATTCACAATACTGTTTTTGAATCAAGATTGCTCTTTGTAAATGACTTGACCATCTCTTGGAAGGCTGTGCTTTGAATACCAATAATTAGAGAAATTAGTATTTTGTTGAACTGAAACCCATTGAGTTTTTGCCTTTGCTAAACTTTTCATTAAAGTAATATGGGAAAAATAAGTGGCGTTTTGTCAGTTTGACTTCATTCTGTTTTGCTTGTATAGCTTGTTCCTCGTACAGCTTAAGTCTTCCAACATTAAACCCCCCAGCTGAGCTGTATGAGGGATATCTGTTAATCACAAGATATTTAAGAGGTTGGCTTAAGTCTACGCCAACAGCTGCATCGCATGAAATGGCGACCCCTGTAGTTAAACAGCAATGCAGGTCTGTAGAAGTTGGCCTCTAAGTGAATTGACTTCTGGTCTGTGTAGAAACCTTTTTTTATGATCCTGCCTACTCTAAATGTGGAGTAACAATTGAATTTGTGGCAGTGGTCCTCACAGTTAAATAGTTTTGCACTACTAAACACGTCTGGTTAAATAAGTAGGTCTGTGATCAGGAAACTAAATCCGTGTATGGCACTCCAAATTGTTACCCAGGAGATCCATATTCTCATGGTTAAATGCCACATACATCACTCAAAGCAACCTCTTAACATATGCCAAGTATTTGATGTCAATGGCAGGCCTTGGAACAAAGTTTCTGTATCCTTATAAAAATGTGCAAAACTGCTTTATGGAACTGCTGCTAAAGGCGTAAAGGGAACTCGAATCTTTAAGATTCTATTTACAAATGTACATAAATTGACAAGTAGAAGATATTTGCTGGTGGAAGAGTTTTCATAACAAACATACATTTTAAAGTAAAGTACATTCAAAAAAAGATTTAAGCAAGAAATTGGTATTTATCAAAAGATGTCAATGAAAAGTGAAATGTACAGGCATGGATGACGTGAGGCATGACTGACCATGCATAACACGACAGACATCTTGATCTTCATGCAAAACGTCAGTAGAAAGTCTCTCTGGCTAAATTCAGTGGCAAAGGTGATCATACAAGTTCTTTGTTTTTCCTCCTGAGAAGCAGGAGATGGCACATCAATTTAAAGGATAATGGAGAGGACTTGTGCACAAGATTTAGCACCATGCAATTTAATTAATCTTAGAAGCTGCAATTTGCTGTCGTCGTCTGTATAGCCAGGACTGTGCACAAATGCTGGAGTTTTCTTGAGCACACTATAGACTGAGAGAGAAAAGGGCCATGGGCATTCTGCTAAATATGCTGAAAAGTAATTGCTGTTTACTGAAGGACTGTATGCTTGGCATGATTGTGAGTATCCTCCCTGTAACCTGTGTGAACACCACCATTAATACTGTTGCCTGTAGTCTCACCTCGTCATACTGTTCTACGACCACCAGGGGGTGCATTGCCTACAAGCCTCTTGTGCTTTGAGCCAGCTTACTTCAGTCAGCCTGGAGACAGATGGACATGAGTGGGATATATAGCCCACTTAAAATGTCATCTATCAGTCTATCTATCTATCAACGCCAGCTTAATAACAGTGGGAGGAGTTCAGGTTGCACAGGGGAATTGTGGCAGCAGGCAGTTCAAGCCTTGCAAAATTTTCAACACCGCAACCACTGATAAGTCATATAACCTGTAATTGAAAATCATAATAAAACAATGTACTTTATATTATGATGTATAATTTTCAGTGAAGTTCACAGTACCTGGTTTTAATGGGCAAACCTGCTAATACTCTGCTGTTAATTAGCTGAAGGAACCAAAAGAAATGTTAACAAAAATGATTGCAATCGAAACAGAAATATGTTATTCCCCTCAGCACTTCAGTGTCTGAAATCAGGCTGGATTGTATTTGCCAATAGCCTGTCATTTGGGAAATGCTGACTTGCATTAGTGCACATTTTGAAAATGTGTTGCTTAGACAGCTCAGACCATCATCTGCCACTTGTGGGAGAACATAATGATGGTGTTGATGTACATGATCTATAAACAACAAACATGATCTAGACGTAGAAACCTCAACCACGATCCGTAAAACATGCACCCTCGCACCCTTGATCACTACTTAGTGTCTGGCTGGGTGTGATACATGGCGCAAAACTGAACTAGTCTGCAGTCAGCATCAAAAAGACGGGAGGAGGACACTGTGGTCTACACACGTGTGTATTTATTTGTTCACCATCCAAATTTGACTTGTTTTGGATTGGGTGCATTCAATATGCAACAGAGACAGGCCAGGAAACCTTTTCATATTGCCCCAGTGGGTCCTGATTGATGCTAAAGTTGATGATACACTAGGCAACTTTTTGGGCAATATTGCCAGGCAACTTTACAAACAGATGGTGTTTGGGCACTTTCCTACTGATGTTAGGCCACACATTTTTAGAGGAACTCAAATTATTAGCACAGAACGTGTCAGTTTAATCAGAATATTAGGAGCCTTTTATGTTGTTGCCCAGCAACATTGCCCAAAAGTTGCTTCATGTATCGTCACCTTCACAGCCATACTACTTGGAAAACACAATACTAGTTTGGACAATGTGCTGTCAGCCATTGCCAATCGTGGTTAAATCAAGGCAAGGTACTTTTGCGAAAGACGCATTGAGTCCACCTCAGAAAATCTGATAGAACTTCAAAGGTCCTTCAAAGGCAGGTCCTCCCTTTGCCTCTCACCTGTACACAGAGTCAGCTCTTCATCTGACACCAGCTGAGTTAGGCCGGCTATCAGAACCCGGGGATCACGTTGACACCAGCTGCCAATGTTTTCTTTTGACGCTGGCCTATGATACTCAATGCCCCGGCGGGGGCCTGCAGGTTGTGTGTCCCAGGTAATGACTGCGTCTGGGTGGGGGGGTTGGGTGGCGGCTTGATTACAAGGGCAGCTTGCCGCGTCTTAAGCCCCCTATTGAGTTAATCCCCCTGTTTAAGTGCGTGGCTCAGAATCTGGAGATGTTTAAAGTGCGCTGTTCCTGTCTGCTGATGAAGCACGGGGTAATTTGGGTCGGGCCCCTTCTCCTCCACGAGCAGCAGGTGCGGAGGCCTTTGGGCCAAGCCGGGCTCATTTGGGCCAAGCCAGGCTCATGTTCTGCTGAGATGGAGAGGAAGGGTGTAGGGGAGGGCTGTGCTGCGCTGGGCCTCACCTGGAGGCCCAGTAACCCACACGCTTGACTCCTAGGCCTCTCTGAAGGTGCCTGAGGAAGACTGAGTATGGGCGCTTTGTTCTCTGGCAGACTGGCTCCGTGAGTGGAGCTCAGCGATGCGGTTTCTCATCATGTTAATTATTTAGTTTGTTTGCCCTGTATTTTCTCCAAGAAAATCGATCCATCAGCGGCATCCTGTCTTCCCAGGGCCCGGACGATTTTGTTGGAGCAGAGGCTCTGATTCTGGTTTATTTGAAGTAGCAGGAGCGGCATGGAGAGGGCTGTGAGCCACACACAAGTATGAAGACACTGCAGGAGTGGTCCAGAACATTGAGCATTGAACCTACGCCACCAGATCAAACACGACTCTTATTTTAGCGTCTACGACTCCTCGATGCATGTGTATATTGTAATGCATAGTGTGTGCAACTCCTCGTTTAGGCTTTCATGCAGGGTGCTAAAGATCATTGCAAGCTTGCCTTTTTTCTTTAAGAAACTAAATAATCTTTCCTGTTGTGAATGTATGCACAAAGGGAATAATACTCCTGCCTTTGTGTTGTCTTCTAGGAGACACTTTTAATTAAAACGAAGATAAAAAAGACAAAATAAATTCTACTTTTGCAGAAGTCCTCTTTGTTTGAATTTCCCTGAGAAGCTGAACAGATGTTTAGCTATTTTCACTTTAGGGATTCTCCCATTGTTCATGTGTCTCCAAACCCTGTCATGCGCCTAAACGTGTGAACGTGTGAGCTGTGGATAAGCAAGGGGTTGCAGTTTTTGTGCCTGTGAGTGTGTGTGTGTGTGTGTGTGTGTGTGTGTGTGTGTGTGTGTGTGTGTGTGTGTGAGAGAGAGAGAGAGAGAAAGTCTGGTCCAGCAAAGTGAGGGGCTGTATCTTTTTTGATACTCTCAATCACAGACATCCGTTGTAGGGAAAAAACACCGCCCAGCTGGAGAACTCATCACATTCCATGGTTGGAACGAAAACGTGAAGGAATATGTTTTTATTACCCTACCTGCACGTAATTGCTTAGAAAAAAAAATACTAATAATCAAAATATGACAGTGTATTTACTTTTTGAAACGGGACCCGGTGCTTGTTAGGACATAATTCTAAAAATGCTTTGAAAATTCCCACCTGGATTAGTTCTGCCTTTGTTATTTTTAGAATGAAGGGGGAGCGAGACTGTCTCGCTATGTTAGTTAATGTTTGATTAATTTATGGAATGTGATATGCGCCTTCAGTGTAATATTAAATTGGACAAAGCTTGCGACTCAGATCATGATTCACATGAAAGTACTTGTATTCACATCCCAGTCCTTGTCTGGATTTCACATCATGGCTTAGTAGTGGCAATATCCAGATTCTCTCGCCGTGTCCTTTAAGTTGAAATGTAAGTTGAATAATATAGAAATATGATCTAAGTTCTACAGAAAAAAGACCCACTTCAACTAGCTATGAGAAAAATACTTAAAATATGAAGTTACACTATTGTGTTCAATGAAAATACAAAATGTACTAAAGTCACATGGTCACATGCTCGTCAGCACTGGGTACTCCAGCTTAGTGGCCAGGTAGTCTCTATGCAGTGGCTAAATAGTTTATACAACAAGTCTGATGAAATAACCTGTAATTCTTCAAACCCAAATGAGAAAGCCATACAGCAAAGACAACAGACAACAACGAGGATGGAATCACAATTTAAATACTGTTTATTATTATTTTCAGGTCGTCATGTTGACTATGTACAGGTGTAAGTATGTCACAACAGTGATGTCCTCATTAAGCTACCTTGCCAGTACTTACATTTACAGACTTCTAAAACTATTTTTATGTGCTCTAACAACCATCTGTTAAGCAAGTCAGTGGACAGATTGTGTCCGTCCCGCGTTTGTTGGCTGAAACGTCTTTGACAGGCACGACCACACTACTCTGCTCAGACATTCAAAGGTCAATTATACACTGTAGTATAGCCTACTTGTTGCCCTGAAATAACACAATTAGTTTCCGTCTACATATTTTACATATCTCAATTCAATCAAACTACATGACCCTGCGTCAAGATAATCCTACTTCATAAGAATGCTTTCAACACATTAAATAACCTACCATGTAAACAGCTATGTCATACTATTCAATGTAATAAATACAATACACAGACCCAACCCAGATGACTGATTTACAAACATACTAACTTTTTACAAAAAGCTAATACTCTGACTGTCTTAGTTTTGGAATGATGAAGGGCAGCTGCAAAGCGCCTTGCCTCTGGTCCTCTAAGTTAGCTCTGCTCGCTTGTCCTTGAGTCTCGCAGGCTTTCAGGTATGCTACTCTTGGTGTTCCCATCCATGGCGGCTATTAGCTGTGTGGGAGGCAGGTAGGCGTGGCCAGAGAGCTCCTGCAGGTGGATGGGTGTTTCTTCTGGACGTCTGCGGTCCCGGCGTGCACTCTGCCCACCGCTGCTGCCCTTGGACGAGACCGTCTGCCCACGGAACAGCTGGGCCTGGCGCTCACAGATGCCCACTTTGCTGAGCAGGATGAAGACGTCGCCGCGGAAAGCCTTGGTGAAGATGGCGTACAGGAAGGGGTTGGCGCAGGAGTTGAGCGGGTAGAAGAGCACCAGCAGGATCTTGGAGTTGGACACGGTGATCAGCGGGTGGTCCAGCACGGCAGACATGGCGTAGAAGGAGATGGGCGCCATGCACAGGAAGTCCGTGAAGATGAGCACGGCCATGCGCTTGGCGATGTTGGTGTCCTTGCTGGCGGAGAGGTAGTTGGGGTTGTGCACGGTGCAGTAGATCTTAATGTAGCAGGTGCAGATGACCAGGAAGGCCAGGATGTTGAGCAGTAGCACTGTGAGGATGTACACCTGGTCCACCAGCGCCTGGGTGTCCATGGGAAGGCAGATGCTGACCTTGTTGTAGCTGCTGACGCCCAGCAGGGGGAGCAGCGCCAGCAACAGGCAGAAAAGCCAGCCGGCCAGCATGATGGCGGCGGCGTGGGACAGGCGCAGCTTGCGGTCCAGCCGCATGGCGAAGGTGATGGCGTGCCAGCGCTCCAGCGTGATGGCCGTGAGCGTGTAGACCGACAGCTCGCTGGCGAAGACGGTGAAGAAGCCCGCCAGGCCGCAGCCGGGCCCCGTCTGCCAGTCGATGGCGTGGTTGTAGTACTCGGTGCGCGTGTGCAGGTCCACGGAGGCGATCAGCAGCAGGTACACGCCCATGCACAGGTCGGCGAAGGCCAGGTGGCACATGAGGAAGCGGGAGACCGACAGCTTATAGTGGCTGGTGAGCAGCACCAGCAGCACCAGCAGGTTGCCCAGGATGGCCAGCAGGCTGACGAACCACACGGACACGCGCAGGAAGCCCATGCCCATGATGTCCTCGCAGGGGTTGAACTCGTCCGGCGCAGGCCGGCAGTCCACCGCCGCGCCCTCCTCGCACATCACGTAGTCGTAGCGACTCTCGAAGTAGTGGCTGGTGTCCTCCTGTGGGTTCTTGAGCGTCTCGCCGAAGCCCACGTCCTCCTCGTGCTGCCCGCCGAAGTTGTAGGCGTGGTAGTGCGGGTTGGGGTGGAAGTCGCGGTAGTCGGCAGCGTCCCTGAAGATGCTGTCGCCGGGGCTACCCTCGTCGTCTGCGGCACCTCCTACAGTCGGACTGCGCAGTGGCCCCACAGACCTCTTATGGTGCTGCTCCGACAGTGCCGTCAGGTTACAGATGATGTACTCAAGATATCTGTCATATGAAGGAGGACAGTGAGACAGTAACACATAGATTACATTAAATTACATTACATTACACGTAGTAAACACAGAGTAAACACACTACACACATACACACAAGGAGATACATATGCCTTAGCTAAGTTTCCCAGGGCAGGGATACTTCAGACACACAACCCCTACACTCATACAAGCACGAGGCACCTATGTAAAGAGATGGTTAGTAGAGATCAGAAACACAGCTGGTTATGGTGTCAGACGTTGGTGTTTCGTCACCGGCAACACATGAGTTGTTTTGGTCAATTAATCTTCTCTGTATTGTCTTTAGCAGCCCTGACAGCAATTAATTAACAGTCTAGGGAAAAGACCAAAGCAAACGTATTGATTTAATTGCTGCCAAGGTCCACATGGCGTGACAGCAGTGGTTGGGTTTGACCGCAATTATCCTGTCCATGGTGCACAGCGGACAAGCACAACACGCATGCAACATTTTCCTCACCCCAACCTAACCTCCGGCAGTGTGTGACTGCAGTTCATTCGTGTTGTTTTACCCACCCTCGTTTTTTCTTGAGGTTCTTGAAGGCGCAGCAATGGCTGGGATAGGTCAGGTCGGCGCTCGTCAGATGGCGGAAGGTTTTGATTGGAGGGAGCTTCTTGAGGGCCCACACATGCTGGGCTTTGAGTTCCCGTAACGACTCCAGGCCTTCGCTCGGGAGGGACGTGACCCTGGTCTCGGAGATGTCCCTGCCAAGAATGGAGAATTCTGGGATCAACGGAGGGTCAAGATGGAGTTGTTTTGCTGGTCTGAAGTGGGGCCCTCAAGGTGAGTATGGGAAAGCCTCCAAGACACTCTGCCTTTGACAACAGTAATTACCACTGGGGCACGCAAAACCCTGCATAAGTATGGTGATTGTGATTTTTGTTATATTCCCAACAAAACATGACATATTATCATGATATGTAATTAAACCAAATGAATCGCCTATCATTTAAAAATTTCAGACACCCCACTTGCTTTCAGAAAACAACGAGTTAAGGGCTAGTTAGTGTGGAATGCTAACCCCGGACTCAAACAAAAGGTCTTTCATCAATTAACAAGTGCTTCGTGAACAGTACATCAGCCTCAGAGAGCCAAAAGCAAAGCTCTTCAGGGGGTTTGAGTGGAGGTCTTGCTTGCCTCAAGCCTGTATCATTTTAAAGATCAATGAAAATTAGCCGTGCGCACGTATCTACCTATGTCTCCGGCTCAGCCATCATGTCTAGTATTTGCATTTCTAAATGAGCTCATCTTCGTGAAGATTGACGCTCTGCAACACGCAGGAGAGAAGCACGTCGGCCCGGCAACCATCTGATTTTAACATTCTGGGATGGTTAGCCAGTGACCTCATGTCCATGACTTCATCCGCAACATGTTCCTGTGAGGACCCAGGCGGAGGAGTGTTATTAACCTAATAAAAGGCTGTGATTCCAGCAGGTTTACATTAGGACGGAGATAAGAGACTTATGAAGACAGTGCCACAGGAATGGCAAGGCGTTGTGAAAGTGCTCAGGAAAGCTACAGATATTGCTGTTTGTTTACTCTTTTTTTGAGGCAGCAAATGGCTGCTTCAGGACAAGGGAACCCATTATCTTTCTCTCCATTACTTCTCTGCCAAAGAGTTTGTGTTTTGGTGCAATTTTTCTGTTTCACATGTTTAAAAGCAGCAATACACAAAAACTGCCTGCCTGATGTTAATGCAACCAAAGCTAGATTGGGCAAAGGGCATTCATTATCTTCTATCTCCTCACTCAGGTTCCTGTGTTAGGCATCTCCACCAGCCACATTACACAGCACACCAGGAGGGCAGACAGACAGGCAGGCAGACAGGCAGACAGACTAACAGGCAGACAGACTAACAGGCAGACAGACTAACAGGCAGACAGACAGACAAACAGGCAAACAGACAGACAAACAGGCAAACAGACAGACTAACAGGCAGACAGACTAACAGGCAGACAGACAGACACTAACAGGCAGGCAGACAGACAAATAGGCAGGCAGGCAGGCAGGCTACTATTTTGACTACTATTAGACTATTTTGAAGCAGGTCCTTACGGTCCTAACGATGTGACTGCTTAAGATTGGTTTCACTTTGAGTAAGATTGTAAGACACTTCACATGGCCATGGCTGAGGTCTGCTCTCTCCGTGTACCCATCTCCTAATTTAATGTAAAAATGACCACAGTGCTCTCATACTGTGAAAGCGTTCAGACTCTACAGTTATTTAACACTAATGGGCCTCTATTGTATTTCGCTGAGAGACCCAGCATGGCTTTGGGGCAGCCACCGGTTTCCTTTGATACAACAATGCTGACCTTTCATAAAAATGTGGAGCTTGCAGGTTTCTAAGCAGTTTTTAATGTGTAACAGCAAAAGGCAGTTACCAAATGCAGTAAGGTTTTACAGAAGGTACTCACAGAGACATTGGGCCACTGATGGCCCCAGCAAACATTCTGTCATCCAGCGTTGTCAGATATTTATTTCTGTGAAGGTCTCTAAAAATTAAAACAAATAATGAATGAAGAAGCATTGCTTTGGATTGCATGGCACTGTTAATTATGCAGATGGGTAATTGGCAACCTGTAAGGGTCACATGGGCCATTAATACAAGCTAAAAATGAGAACTGAGAACAGTTGCACTGACAGAATACATGGAGTGTTAAAACTAGAAACTCCTTAGGAACACACGATTAAACCTCTACAGCCCACAGGTTCCTATTAAAGTTCTTTACTTTTTTAAGCCCTATCAAAATGTTTGTTCACACTTGCAGTTGAGGGCTTTGGTAAACGAGGGATTTCAGTATCACAACAGGGGGGACTTCTTGCGCACGTTGCACCTTTTTAGATACATATTTTCAACCAAATGTTATTATGGTTACAAACCTGGGCTGGTTTTGGGGGAGGGGGAGAGAACAGAAGAGGGGGTGCTGGGGGTGTTTGTCTTGGTGTCAGTGCTCAAGGATATCTGTTCCCTGCACTGAGGGTGGCCATGCCAAAACAAACAGCTGTGTGCTTGAAGGGACTAAGGACACTGGAGAGCTTCCCTGGTGTCGCCTCCATCAGGCAGCAATGAGTGGGGGTGCTTTGGGAAGAGAAGGGGGTGCAGTGTAGTGGGGGAGGCAGACTCATATTAATGTCTCATATCCTGACAGGGGGACCTACGAGAATAACAGTGTGGAGCCGAGGTTAAGTGGAAGGCCATGTGAATTGTGTCAATAAAAATACGTTTTGGATTTATGGCTCTAAAAAACTGCTGCTTCTTCCACCTCTCCTGTTTATTTATTTATTATTAAACACGTCGGATTTTCTCCCCCAATGACAAAGGTGTTCATTAAACAAGACCTGAAGTGATCCCTCTTGTTTGTTCACTGACGAAAGACACTGCAAAACTGACTTTTTCACTGCAAAAAGACTAGCCCACTGTGTGGCTTAGGTTTAGACGCGTATTAGAAAGGCAAAAAGACTAGCCCACTGTGTGGCTTAGGTTTAGACGCATATTAGAAAGGCAAAAAGACTAGCCCACTGTGTGGCTTAGGTTTAGACGCGTATTAGAAAGGCAAAAAGACTAGCCCACTGTGTGGCTTAGGTTTAGACGCGTATTAGAAAGGCAAAAAGACTAGAACAGTGTGTGGCTTAGGTTTAGACGCGTATTAGAAAGGCAAAAAGACTAGCACACTGTGTGGCTTAGGTTTAGACGCGTATTAGAAAGGCAAAAAGACTAGCACTCTGTGTGGCTTAGGTTTAGACGCGTATTAGAAAGGCAAAAAGACTAGCACTCTGTGTGGCTTAGGTTTAGACGCGTATTAGAAAGGCAAAAAGACTAGAACACTGTGTGGCTTAGGTTTAGACGCGTATTAGAAAGGCAAAAAGACT
Source organism: Coilia nasus (assembly GCA_027475355.1). Lineage (NCBI taxonomy): Eukaryota > Metazoa > Chordata > Actinopteri > Clupeiformes > Engraulidae > Coilia > Coilia nasus. Next base: position 31,103,147 of record CM050219.1, on the reverse strand, counting down.
AGCACACTGTGTGGCTTAGGTTTAGACGCGTATTAGAAAGGCAAAAAGACTAGCACACTGTGTGGCTTAGGTTTAGACGCGTATTAGAAAGGCAAAAAGATTAGAACACTGTGTGGCTTAGGTTTAGACGCGTATTAGAAAGGCAAAAAGACTAGAACACTGTGTGGCTTAGGTTTAGACGCGTATTAGAAAGGCAAAAAGACTAGAACACTGTGTGGCTTAGGTTTAGACGCGTATTAGAAAGGTAATATGTACACCAGATGTGGGTGCTGGTGTGATGGAGAGTGTGCGTATCAGCTGACACTGCGCCGTGTCTGATAAATGCATTCGAAGCTTGCAGTCGAGATGAGAGTTGCTGTTATTGATACATTTGAGCACACGTTTCAGCACAATGTGGTGTGTCATACAACTCAAGTTCCTTGTTATCGTTCATCTTACACGATATCGAGTGTGGTTCCGTTGAAAGCGTGGCTTTGGATTTCCAAGAAGCCGTTGCTGTAGAGCATCCTGGTGAAGGCCAAGCAGAAACAGGAAGATGTTTGTTTAGTCTGTGTTGTTAGCTAGTTTGCTCAGGATGTCATACTTAAAGACAGTGGTTCAAATGATCACATATAGGAGTGTTTTTACATGTGGAACCATGAAGCTTCAGCGCAAATGGAAACTACAAAGCCTTCTGGAAAAAAAAAGAAAAACAACAAAAGCCCTCCTATAGCTATACGGGCAAATTGATGTCTGCTATGATATGTCTGCTATTTAATATCCACATGCGGAGTGTACAACATTAAATTCAAGGAGACATGTTTCCTTTTAGGCATAGCCAAGTAATGTCTGCTTGTCAGGATTTTGATGGCTACTTTTTCAAGCGTCAGGAATCCACAGTTAATAAATGTCATGTGGTCAGGGTTAAAATGACAGGAACCAAAGCCTGTGATTTAGCCTGTCTATAAAAAGCTCAAGTTTTCAAAAAGTGGTAGGCGCTACATTCTGTACTCACACTGTCAGTAGTTCATTGGTTATGCCACTGAATGCATTGGGTGGCACACAAGTGATGTATGGATGATCAGCAAGCTCTCTTTGGAACAAGTAATGGAAAAAAAAACATTTTCTGGTTAAAAATGTGTAATTAGCATAGTTTGTAAGCTGTGATGTGTCATTAGCATAGTTTGTAATCTGTAATGTTTAATTAGCATAGTTTGTAACCTGTAATGTGTCATTAGTATAATTTGTAATCTGTAGTGTGTCATTAGCATAGTTTGTAATCTGTAATGTTTAATTAGCATGGTTTGTAAGCTGTACAACATGTTTGTTATTGCAGACTTACAGTATGACGTTCATACTATTAGAGTGAATCATGTTCAGGTCAGGAAAGCTTGTTAGGCCAGTGTTAAATAATCCCCTGCAATGAAATGATATAACATATTGTTGTTTTGTCTTTTAACAAAGCAACAACTCAAGTGCATTTTCAGATGAAGTATTTAATAAAGCTGGAAGCTGAGGTTGACTTACAAATAGTCTAAGTCTGGGAGGGACTCGAAGGCCTCGGGGTGGATGAATGTCAGGCTCCTGGTGTTCCTTATTTCTCTGTAAAGTAAGAGGACAAAATGGAGAAATGAGCTTCAGTTCAAAACGCCTGAGCACATTTAGCAGACACACTCAATACAGGTATTCAGCAGTGTGTTTGCTTTGCAGAATATAACAGCAGGCCAGCTGAGGCTTCTTTCTGAAGTCCCAATATATGAGCTCTCTAACTTGTGTATTAACGTGTGAGTCACACTGCATTTCCAGCTACACTGGAAGTGAGTGAGCTCAGCAGCTAGGTTTCAGCGCTAAGACCCAAACCAAATAAACCAAAGATTGTGACTAATGCTAGCAGACAACCCTATATCAGCTGCAAGCTGTTGACCAAGGGGAAATTGCTTGTAGGCAAACGGAGGCAATCTCAAGCACGTGTCCTGTGCTTTGCTAGCCTCAATTATGGCCTTATTAGCGTGTTTTTATTGGGTCGCCGCAGTGCAAAGCTAAGGCCGGTGCAACAGTAGGGTCCTCTTTGCTGCCATAACCTGTGTGGTGGTACACAGACACCTGCCAGACTGTTGGCCTATACACACACACACACTACTCCCGAAACCGCCCTCATCAACAAGCCGGCTGTTATCCCGACCATGCTGAGTGCGACTCTAAAACTCAGCCGCAAAAATTAGAGGGAAAGGAGGAAAAAAACAAACTCCTCCTCTGCTGCTGCTGCTGCTGTCGCTATGGTATCGGCTGTGAGATGCTGCTGTCGCTATAGTATTGCCTGTGAGATGCTGCTGTGGCTATAGTATTGCCTGTGAGATGCTGCTGTGGCTATAGTATCGGCTGTGAGATGCTGCTGTGGCTATAGTATCGGCTGTGAGATGCTGCTGTGGCTATAGTATCGGCTGTGAGATGCTGCTGTCGCTATGGTATCGGCTGTGAGATGCTGCTGTCGCTATGGTATCGCCTGTGGGATGCTGCTGTCGCTATAGTATCGCCTGTGGAATGCTGCTGTCGCTATGGTATCGGCTGTGGGATGCTGCTGTCGCTATAGTATCAGCTGTGGGATGCTGCTGTCGCTATGGTATCGGCTGTGGGATGCTGTAATCACATGGATGATGGAAAATGTTTGTCTTTCTTTCTTCCTTCCTTTCTTCCTGGCTTTCTTCCTTTCTTTCTTTCTTTCTTTCGTTCTTTCTTTCTTTCTTTCTTTCTTTCTTTTTTCCTTCCTTTCCTTCCTTCCTTACCCACGCTTTAGGGAAACCTGAGGAATAAATGCTGCATTGGTAACAGAGGCAGCCTGTGCTAACTGGACCCCAGAGAGCAAAACTACAGCACCATCTGGACTCTGTCGCTGTCCCTGTTTTAGACCAAAGCTTACAGACTGGCTATCTGTCTGATCTGTTTTATTCTGCTTAGACCAAGGCTTATAGACTGGCTATCTGTCTGATCTGTTTTATTCTGCTTAGACCAAGGCTTATAGACTGGCTATCTGTCTGATCTGTTTTATTCTGCTTAGACCAAGGCTTACAGACTGGCTATCTGTCTGATCTGTTTTATTCTGCTTAGACCAAGGCTTATAGACTGGCTATCTGTCTGATCTGTTTTATTCTGCTTAGACCAAGGCTTATAGACTGGCTATCTGTCTGATCTGTTTTATTCTGCTTAGACCAAGGCTTATAGACTGGCTATCTGTCTGATCTGTTTTATTCTGCTTAGACCAAGGCTTATAGACTGGCTATCTGTCTGATCTGTTTTATTCTGCTTAGACCAAGGCTTATAGACTGGCTATCTGTCTGATCTGTTTTATTCTGCTTAGACCAAAGCTTATAGACTGGCTATCTGTCTGATCTGTTTTATTCTGCTTAGACCAAGGCGTATAGACTGGCTATCTGTCTGATCTGTTTTATTCTGCTTAGACCAAGGCTTACAGACTGGCTATCTGTCTGATCTGTTTTATTCTGCTTAGACCAAAGCTTATAGACTGGCTATCTGTCTGATCTGTTTTATTCTGCTTAGACCAAAGCTTATAGACATGGCTACACTATATAAGAAAGCAGGCTTTTGTCATAAAATCAAATCTCAGTCGGAAGTTAATGATGGTGATAATCCTGTTGAATCCAGATGGTAGAAGAAAGAAAGAAAGGAAAAGCAAGAAAAAAAAGAAAGAAAAAAAGGAAGAAAGAACGAAAGAAAGAAAGAAAGAAAGAAAGAAAGAACGAAAGAAAGAACGAAAGACAGAAAGAAAGAAAGACAGAAAGAAAGAAAGAAAGAAAGAAAAAAGCAGATGTAAGTACAACTCACATATGAGTGATTTTCCTCAGGTTGTGAAAGGAGTGTCTCTCCAGTCTTGCCAGTGTAACATCCACATATATATGTCTAAGAAGAAGAGGAGAAAGCATTATTGAGGTATGTAAACTAAATCCCAGAAATCTCAATGCATCTGCATTCACATGCATTTCAGTGATATTTATATGAAAAATAGGTACAAATAAACGTGCAAACTTGATTTTTTAATTTTAATAAATTTTGCCCTGATCAAAAAGTCCCTTTAATAAAGAACTGAAACTGAGTAAAGTTTACCATTACAAGACAAAGTCAGACATCAGCACCCTTAACAGCATGTTGATCTGGTTCATCTACTGTAGCACCCCACATCTAACTCATGGTGGAGTCTATACTCTGCACGATGTGATCCATGCTGGACCGTGTGCGACAGGACCTCTTTCATCTGCGTGGTGATCGATTTCAGAGTGACAAGCAGACCAGTGATACGGGCATCCGTCACACGACCCCGTCGCTCTGCGCTTAGCTACTACTGATGCTTGCCCTTTAACGACGTGTGTTCTGCTGTCCCAGCTACTACTGATGCTTGTGCTCTCCCAGCTACTACTGATGCTTGCCTTTTAACAGCGTGTGTTTGTGCTGTCCCAGCTACTACTGATGCTTGTGCTCTCCCAGCTACTACTGATGCTTGTGCTGTCCCAGCTACTACTGATGCTTGCCCTTTAACAGCGTGTGTTTGTGCTGTCCCAGCTACTACTGATGCTTGTGCTGTCCCAGCTACTACTGATGCTTGTGCTCTCCCAGCTACTACTGATGCTTGCCCTTTAACAGCGTGTGTTTGTGCTGTCCCAGCTACTACTGATGCTTGTGCTCTCCCAGCTACTACTGATGCTTGTGCTCTCCCAGCTACTACTGATGCTTGCCCTTTAACAGCGTGTTTGTGGTGTCCCAGCTACTACTGATGCTTGCCCTTTAACAGCGTGTTTGTGCTGTCCCAGCTACTACTGATGCTTGTGCTCTCCCAGCTACTACTGATGCTTGCCTTTAGCGACGTGTGTTTGTGCTGTCCCAGCTACTACTGATGCTTGCCCTTTAACGACGTGTGTTTGTGGCGTCTCTGCGACCAATGCAGCCCTACAGGTACATAGCGCAGCTCGCACGGCACAAAGGCTTCTCACACACGTTGTATACGCGTGACTAGGATACAGTAACAGGTCACCACATGGATACCTGTGAACCCAACCCCATCCAGCCCCAACCCCTCACCGCTTACGAGACCCTGCCATCTGCTCCATGCCCTTGCCTTAGTGTGTGTGTGTGTGTGTGTGTGTATGTGCACGTGTGTTTCAGGAAGAGGGAGAGTGAGAGAGGAAAGAGAGAGAGAGGCAGAGAGAGAGAGAGAGAGAGGCGAGGGAGAGAGGCACAGAGAGAGAGAGGCAGAGAGAGAGAGGCACAGAGAGAGAGGCACAGAGAGAGAGAGAGAGGCGAGGGAGAGAGGCGCAGGCAGAGAGAGAGAGAGAGAGAGAGGCAGAGAGAGAGAGAGAGGCAGAGAGAGAGGCACAGAGAGAGGCACAGAGAGAGAGAGGCATACTTGTCTACCAGGCCGACTGGGCCTCCGAAGATGTAGACAGACACAACCCAGCAACCCTCCCCAGCTCCAGGCATACCACACCACCACAACCCCCTGGCCCAGCAACCCTCTCCAGCTCTAGGCATACCACACCGCAACAACACCCTCCAGCTCTAGGAATACCACACCCCCCTGGCCCACTGGGCCAGTTCAACATTCCAACATTTTTGGGGGGGTGATGGAGGTGTATTAGCCCCTCCAGCTGTGATTAGCCTCCTTGGGTTGATGCTGAGCAGAGCCTCTTGCGTCTCATCTACCAGAGTGCAAGGCTTAGGGGAAGAGAGGGACCTAATCACAGTTTCCCCTTTAGCGTTTTCCTGTCTGTTTGGACTGGGGAGCGGAGAAATCCATGCAGCAGGTGGATGTTGGATGACCTCTCTTCCCTGGCTAGCCACCCCTCAAACTGCAGTCTACGTCTAGGGTGGAGTGAAATGCTTGTGGTGAACGGTGGATGGTCAGTGTTTAGTGGTGAATGGTGTGTGTGTGTGTGGTGAATGGTGTGTGTGTGGTGAATGGTGGATGGCCAGTGCGCTTTCAGTGAGCCACCGCAGACAACACACTTTTTACTCACATCCTGGAAATGTTCACCAGCTGCACAAAGGCGTCTTCTGGGACTGATGTCAGTTGTGTCTCATGAAGCCATCTGTGTGTGTGTGGAGGAAAAAAATATTCCAGTTAAATACCATTCATTAACATCAGCGACATCTCACTGTACTTTGTATAGTGACAGTAAAGATGTTTGCTTCTACTTCTAAGGGTGTGCATGGAAGAATTACATGGGCTACAGTGCCATGCATAGCAGTTCATCATACGGTTCATTGCAGAAAGCTTAAAATTCAACTTTCTAAAAGAGCAAAGAAACTTAGATCATGACCATTTGTGAAGAAATGAATCATACTGTTGGAGTATGTTGTGGGTGCGCATCTAAAACAAGTATAATCCAATGCCTTCTGTATGGGGTTCAAGGCCCAGCAAAGTCAAAATAATATAATGTCAAAATAATAATGCCAAAGTTCCTCGTACCAATAAAAGAGTTGTTAATAATACCCTCCTTCATTTTGTGGTAGAATTTAGTCTTAAAGTGCTGAAAATGGAAGCAGTACTTTCTGTACACAGATGCTATAGGGGTGCCAGCTCAAAGTGCTAAGGCATTTTCCCATGCAATGCTATACTGTACTAAACATAAGCTCATGACCTAAGCAGGGTGTGTTTTAGTCCCATCCTACTTACATGAACTGCAAAAAGCTGTGAAAAGCTGTTAAACTTCAGGGTTCACTTTACTGGGGCTTAAACTATTTCTAGTATTTGTAAAATGTGTTACTGTTCTTTGTGTTAAGATCAACTACCCAATATAAGTATGTTGTGCAAACACTGATTTAGACATCATTTGATGAAAAATGTTATCATATTACAAATTTTGTTAGTATTACTTGTGTTTTGGTGTGGTGTTTTGGTGTGTTTCAGACCACAGTCACCAATTATTTTCAGTGCTAACCCTGCTACCATCATGATGCAATTATTTTTATGTCATTCAGGTGTGCTGAAGGTTTCTGTGAATCCTCATAACATTCACAATTCATATTTGCTCCATGTCATTCACAGTGTTGGATAACAAATATTTCCATGTTGCAGTGCTGCTGTGATGTTAAAGTGCTCCGAGCTCCGAGCTCTTCAAAGCAAACTTTACTGTGCTTTACTCTCTCTTTCTTCTTTTCTTTTTTGCCAAGGTGTCTTTCATGTGTGTGAGGTGTAAGGTCTGTCACAGAAACACTGGGTGTGTATGAGGTGTAAGGTCTGTCACAGAAACACTGGATGTGTATGAGGTGTAAGGTCTGTCACAGAAACACTGGATGTGTATGAGGTGTAAGGTCTGTCACAGAAACACTGGATGTGTCATGTGTGTGAGGTGTAAGGTCTGTCACAGAAACACTGGATGTCTCATGTGTGTGAGGTGTAAGGTCTGTCACAGAACACTGGGTGTGTGTGAGGTGTAAGGTCTGTCACAGAAACACTGGATGTGTGTGAGGTGTAAGGTCTGTCACAGAAACACTGGATGTCTCATGTGTTTGAGGTGTAAGGTCTGTCACAGAACACTGGGTGTGTGTGAGGTGTAAGGTCTGTCACAGAAACACTGGATGTCTCATGTGTTTGAGGTGTAAGGTCTGTCACAGAAACACTGGATGTCTCATGTGTGTGAGGTCTGTCACAGAAACACTGGATGAAAACAAAAAACCTTCGGACCGAGGTGCAGCCAAGGCAAACATGCAGGCTCTCCTCAGAGAGGGGAAGGGGGGGGGGGGGGGGGGGAGAGAGGGAGGGAGAGCAAGAGAGAGGGAGAAAGCACGAGAGAGAGAGAGGGAGAAAGAGCGAGAGAGAGAGCGCGCGAGAGGGAGAGAGGGAGAGAGGGCGAGAGAGAGAGCGAGAGAAAGAGAAAGAGAGAAAGAGAGAGAGAGAGACTTACTCTGGCTCCAGAAATGGAGACCTTCAAATGCCACACTTTGACAGGAGACAGCAGCAAACAACAATAGCCACAAGAAGCGATGGATATTATGGTTACGCTGCTGCTATGGTTACGCTGCTGCTGAGTCTGCCGGCTATCGCATTACCAATTGCCCATCATTAGCTCATAAACACATTCTCAGTGATCAATACTGGGCAAAGACAGGTGGGTGTGGTCGATGAGGGACATGCCACAAGAACTTGGTCAAACAATGGACTAATTCACTCTGGGGCATTGGCTCTAGTATAGAGAAAGAGAGAAGCTGTGTATGTGTGTGTGTGTGTGTGTGAGGGGGAGGTGTATTTAAACAAATTAAATCAATCACCATGACACTGAGCAGACAGGGTCACCATACACCCCAACGTTGGCTGGGACACTTAAACCGTAGTCCAAATAATCGTGGTGTGTTTCTGTGTGTGTGTGTGTGTGTGTGCACACTTGTGTGTGTACATGTGCCAGTGCATAGCACAACTCCGAAGGCTTTGGGGGGAAAATTACGAGCAATTTGTCATCCAAGACGGAAACTGTGAGGGCAAACATGTCCAGCGCGCTGGTTTGAAGTGAGGCGAGGCCGTGTCGTTTACAGCCGTGCAGCAGATAGGCCCGACAGTGTGTGCAGCCGCCCGTGTAAACTCCAACAGCACTCGCGGAGCCCCTTACTTTAGTGTTCCTCCAATCACAGCTCACCACAGATCCACTGTACCCACACCAGTAACCTCCTTACTTTAGTGTTCCTCCAATCACAGCTCACCACAGACCCGCTGTACCCACACCAGTAACCTCCTTACTTCAGTGCCCCTCCAATCACAGCTCACCACAGACCCGCTGTACCCAGACCAGTGCTTGTCAAACTGGGGCAGGAGTACACTTGGGAGTACTTACACCAATTCTAGGGGGTACACAAAATAAATCTGTGAATGGGATCTCAGCTCTCACCAGCATGAGTACAAAGTTCAGGTATAGAATGTATGTGGAACTGGATCCTAATTTCATTTGATATCTTTTATTTATTTTTTATTTTACACCCAGACCCCTTACCAAATCTGCCTGATGGTTCTGTTGTTTTTTTTTTTGATGGTTCTAAATATCTCCACTTTCTTTGACACTTTGATTTATCAAAGTGAATATCAACATCATTGTCTCCCTCTGCGGTGTGCATTTAAACCAACTGCTGTAAAACAGCCTGTCTTTGCGAGGGATCAACCCCTCCGTGGTGACAAGATTAAAGTAAAGAATGTCTTGGGTCATGGGGCATGTAATGCTACATCCTGTTTGGGGAAAGTGGCTTCTATCTACTGGACTAATTAAATGAGCCTTCTGTGTGAGGTACATGAAGTCTAGTTGACTTGTATTTTCAATGGTGTTTATAGTATGACATGGTATAATATTCGTAATTTAGACGTCCCTAGAAAAGCAATTAATTTAGAGGAGCAGTCTGCAATTTTTAATCTTGTGCATGTTTTGTCCAGTCCATAGAATTACTCATCAATCTCTCCTCAAAACCTTTCTTCAGCAGCAGAAAAGGGAGTGGTGTAGTTGTATTGGGTCTTATAACCTTATGAACACATTTTCACACATTTCACCTTTTATTGTTTTCCTTTGTAAGAGTAGACATATAATGCACTTTCCTGTGAACATTTGTGGTTGCCATAAATCCTAGAGGGGCATACAAGGTCAGTATTACTTTTCTTCTGTGAAATATTTACTAGTCTTCTCACACTGGCCGTGGCGCCTCTGTGATGGCGGGGACCCTTGAAGGCATTAGGTATTCCCCCGCCTCGGCTCACGAGCCCTGGGCCCTTTGAAGCTTTTTGGACGCCACGCTGTGTTTTCTTCTTGCTCTCTTTTTCCTAATTATTCACAAATGGCACACACTAAAGAGTGTTTGAAATGTGCAGCAAAAAGGTAAATATTGTATTTGAGTGTATGAGCCAGACTCAGCCTCTGTTTCTTGGAGAGAGCCGGGAGTCACGCGACACAAGCCTTTCCACTCTCTACCTCCTTAACACTCCACACACACACACACACACACACACACACACACACACACACACACACACACACGCTACACAAGCTTTTAAGAGTGGCCACGCTCTCCTTTCCACTCTCTACCTCCTTAACACTCCACACACACACACACACACACACACACACACACACACACACACACACACACACACGCTACACAAGATTTTAAGAGTGGCCACGCTCTCCTTTCCACTCTCTACCTCCTTAACACTCTACACACACACACACACACACACACACACACTACACAAGCTTTTAAGAGTGGCCACGCTCTCCTTTCCACTCTCTACCTCCTTAACACTCCACACACACACACACACACACACACACACACACACACACGCTACACAAGCTTTTAAGAGTGGCCACGCTCTCCTTTCCACTCTCTACCTCCTTAACACTCCACACACACACACACACACACACACACACACACACACACACACACACACACACACACACACACACAGAAACTACTGTATTGTGACTTTACAATGTGTTATATGAAGCCTATGTAAGAATAAATGACTACATATTTAACAATATTATGTTTAGAATATAAACAAGGTGGAACTCAAAAACATTTCACAACCTTTGGTTAGCAAAGGTTTTATTTTATTTATTTTTTAATAAAAAATATACACACATAGTAAAGGATCCTAATCAAGACTATGGTAAGGCTCCTACTTAACATGTCCTTGTCTTGTACAGAGATGTCAATAACAGATTTGAGGCATTTAATCAAATAAGATCTCTGAGCCTCTCGCTTGTAGTAGTAGAGACTTAAAACCTAATGTGCCAGTGTCAAGGCCGGGCACAGAGTTTTCCGTGTGTTACTCCTAGTGAACCCATCCGTGGGCAAGTGTGAGCTGCTTTGTATGATCGTGTCATGACCGTTTCCAAACCTTGTTTTTCAAATGTGAAGAATTCAGCAACGTCACACTCCTGAATTAATGCCACACAAAATATCGAATTTTCTTAAAGTTTTTGCGTACTGTGTGTACTTGACGAGATTGACTGGTGCACTAGGTACATTGCATAATCAGATCATAATATTTCTCCTTATTAGGTGACTTGTTTATTTCAAATATTAGGTGACTTGTTTATTTTAAAGTATTTTTACCTTTTGTGCATGAAATACACAGTGAAAAGTGACATGTGCAGCCATGTATTAAACTCTCGCCTCGTGAACAACATGAGCTGGTAGGGGTATTATGTAAGACAGAACGGGTGCAGGAGGCACCACATTCCTCGTTGTCAGAACAGAACCAGGTCCAAATCTGATGCCCATCAGGGTACTAGTCAGCACTGGGTCATGGCCCAGACACAATCGGGTCTATTCTGGGGACCCTGATGCTTTCAGAGATATTTTTATCTGCGAGACGGCGGCCCCTTTCTGGACTGCTGGAAAGCTTTGAGGAGGGCTGGAATGCGCTGCTCCATATGGGCGACCTGGGACTGTCTGGCCATCTGAATTGGCGCACTGATTGGAGCTAATTTCTTTTGATGGGTGGCTGGCTGCATGGGGTAGGGGACAGGAGCATGGGGAGGTCAGGCTGGGTTGGGGGGTGGGGGTGCGGGAGTCTGACCCTCATCAAGCCCTCCAGCACCACCCCTACCCCTGGTGAAATTTGGTAGGTGTGGGTGTGGGTGGGGCGAGGCTGGGCAGGAAAGGAATGCTACAAAATAACAAACCCTTGTAGGGAATTATGGGATGGCATTAGCGGCACTCGGCCTGAGAAACCTATACCCGCTGTGCACGGGGGCATTAGCGGCCTGAGAAACCTATACCCGCTGTGCACGGGGGCATTAGCGGCCTGAGAAACCTATACCCGCTGTGCACGGGGGGCATTAGCGGCACTCGGCCTGAGAAACCTATACCCGCTGTGCACGGGGGGCATTAGCGGCCTGAGAAACCTATACCCGCTGTGCACGGGGTGCATTAGCGGCCTGAGAAACCTATACCCGCTGTGCACGGGGGCATTAGTGGCCTGAGAAACCTATACCCGCTGTGCACGGGGGCGCGGGCAACCTGCAAAGCCAGCTGGGACATGTCAGTGTGGCAAACCCCTCAGAAGACTAATTACACAATCAGTTCTGTGTTCTTTCTGGCTGGGTAGTCTATGGCTCTATAGTAGTCTATAGGTTTCACAATCATGATTCTGTACTTCAAGAGGCTCAACATTGAACTCTGAAATTACATTTGTGTATTGGTTTTCATTTCATTAACATCCATTTAAGCTATCAGCTATGTAATCAAATACATTAGGTGTTTTTTTAAATATCATATTCTTTATGTGTTTGCTTGGCCGTTATTTGATGGCTGTTTGGTTAACAGTACATTTTCAGTTATGATTATTATGATGATATAATTCTATCTGGAAAAATTCTGATGTAAAATAATTTGTGCCAACATACGTTATCTTTGGCACCTGCCTCCCATCCGTACACGAATACACCTGCAACTGTCAAACATACGCATCTATTTAAGGTAAATGGGAACAGTGGCCATGATTTCCATGACTGTGAAACTTGTCAACTTTTAAACGTGTGCATGACTGCACATGTATGTATGTGAATATGATATCCTACATCTGATACAACATGTGAATACGATACCCAACTATTAATTAATTAATACTATTAATACTAACCCAAATATTATTTTATGTCATTATCACTTTAAATGCTGGTCAAAAATAATATTTGTAAATGCTGTTTGTTTTCCTAGCCTGGCCTCTGAGGAAACAGGAACAATGCATCAAGCAACAAAATAAACATGTGAAGTGTGTCAGACAAAGCTCAAATCATCCACTTGAGCTTATACAAAACTAAGAGAGCGCTGCAGAATGACTAGACCAATTATTTATATAGCAACGAAGAGGCTGCTGCATGATAACAAGCAGAGTGGAGAATGAGGGACAATGATTTTTGGCCGAGGAGTATCTAAGTGAATTTACCATTCATCTATCTATTTAGACATTCTGGATAATTGCCCCCGCTGAGGAGTTTCTGCTGGTCTTTTTCTTTGTCTGTCTGTTTGTTAGCAAAATAACTCTGTTAAGTTCTGAACGTACCGTTCTGCAGTTTTTACAGTATGTCAGTATTCTGACTGCCTTGAGGTGATTCTTTTTTGGTAAAAATCGTTTCATTGGTTACCTCACATAAAATATCCCAAAATCTTAAAAAGATGTATCTCTCAATACTGGTGAGATTTAAACATTTCAAATAAATAATTGACAAAATAAAAAAACGGGGGTGGGGGTCTCAGTGAAGACTGAGTGAAGATGAAGCACATACTGATTAAGAAGTGTATCTGTGGAGTACATGTCACATGGAACTTGTGTTGGTTGAGCCTCCGCTAACCTGAGAATACAAATGCCTGGTAAGGCTCATTCTCCTCATAGTGTTGGACACATTTCAGTCAAGCAGCTAGCTGATGGCACGTTGTCAGTGAGTGAGAACATGGAAAGCCCCCGACCCCCTACCCACCCCCACACGCACATGCACACACACAACAAACACACCCGCGCACACACACGCACACACACACACTCTCACACATACACACTCACACTCACACTCACACACAGGCACATGCACACACACACACACACACACACACACACACACACACACACACACACACACACACACACACACACACACACACACACACACATACACACTACACACTCACACTCACACACAGGCACATGCACACACACACACACACACACACATGCACTCTCTCTCTCTCCACTACCACCACCACTCCTGCGGTCAAAATCCCATCACTTAACTGTGAATCTCTCTAGCTAGTGGAGAGAAGCCTGACCTGAGCCCTGGATGTGTGTCTGGGATTTCCTGCAGCCTCACCACCCTCTCGCCCACAGCTGCAGCCTCACCACCCTCTCGCCCACAGCTGCAGAGCTGCAGCATCACCACCCTCTCGCCCACAGCTGCAGCCTCACCACCCTCTCGCCCACAGCTGCAGCCTCACCACCCTCTCACCCACAGCTGCAGCCTCACCACCCTCTCGCCCACAGCTGCAGCCTCACCACCCTCTCGCCCACAGCTGCAGCCTCACCACCCTCTCACCCACAGCTGCAGCCTCACCACCCTCTCGCCCACAGCTGCAGCCTCACCACCCTCTCGCCCACAGCTGCAGAGCTGCAGCCTCACCACCCTCTCGCCCACAGCTGCAGCCTCACCACCCTCTCGCCCAGTGCTGCAGCATCACCACCCTCTCGCCCACAGCTGCAGCCTCACCACCCTCTCACCCAGTGCTGCAGTGCTGCAGCCTCACCACCCTCTCACCCACAGCTGCAGCGCTGCAGCCTCACCACCCTCTCGCCCACAGCTGCAGCCTCACCACCCTCTCACCCACAGCTGCAGTGCTGCAGCCTCACCACCCTCTCGCCCACAGCTGCAGCGCCCACCACCCTCTCGCCCACAGCTGCAGCCTCACCACCCTCTCACCCACAGCTGCAGCCTCACCACCCTCTCGCCCACAGCTGCAGCGCCCACCACCCTCTCGCCCACAGCTGCAGCCTCACCACCCTCTCACCCACAGCTGCAGCCTCACCACCCTCTCGCCCAGTGCTGCAGCATCACCACCCTCTCACCCACAGCTGCAGTGCCCACCACCCTCTCACCCACAGCTGCAGCCTCACCACCCTCTCACCCACAGCTGCAGCCTCACCACCCTCTCGCCCAGTGCTGCAGCCTCACCACCCTCTCACCCACAGCTGCAGCCTCACCACCCTCTCACCCACAGCTGCAGCCTCACCACCCTCTCACCCACAGCTGCAGCCTCACCACCCTCTCACCCACAGCTGCAGTGCTGCAGCATCACCACCCTCTCACCCACAGCTGCAGTGCCCACCACCCTCTCACCCACAGCTGCAGCATCACCACCCTCTCACCCACAGCTGCAGCATCACCACCCTCTCACCCACAGCTGCAGCCTCACCACCCTCTCACCCACAGCTGCAGCCTCACCACCCTCTCACCCACAGCTGCAGCCTCACCACCCTCTCGCCCAGTGCTGCAGCCTCACCACCCTCTCACCCACAGCTGCAGCCTCACCACCCTCTCACCCACAGCTGCAGCCTCACCACCCTCTCGCCCACAGCTGCAGTGCCCACCACCCTCTCGCCCACAGCTGCAGTGCTGCAGCCTCACCACCCTCTCGCCCACAGCTGCAGCCTCACCACCCTCTCGCCCACAGCTGCAGCCTCACCACCCTCTCACCCACAGCTGCAGTGCTGCAGCATCACCACCCTCTCACCCACAGCTGCAGTGCTGCAGCATCACCACCCTCTCACCCACAGCTGCAGCATCACCACCCTCTCACCCACAGCTGCAGCATCACCACCCTCTCGCCCACAGCTGCAGCCTCACCACCCTCTCACCCACAGCTGCAGTGCTGCAGCATCACCACCCTCTCACCCACAGCTGCAGTGCTGCAGCATCACCACCCTCTCACCCACAGCTGCAGCCTCACCACCCTCTCACCCACAGCTGCAGCGCCCACCACCCTCTCACCCACAGCTGCAGCGCCCACCACCCTCTCACCCACAGCTGCAGCCTCACCACCCTCTCGCCCAGTGCTGCAGCATCACCACCCTCTCACCCACAGCTGCAGCCTCACCACCCTCTCGCCCACAGCTGCAGCCTCACCACCCTCTCGCCCACAGCTGCAGCCTCACCACCCTCTCGCCCACAGCTGCAGTGCTGCAGCCTCACCACCCTCTCAGTCAGAGCTGCAGCCTCACCACCCTCTCACCCAGAGCTGCAGCGCCCACCACCCTCTCACCCACAGCTGCAGCCTCACCACCCTCTCACCCAGAGCTGCAGTGCTGTGGTGGCACTCACTCTAACACAGGATCATCGCCACCATTCCAAACACAAACAGCGGGCAGCAATGCTGGGACTAAGATTCCTTAGCCAAGCAAAGAAAAGGATCAGCAACCCTCGGATTCTTACTGCAGAGACAAGAGGAGGGTGCTCATCTCTGTACTGGGAGAGGAGATCATCGTTACAAGATAAAAGCTGACCTCTTGAGTTATCTTTATATTTTGCTTCTTGTGTTAAATCAGCAGAAAGAGGGTTAGGACTGGAAAGCAAACTAATCAACTACAAAGCATGCAAACCCTGTAAATATTGTGACAACAATGTAGTGGGCACTGATAAAAGCTTGTTGTGCTAGCAGGAGTCTTTGGCAAATGCAAAGGATGTTGCTGATGTGCTGTGATAGTTTGCATGTTGCCCTGCCCTGACCATAGGACTATAGACACTCCTGACACGGTGCTCAGCCTGGGCAGTTACTGCCGGATAGCAGGTGTGTTTGTGTCCTTCTATCATTTTACATGCTCAGATGTCTAAGGGCTCATTCACACCAAACACTCTCCGTATTCAGCGCGTGGCCGTATTCTGTCCGTACAGTATGTTTCTATGGTGATAGAATACGCTCAGAATACGCTCAGAACACGGTTGCGGTGGGAATGGTCTCATCTGCCAACGTGCATTCTAAATGAATACGGACAGAATATGCTCAGAATACGGCCACGCGCTGAATACGCAGAGAGTTTGGTGTGAATGGTCCCTAATGCGTCGTTATTAATATATCCAAACGTATATATATCAATAACGTCTGGCCAAGAATGCTTGAGTGAGTAATGCCTTTTTTTTTTATCTGCCACTTGAAAAAGGGCCATTTGATTAATTAATTCCCATGTCTCTGCTAGTGGAGGGCTTTGCCTCCCAAGCTCCCAAGGCTTTCAGCAGGCCCATGTGTTTGTTCACGAGGCACAGTAGCATCTTTTTATAGCACAGCCTAATACATACTGAAGTGGCCCCTGAGTTAGAAGAGGAGGAAAAGAGCCTCTCCACTCTAGCTGCGCATTCACTGGGACGGAGTTTTAAATGTGTTTCAGGGGCCTGCAAACTTCTTCGTCTTACATCAGAAACCCCTATTCAATGTCCTTTCAGGGTTTGGCTATTTCTCATGTATTACATTTTGGATGTAGCTGAAGACATGGTTCAACAATCAAACTGCTGTACTATGCCCTGGTTACCAGTGTAAGATTGTACTGTTTATTTAGTTTTTAAAAGTAATGACTACATGAGAGAAGACAGTAAAAAACATACATATTTGGGTATAGCATACATAGATTTATTTTAATAAGCAGTGCCAAACACATGTCATTTGTGGGCCTGAATTGTGTAATAGAGCAAGATTGAAGATACTATTATTAGGATTATTATTAGAATTATTAGAATGATGATGATTATTATTAATAACAATAATAAAAACATAATGCTATTAATAATAATAATAATAATAATAATAATAATAATAATAATAATAAGCTACTAAAATACAAAAGCATAATGCTACACAATGTATAAGTTGTATGCCGTATAGTAGCACATATTATTTATCTTATGTTGTCATTTCTTAATAATCAAAACATACACACTAAACCTTTTATACGCCTACTAAGCAATACTTAAGATTCATCAAAGTTACAATCGCCTCTGTACAAAGTACCTACTCATGCACGACGTCGCCAGCAAGATCATGCAAGGACAACATGTACACTCAGAAAACTGTCATACTCACAATATCTCTGTGGTTGTAGGAAAATCTGGGATATAATCTAAATATGCGCAGGAAATTGTGTACGTCGTTAGCTCAGAGCAGTCACAAAGTTCTGGGCAGGTTGAGTTTTCCTCATACGGCTGGCTCGGTGATGCAAGGAGGATAACCAGCAATAGTGTGAGCATGTACATCTCTATTCGTCGATAGCGAGTCATATCACAACCGTTGGCCAAAATTAAAAGTTGTGTTACTCCTCCGCCCAATCATAAGCAGGTTATTATTTCACGTAATTGTTTCTATTTAATGATGATGAGAAATCAGAGCAAATATCAGCCCTCATCTGCCCGTAAAGTGAAAAAGAAACGTCCCTTTTTTTCTGTGCGCTGAAGTTGTTGTAACGCTCCCTGCTGAAGACTGACGTTGCTCACACGCGTGCACCTCGCTTGGCTGTGAATTCCATGTCATGAGCTTGTGTTGAAATCAGGGGGGATGCATTGCGTCTTGGAGGTGGTCGCTGTCGGAGGATACACGAAAGTTGGCGAAGAGTGAGGCTCTGCGACATGAATTTATGGCAGAAAGATGCATGCAATCTTTCAAGAATTAAAAAATCGAACTATCTATTAATTAAAATGACTTAACATCCACAGTTAATTTGTCGTTATGGATATGTGTGTAGCCCGTGTGAAGTAATATTTGTTGCAACCAGACCTAATATAACAATAATAATAATAATAATAATAATAATAATAATAATAATAATAATAATAATAATAATAACAAGACGCTGAAATGCTGAAATGAAAAAGTAAAAGGTTGACAAAAAAAGTTGAATTCCTTGTCAGAAAACACGCACATTACTTACGCTTAATTAAGCTAATTATTATTGAGTCGCTTATCTAATCCTTGATATCATGTAACCACTACCAGGTACTAAAATGTATCTAGCCTGTGCTCAAGAGCGGTTCATGTGGCGCAAAATATAAACAAAGCAATAGAGGGGGGCCGCTTTGGATGTAGTTTCCCTCTGGTTCAATATACCAAGATCATACACACTTCAAAACTACAAGTCCCTTCCACATTGCGCCACTTCCACCGTTTGTTTTCTTCCTGTTTCAAGGCGGTCAGTTTAAGTTGCCATAGCAGGGAATAGTGTGGGGTCTCAACTCAACTTTGCAGGTGCAAAAGCTTGGAAGAAATTATGCCTTTCTGTTAACGATACACCCAAATAGAGGTAGGATTACATCTTGCACATTCTTTATAGTTGGCTTTGCTTCAGAGTTGGCTTTCATAAGGAACGACTTGAAAATGAATGGATTTGAATAAAATGTTGATTGCTAAATAACGGATAGCTAGCTTGCTAATGGCATCATTGCTAATCAGCTAGTCCGCTGCTGTATTAGGTAGGCTAAGATTTTGTTCACTACTTAGTTATTGACAAGGGCATTGAAGGATCTTTTGTTGACATCTATCCGTGTTTGCTCGTATAATGTATAGTGTGTAGTGGCAAACGTTTCTGAGAACGTTATCTGCAGTTTGTGTGGGGTTACAAAAGGAGAGGTAGTGATACTATCGATATCAAACATAGTTTATAGAAAATATTATTGACCTTACCTAATCCCGCCAGTTAGTGGAAACGTTAAATGACTTGCTTGCTTGTTCGTCAGTTGTGGTTACAGTTATACAGTGTTCACGTCCCCTCCCACACACACTTTAATTGTTACAGATGTCTGCCTTGATTGAGACATGGAGTCCTCAAGTGGATCTGAAACTTTCGACCGACCAAGGAGATATCGCTCACGGGGTAGAGAACCGCAGCGAGCACGTAGTCGTGACAAACCTGGTGCTGATGCCACTATTTCAGAGAAAATTGACACACTGGCCAGTACGCTGCAGGTATGAAGTCTGTAATTTTTGGGATGTTGTTCACAAACCAGTTTGACAGTGTGACTGCAAATTGTGCCTTAAACCGGCCTAATGTTTGTTTTTAACATAATAATTGCAGGACACCAGTGTCAATCTCCACAGAGTGGATCAGATGTTGGGACAGTACCGAGAGCACACAGACGACCAAGCTGAAGCCATGGCAACAGTACGTGTTATCAGTAACCCCTAGTGTTTGTAGCTTGTTAATCTTGGATCATGACAAGTAGCTGGGTTTTTTGTTTGTAGCTAAGGGACACCTTGGAGGACTCCATCAAGAAACTTCAAAGTCCACACCTTCGCAGAGCTTCTGCTAGTCATAGTGCATCTTTCTCCACTCTGCACAGTAGTGACCTGGAGGACGGCAGCAGCTCAGGTAGTCTTTATAAGACCCCACTTTTCTTTGATGATCTAATATTACCAGTCGGATTCACCTACTTTATCATTACAGTGCAGCTCATGATGTAATTCACATCCAGAGAGAACTCAGTATTTTTCTTGATGACGTAATCTATGGAGTCCAGCTGTGCACTCCACTGATGTGTCTTTACTGTTATTATTCAGATGGCCTTCGCCACTGCCCCACGTCCCCACTGAAAGATTATGGCGGTGCGGACATGGGCAGCAGGAGGAGGTCAAGGTCTGCCACTGTGCGCTTCAGAGACCCAGGACAGACTGAGGATGTATGTGTAGCCTGAAAAAAAAGATGAATTTGTCACATTGTTTTTGAAATGTCAAAATCCACCTGTGACCAGCATGAAGCTACAGTCACTGTGATAATGTGTACTGTGTAAATGTCCACTCTGTCCAGATTCACGCCCTTCACCGGTCCCTCCGAGACCTGCGCAGCGACCAGCTCCGCCTCGCTGATGACATCAACAGAGAAATCCACAGAAGGAACCGGTCAGTGCCGGCAGTGCTTCTTCAGTGCACTATGACAACAACAATAATAATTACTATAATATATATAAACGATAATAATTACTGTAATATATATAAACAATAATAATTACTGTAATATATATAAACAATAATAATTACTGTAATATATATAAACAATAATAATTACTGTAATATATATAAACAATAATAATTACTGTAATATATATAAACAATAATAATTACTATAATATATATAAACAATAATAATTACTGTAATATATATAAACAATAATAATTACTGTAATATATATAAACAATAATAATTACTGTAATAATGGTACATTTTATTTGTAACGCTCTTCCGACTTAGTAGTTTGAAGTGCTTCATAGATTTAAAAAAAAAAAGAGAAATAAAAGGTAAAACTAACAAACAAGCACAACTGTAGAGCTCTTTTCTGCAGCATGTGGCTGTAATGAGGCCTAGCTAATTAATGTAATGATTTACGGTTCTCTGCTAGGTCTGAGGTGCAAACCAAGAGGACTTTGGAGAATCTCAATGGCCGACTGCAAGCATCTCAGAAGGGCCCAGTAAGTTTGGTTGTAGATAACAAGATTGGATTCCCTGTGCTCACGAACAGTTTGAGGCAACAGGAGGTCATGTACTTGTTTCCATACAGGCTTTTCATAGGCGATGATTGACTTGCAATCTCAGATGGGTTAGTGTATGCAGATATGGTCAGTTAAATTGCTTTGTTTTTAGCGGTCCCCAGTGGTTATTCTGCATTATTACACTTGCTTAAATACTCACAAGCTGCTTAATATAAAACTGGAGAACTTTGGAGAAAAATAAGAAATCAACATTTTTTTCCATTCATCTCATTTAAAATAATTATTTTTGATTGCACTTGGATCAAAGCCTTTTTTATATAAATAGCATGTGCGAAAACCTGCAAAGGCAGACTTGAAAAGATTAGAGAATCTGTTTAGTCGTCCTTGACAGACCAAATCTCCTTTGCATTTGTCTTTGTATGCAATAAGGGCTACGTTGCTAGTATTAACACCACAGCTCAATCTTCATCACAGAATAATATGTACATGCCCCTCACCACTTGGTCTTGTTTCACTTACATTAACACTGGCCTTAGACTCACATAGTCCTTAAAGGAGAACTTTGGTGTAAAATGAAAATTGGCATGTTAAAACATCATACCGAGTTGGTATGTCTACAGAGGAGCAAAATTGATTTAGCCTGTTGCATTCAGAGTTTAACTATTTTTTATCGTTTGTCCCAGAAGGCTAACAATGGAAGTGGTAGGTGCCCTTAGACGAAGCATGACGACTACGCTATTTTTAAACCATTAAAACAGCTCGAGGAAACTCCACACTCCACACTCTGTCTCCCTCCCCGCCCCTGTCTCTGTCCCTGTCCCTGTCTCTGTCTCTGTCTCTGCCCCTGTCTCTGTCTCTGTCTCTGTCTCTGTCCCTGTCTCTGTCTCTGTCTCTGTCTCTGTCCCTGTCTCTGTCTCTGTCTCTGTCTCTGTCTCTGTCTCTGTCCCTGTCTCTGTCTCTGTCTCTGTCTCTGTGTTGAAGGTGGCAGTACGTGTTGAGCAGCGTCTTCAGGACATTGAGAGGGGGATTCACTCAGAGCCTCAGCAAGGATCTGAGAGGCAGCGCACACAATTGCATGAGCCCAGTCATTTTCAGCAGGTGCGTATCAATACACACACACACACACACACACACACACACACACATACACACACACAGACACACAGATAAGTACATGTCTGAGCATGTACCACTCACAAGTCCTGATAGACCATGTTTGCATATATTACCAAGAGATAATGCCTATGCGCCAGCCCCCCAACCGTGCCCCATACTAACCTGACACCATGTTAGCTCAAGCTAATACTTACATACATTTGCCTTAAAAAAGTGAGCATACCCATACTCACATGCTTACACAGGAATATACACCGTTAGGATCATAGTGCAGTTGCAGATGAATCAGTTGTAGAGCACAGCAGCTCTTGAGCCACATTGTCTCTATTGTGCTGGTCAGTTGCTATGGGACTCCCAACTGGAGCTGTAATCGGGCCTTAAACATGCTTGACAGCATGACAGTTTTTCTAAAGCCAGAACCCGTTTATAGCCCAACATGATTCAAATATGCGCATACAGACAGATCTTTTGCCTTTTGTCAAGAATGAGACATTTATACATTTTAACATCAATGACAAACGTGAAAAGTTGAAACAAACATGTAAGTTGGAACAAATAAATAACATAATTAGCAGTGGCTAGCCTCCTTTTCACCTTCGCAGCATCCATTTTCGCATCTGTCATTAACTCATTAAAACCAATCACCAGCTCTTTCAGTTACCGCACACTTGGCCCGAACCTGGCCCGAGCCCGTGCAGAATGACAGAAACTAAGCCCGAATCCAACCGAAACCGTTGGGCCCTGTCGGGCTCGGGCAAAGATCTTCAGCTCTACTCCCAACAGTCAAGTAAAAATGGTGCAACCCACCAACTCTCCAGAAGGTGGCAGTGTCAGGCTGCTGCTGCTGCTGCTGCTGCTGCTGCTGCTCTCACGCGAGGCCTCGCCTGCCTTCTCTCTGTCTCTGGCATCCTGCAAGAGCACTGATAAACAGCCTCCAATTTCCATTTTATCCTCTCTGCTTCTCTAATGGAAATACAGTGGGCCCCAGGCAAGCCACAGGACATGCATTTGTTCCCCAATTAAGGAGAATAAATGAAAGAGGCAAATGAACGAGAGGACAGAAAACAGAAAACAAACAAACTCTTAAGCAGCTAACTGGATGCAGGGAGAAACAACTCACGTAAATGACTCTTGTGCACCTTCAGTAAAAGCCTTATGCCGGGCCATTTAAGCAAGGGTTAGTTACAAGAAGAAAGGGAAGATGCTTCCATTGTTTTTTTTCTTTTTAAACCATTTCATGAAACCAAGTGAGGAGAGAGTGAAAGACATTGTCTGTAAAGGAATGCAGTTGTGCATGTGTACAAGAGTGTGTGTGTGTATGTGTGTGTGTATGTGTGTGTGTATGTGTGTGTGTATGTGTCTGTGTATGTGTCTGTGTATGTGTGTGTATGTGTCTATGTATGTGTGTGTCTGTGTATGTGTGTGTATGTGTCTGTGTATGTGTGTGTCTGTGTATGTGTGTGTATGTGTATGTGTATGTGTATGTGTATGTGTGTGTATGTGTCTGTGTATGTGTGTGTATGTGTGTGTATGTGTATGTGTATGTGTGTGTATGTGTATGTGTATGTGTGTGTGTCTGTGTATGTGTGTGTATGTGTCTGTGTGTGTCTGTGTATGTGTGTGTATGTGTATGTGTATGTGTGTGTATGTGTATGTGTATGTGTGTGTGCCCTCTACATTTTGCTCCATTTGCTCTGTCTGGTTTTGCTTCTCTGTGTCCCTCATCTGTGGCTCCTCTCCCAGCCCCATTGAAAACAATAGGCAATGGCTAGTCTGGTTTTAGCTAACTTTAGCCTAGTAACTACCAGCCTAAACATGTATTTTCCATTGCTACAAATCAGCTAATATTACTGGAAACTCACAAGAAATACAAACACTGACTAAAAACTTTTAGGATTTTGTTCAGTTTTATCCACAAACCAACTTAGGTGCAAACCTGCAGTACGTTTATTAAGCTAACTTTTTGCCTTATCCTATCATCACTCATAAGGTCTTATAAAGCTGAAAACACTGTAAATATACACACTGACTCAAACCTTTTCAGATTTATCCAGTTTAACTCCGAAATCATGATGTAAACCTGCAAAGTCATGTTTCACTCCTCTGACACGCAAGGTTCCCGAACTACTTTGGCATTTGACACCTCTGATGAGGAGAGGATTGCCGTGTGTGTCGAATGAAGTATATATGGGCGCGCGGCGCTGTGACATCACTTTTGCACGTGCACTTCTGCGCGCGGCGAGTATATCCCTAGCTTAACTGTAATGTAATAATAATGTAATAATGATTGCAGTTTTATGGTAGTAATAAAGATAAGAATAATAATAATAAAAGTTGCTGTACCTGACGGGACCCTGGGCGTGTCCTTGTGTGCTTTTGTCCTTATGCGATTGTGTCCTTTTGTACTTGTGTCCTTATGTGCTTGTTTCCTTATGCGCTTGTGTCGTTGTGTGCTGGTGTCCTTGTGTCCTTGTGTGCTTGTGTCCTTGTGTGTTTGTGTCCTTATGTGCTTGTGTGCTTGTGTCCTTGTGTCCTTGTGTGCTTGTGTCTTTATGTGCTTGTGTCCTTGTGTGCTTGTGTGCTTGTGTCTTTATGTGCTTGTGTACTTGTGTCCTTGTGTGCTTGTGTCTTTATGTGCTTGTGTCCTTGTGTGCTTGTATGCATGTGTCCTTATGTGCTTGTGTCCTTGTATGCATGTGTCCTTATGTGCTTGTGTCCTTGTGTGCTTGTATGCATGTGTCCTTATGTGCTTGTGTCCTTGTATGCATGTGTCCTTATGTGCTTGTGTCCTTGTGTGCTTGTATGCATGTGTCCTTATGTGCTTGTGTCCTTGTATGCATGTGTCCTTATGTGCTTGTGTCCTTGTGTGCTTGTGTCCTTGTATGCTGGCCTGTGGTTGGTGCAGATGGAGCGTGAGCTGGACCTGGCCAGAAGGAGGCTGGAGCAGTCGGAGGGCGGGAGGGACACACTTGTCCAGCAGGTAGGCCGTAGCACCCGCCACTCAATCTGCCTCCACCAATGAGAGTGAGGCTATGTGGTTCGACTTGATGGAAGACCTCCAACTGATCCTCTAGGTAGTGAAGAGCATGTAGTCTATAAGCAGAGTTGTGTTTTGGAGTATTCCAGTAAGGATCACACCACAGCAGTGGAGAATAATTCTTCCTGATTATATTTCAATAAGTGATTGTATTGTCACAACTTTCTTGTTAATCTGAATATTCAGTTCTTTACGTTAATGTGTGTGTGGGCGTGCATGCTTATATTTGTGTGTGTGTGTGTTTGTTTGTGTTTTTGTGTGTGTGTGCGCCTGTGTTATGTGTGTGTGCGTGTGTGTGTGTGTGTGTGTGTGTGCCTGTGTGCCTCCATGTGTTTTGTGTGTTTTTGTTTTTGTGTGTGCCTTCATGTGTGCTTGTGTTTGTGTGTGTGTTCATGTTTTTGTGTGTGTGTGTTGATGTCAGGTGGAAGACATGCGTGCCCAGCTGCTGAGGACGGAGAGGGAGCGTGTGGAGCTGCAGCAGCAGGTGTCCCTGCTCTCGGCCCAGCACAGGCGCAGCGGACGCGGGGAGGGCAGGAGAGCCGGAGGAGGGGGAGAGGGGGGCTGGGCCCCAGGTGAGTTGTGGCATTGGGGGGGGGTGCAGGCAGCTGTGCTGCTCTGCAGGAATGGGAGGGGGGGCCGGGCCACAGGTGCGCTGTGCTGCTCTGCAGGCATTAGATGGGGCAGTGCAGGCAGGGGTGGGCAACCAGCTAATGGAGTCAGAAGTGGAGGGGGGAGAGAAGGCAGGAGAGGGATGATGGGAGGACAGGACATGACATGAGCAGGAGGACGAGAGAGGTTAGGGTGTGAAGTGGACAAAATATGGTTAGAACGATCAAATCTCGAATGTGTCGCATGATCTGCCAAAAAGGAGTTAGATGTTGCAGTTTATGTGTTGTCCTGGAAGAAACGATAGTCCCTTGTCCAAGATACATAATGTTCAGTTACAAAACAAGACTATTTTGTTGGCTGTATTACCTTTGAAATTGAAAATAATACCTGTAAATACACAAAGATAACCAAAATGCCTGGTTTTGCTTGTGTGTGTGTGTGTGTGTGTGTGTGTGTGTGTGTGTGTGTGTGTGTGTGTGTACTGGAGCAGAGCGGGTGGCACTAGAGAGAGAAGCCCAGGATTGGAGAGGCCAGCTGGACCACATCTCACTTAGTGACCTGGAGGAGCTCAAAAGAGTCCTGGAGCACAAGGACCGTGAGAGAGCCCAACTCTGCTCTCAAGTTCAGGTGTGTGTGTGTGTGTGTCTAAGTGATTGAGAGAGTAACAGAGGAGCCATGAGTCAGAGGCCAGCTGTCCACTCGAGTGTGTAAGAGTGACTGCTTATGTCCAAGAGAGAAGGAGAGAAGTGCTTCGGAAAAGCTGAGCCCACACAGCTGTGGGAGTATGCCCGCAGGTGTATAAGAAATGTAGCCCTTGGTTTTAGCTTACATTATCTTACACAGGCCTAGAATCTTCAACTTGAACTATCCACGATAAATCTCTGACAGATACATAGATCTATATAATAGATTTAAATCATCTCTGACAGATACATAGATCTATACAATAGATTTAAATCATCTCTGACAGATACATAGATCTATATAATAGATTTAAATCATCTCTGACAGATACATAGATCTATATAATAGATTTAAATTATCTCTGACAGATACATAGATCTATATAATAGATTTAAATCATCTCTGACAGATACATAGATCTATATAATAGATTTAAATCATCTCTGACAGATACATAGATCTATATAATAGATTTAAATCATCTCTGACAGATACATAGATCTATATAATAGATTTAAATCATCTCTGACAGATACATAGATCTATATAATAGATTTAAATCATCTCTGACAGATACATAGATCTATATAATAGATTTAAATCATCTCTGACAGATACATAGAGCTATATAATAGATTTAAATCATCTCTGACAGATACATAGATCTATATAATAGATTTAAGTCATATCTGACAGATACATAGATCTATATAATAGATTTAAATCATCTCTGACAGATACATAGATCTATATAATAGATTTAAATCATCTCTGACAGATACATAGAGCTATATAATAGATTTAAATCATCTCTGACAGATACATAGATCTATATAATAGATTTAAATCATCTCTGACAGATACATAGAGCTATATAATAGATTTAAATAATCTCTGACAGATACATAGATCTATATAATAGATTTAAATCATCTATGACAGATACATAGATCTATATAATAGATTTAAATCATCTCTGACAGCCACCACTATGTAGGGCAGCTGTGGTTAAGGACTTGGTCCTGCAATCGGAAGGTTGCCGGTTCAAATCCTGCCCAACCCATGGTTGAGATGCCCTTGAGCAAGGCATCTAACCCCACACTGCTCCAGGGACTGTAACTAAAACCCTGTAAATATCTGTAAGTTGCTCTGGATAAGAGCGTCAGCTAAGTGTAATGTAACGTAGTGGCTACCAGAGGTTGCCCAATAATTGTCTGTAATTCATTGTGTTATGTGGGCCATCTCTGGGCCACAGCAAGATTCCTATGTGGGTATGACACAATAGTCACTCACACACACACACACACACACACACACACACACACACACACACACACACACACACACACACACACACACACACACACACACACACACACACACCAATATGAACCAACTGTGTTTATGGAGTATGAGCTCTAGTAATTCAGAAACATTTCAAAAGTAATTTAAAAAGTAAAACAGGATGAAACATTTCAAAAGTAATTTAAAAAGTAAAACAGGATGGTATAGAAGCCTTTTGCAGTTGCTGCCTCATTGTGTATGGTTGTGAGGTCTGTGCATATAGGGCTTCTTGTAACTCCTGCCTCATTATGCATGTTTGTGAGGTGGATGTATATAGGTCCTCGTGCAATGGCTGCCTCATTACACATGTTTGTGAGGAGTGTGTCTGTACGTCCTTTTGGAATGGCTTCCTCTTTGTGTATGGTTGTGAGGTGCGTTCATCAGACACTCCTGTGAAACTCGCCGTGGACAAAGTTACATTGCTCTCGACACAAAAGGGACACGTGTTGTTAATGAATCTCCTCCACCACCACAGTCGTCGACTGCAGATGCATTCGGCCTCATCAAAGGCTGATAAGAGGTCACAAACTGCATTTTTTCATGGGGGCCGACGAGACCGAAGGCTCACCTATCTGTTGGAGAGGTTGACATGAGTGAATAGAAAACAAAATGTGTTTCTTTTTAAATCGAAAAAGAGGCGTAAGCCCTTTAGCTTTTCAGCGTGACTTTTTAGGTGCCTTGAGACTCATTGATGCTTTGCTAGTAAGCATTGAAGGAAGCACAAATAGTCTGCTCCAGTCTGCTCTGAATTTGAAAGAATAATATTCTGTACAGAAACTCTGTATGTTGTGTGTGTGTGTGTGTGTGTGCGTGTGTGTATACATGTGTACACATATGTACAAACGTATATGTATGCACGTGCTGCATATGCATTGTGTATATGTACATGGGGGTCTGATTTAGTAAGTGGATAAGGGTATCCTGGTATACCATGGACAGTCTCTGTCTTCTCCTGTGTTTGAAGCAGAAATGCGGTGTAAAATGAACTTTAGGTATGTTAAAACATGATAAGTTGCTATGTTTGCCGAGGAGCAAAACTACGCTGGCCTGTTGCATTTTAAACTTTGCTATTTTTTGCGTTTTTGTGAAAAAGGCTCAATGCTAGTAATCAGGGCACAGAGGAAGCTTTGAGGTATTGCTATTTTCAAACCATTAAACAAATGTAAAAAGAGTCTTTTTAATAAACGATATGTACATTTACAAATTTCTCAATGCCTCGTTTTGAATGCCATGGCCCTTTTACTACCAAGGCAATGTGGAGCGACTTTAAGCTTTTTTAATAGTTTAAAAATATCAATGTCTTCAAGCTTCCTCCATGACTTAGCACTAGCATGGTGAGCCTTTTTGACAAAAAAGTAAAAGTAGTAAAAAGTGAAATGCAGCAGGCTAGTGTAGTTAGTGTAGTGTAGCTAGTGTAGTTAGTGTAGTGTAGTTAGTGTAGTGTAGTTAGTGTAGTTAGTGTAGTTAATGTAGTGTAGTGTAGTGTAGTTATTGTAGTGTAGTTAGTGTAGTTAGTGTAGTTAATGTAGTGTAGTGTAGTTAGTGTAGTGTAGTTATTGTAGTGTAGTTAGTGTAGTTAGTGTAGTTAATGTAGTTTAGTGTAGTGTAGTTAGTGTAGTGAAGTTATTGTAGTGTAGTTAGTGTAGTTAGTGTAGTGTAGTGTAGTTAGTGTAGTGTAGTTAGTGTAGTTAGTGTAGTTAATGTAGTGTAGTGTAGTTAGTGTAGTGTAGTTAGTGTAGTGTAGTTATTGTAGTGTAGTTAGTGTAGTTAGTGTAGTTAGTGTAGTGTAGTTAGTGTAGTGTAGTTAGTGTAGTTAGTGTAGTGTAGTTAGTGTAGTGTAGTTAGTGTAGTTAGTGTAGTTAATGTAGTGTAGTGTAGTTAGTGTAGTGTAGTTATTGTAGTGTAGTTAGTGTAGTTAGTGTAGTTAATGTAGTGTAGTTAGTGTAGTGTAGTTAGTGTAGTGTAGTTAGTGTAGTTAATGTAGTGTAGTTAGTGTAGTGTAGTTATTGTAGTGTAGTTAGTGTAGTTAGTGTAGTTAGTGTAGTGTAGTGTACTGTAGTGTACTGTAGTTAGTGTAGTTAGAACATCACTATGTATATCATCCATCTATCCACTCATCCATCCATCCATCCATCCATCCATCCATCCATCCATCCATCCATCCATCAGTCTGAGGCAGTGCTTTCTCTTCAGGCCACTCTTAAAGATGCCCATGTCCTTCAGTAGCATTAATGCACATACATTAAGCAGCATAAGGAGCAGGCTGCTCTTTGGCCATGATGTGTGTAGTGGTGACATGGGCATGCCTGTAAGCATATGCTCCTCAGCCTACCCCATCTGCATGTGATGTTAGTCACTAATCCGTCCCCACTGAGACACACATGAGCCTGAGCTCATCATGAGGAACTCAGTAATAAGACACCGTAATCAGCGCTCTGTTGAGCTATCCCCAGACACCGCTAGCGTGCTTCATGACCTACTTTAGTACAATCCTCAGAATGATGCAGAGTGAGAAGAACATTCCTTAAAAGTGATTATTTATCCTTAAAAGTTTAGAATTGTAATTAGCTGTTTTCGTACTGTTATGGAGATGACACATAGGGCAGTATTTTTGGCAGTGTTACCAGGCAGTGTTACTAACAGATGTTGCTTGGGCACCCTTCACGTAATGCATTAAGCAAGACACTTTCTATTAGGAGAACTTAGCTGCTTGTTGTTGCCAGGCAACATTGCTCAAGCAGTTGCCCTATGTATCATCACCTGTAGTCTTTTTTAGCTGTAAGTGGTACCATTGCTACTTAGTCCTGTATTATCACCTGTAGTACCATTGCTACTTAGTCCTGTATCATCACCTGTAGTACCACTGCTACTTAGTCCTGTATCCTCACCTGTAGTACCACTGCTACTTAGCCCTGTGTATCATCACCTGTAGTACCACTGCTACTTAGCCCTGTGTATCATCACCTGTAGTACTACTCTACTTAGTCCTGTATCCTCACCTGTAGTACCACTGCTACTTAGTCCTGTATCATCACCTGTAGTACCACTGCTACTTAGTCCTGTATCCTCACCTGTAGTACTACTCTACTTAGCCCTGTATCATCACCTGTAGTACTACTCTACTTAGCCCTGTATCCTCACCTGTAGTACTACTCTACTTAGTCCTGTATCATCACCTGTAGTACCACTGCTACTTAGCCCTGTGTATCATCACCTGTAGTACCACTGCTACTTAGCCCTGTGTATCATCACCTGTAGTACCACTGCTACTTAGTCCTGTATCATCACCTGTAGTACTACTCTACTTAGTCCTGTATCCTCACCTGTAGTACCACTGCTACTTAGTCCTGTATCATCACCTGTAGTACCATTGCTACTTAGCCCTGTATCATCACCTGTAGTACTACTCTACTTAGCCCTGTATCCTCACCTGTAGTACCACTGCTACTTAGTCCTGTATCATCACCTTTAGTACCATTGCTACTTAGCCCTGTATCATCACCTGTAGTACCACTGCTACTTAGTCCTGTATCATCACCTGTAGTACTACTCTACTTAGCCCTGTATCCTCACCTGTAGTACTACTCTACTTAGTCCTGTATCATCACCTGTAGTACCACTGCTACTTAGTCCTGTATCATCACCTGTAGTACTACTCTACTTAGCCCTGTATCATCACCTGTAGTACCATTGCTACTTAGTCCTGTATCCTCTCCTGTAGTACTACTCTACTTAGTCCTGTATCCTCACCTGTAGTACTACTCTACTTAGCCCTGTATCCTCACCTGTAGTACTACTCTACTTAGTCCTGTATCTTCACCTGTACTACTACTCTACTTAGCCCTGTATCATCACCTTTAGTACCACTGCTACTTAGCCCTGTATCCTCACCTGTAGTACCACTGCTACTTAGCCCTGTATCCTCACCTGTAGTACCACTGCTACTTAGCCCTGTGTATCATCACCTGTAGTACTACTCTACTTAGTCCTGTATCATCACCTGTAGTACTACTCTACTTAGTCCTGTATCCTCACCTGTAGTACTACTCTACTTAGTCCTGTATCATCACCTGTAGTACCACTGCTACTTAGCCCTGTATCATCACCTATAGTACTACTCTACTTAGCCCTGTATCATCACCTGTAGTACCACTGCTACTTAGCCCTGTATCATCACCTTTAGTCTTCTTTAGCTATAAGTAGTGCTACTGCTACTTACTACCACACCACTGCTAGTAGTAGTGCTGGTGGAAGTTGTAGTTTTATACCGTGGTAACCTGCTGTGTGTCTTAAGGCCTGTTTAGACTGAGAACTACAACTAAGACTATAATGACATGAGGGTCAGCATTAAAGAATGATATAGTGAGGTCAACACTGTCATTGTGAGTGTAAGCAGCTACTGGAACATGATGTCCTGTAAATTCAAGAGCTTCTATTTGGCCGCAGTGCTTTTAGCTGTGCTTTATCATTTGGCTCTGGAAGTTATCCCAACAGTATCTTTCAGCACTGTATTGTTATAGGTAAGGTGTGATCTCCGCCATCATCTAAAATTATTCATTTATTAATTAATTTATTTATTAAGACATTCTTATGGTTAAAGTTTTTTCCTTGCATGAACAGCCCTTTACACGTAGCAGTGGTAGTAGTGTTAGCAGAAGTAGTAGTGCTGACGGCTATCCTCAGATTCTCCTGTGTGTGTGTTTGTGTGTGTGTGTGCGTGTGTGTGAGATTGCTGTGGTGTGTGAGATTGCTGTGGTGTGTGTGTGTGTGTGTGTGTGTGTGTGTGTGAGATTGCTGTGGTGTGTGTGTGTGTGTGTGTGTGAGAGAGAGATTGCTGTGGTGTGTGTGTGTGTGTGTGTGAGATTGCTGTGGTGTGTGTGTGTGTGTGTGTGTGTGTGTGTAGGCGGAGGTGGTGTCGGAGCGGGAGCAGGCGCGGCTGGTGCGGGCGAAGCTGGAGCTGATGAAGGAGGAGTGTGCGCGCCTCAGCGAGGAGCACAGCGGCAGAGAGGAGGCACACACACACCTCCTCCGCAGGGAGCAGGCCCTCAAGGCCCAGCTGGAGGACAAGGTGAGGAGTCGCACACACACCTCCTCCGCAGGGAGCAGGCCCTCACGGCCCAGCTGGAGGACAAGGTGAGGAGGGGGAGGAGGAGGAGGTGAGGGAAGAAGGGAGGAGGAGAGGCAGGAGGAGGAGGTGAGGGGAGAATACTTGCATGCAGGTTCACATGGGTTTCTGTGTGTGTGTGTGTGTGTGTGTGTGTGTGTGTGTGTGTGTGTGCATACATATACAGGGTGGCCGCGGGTCCTTAAAGTATTAAATGGTAATGGTATTAAATTTCGTTTTTGTCAAATAAGGCCTTGAAAAGTCTTAAAATGTCTTCAATTTTCAACCCAAAGGTCTTAAAAGTGAGGGGACTCCATTCCATTTCTTCCTTGTTGTTGAATTTAGGAGCGGAAAAAAGTTCGGTGGCCACCATGACTGTAAATATTATTTACATCGTTGGTGGCTACTTACTGTATCGCTCGCATAGATTTTGGGCTTTACAAGCAACCGTCATTATTTGATGCGCGCGCTGTCATTCAGCATTCCAATCAGTTACGTTCAATGGTAGATGCATTGCAGACAAAGTTTTTCGTTTAGCAGCTATAGTCTAAATTCCTAAAATCTTAAAAGATGGGGAAATGTAAATTTCAAGGGAGATGGTTGGAGGACCCGAAATATGCGTGTGTGTTCCAAAGCAAAGCACTTGTTAAAATTTTCGGCGGTACTGTATTTTGTGTGGCTTTGTCAGACATTTTGTAATGTCGGTTGAGGCTTGATATCGTCATTTTGTCGATTTGTTTTACCTTGCATGTCGTTTATTAAAGCTTGCCGTTTTCCACTGCTGGTTTGTGACAAGTCAACATTAGGACTAAAGCAAACCTTTGCTAGTTCTACCATAATCAAAAATAAAACTCAAATTAACTGGAAGTAACACAGATTGTATTTCAAACTGCTAAATTGAATTATTAAGCAACGCTAAATAAACGTATTGTGTCGCGAACTTCCTTGGAACAAGTGCTTGATCACTTAAAACCATCGCCTCTTCTTCTCAAAGAAGCGGTAGAAAGACCCTATGCCTACATCATGCTTTGTCGCCGACTGCTGACGCATGGTAGGAATTGGAAATTGAAAAGAATTTTTTTTTTTTTAAAGAATTCGATTGCATATACATTAAATAATGTAAAATAACCCATTGATTTTTGTGCTTTATTTTGACGTGTATGTATCTTGCGAGTTGGTCTTAATTTAAAAAAAAAATGGCATTGAAAAGTCTTAAAAAGGTCTTAAATTTAACTTGTTCAAACCTGTAGACACCCTGATATATGTGGATGTATAGGTGTATGGTGCCCTCAAGGCCCAACTGGAGGACAAGGTGAGGAGAGGGGACGAGGAGAAGGGGGTAGGGGGGTCAGAGAATGACCTAGACATCTAGCCTCATGTATACTTACGCGCAGGTTCACATGGGTTTCTGTGTGTGTGTGTGTGTGTGTGCATGTGTGTGTGCATATGTGGATGTGTACGTGTGTGTGGGCATGCCAACGCATGCTATTGTGTTTGTGTTTGTTTTTGTCTGTATGAATTTTCATGGATGGATGCCTTCTGTGTGTGTGTGTGTGTGTGTGGATGGGTGCCTACTGTGTGTGTGTATGTCCTTGTGTATGCATGAGTGCACACTGATAGGTGTGTAAGTGTGTGTGTGTATGGATGTGTGTATGCATGAGTGCACACTGATAGGTGTGTAAGTGTGTGTGTGTATGGATGTGTGTGCACCTTTGTTGATATGGATATACGTAGATGCATACTCATATCTGTGTGTGTGTGTGTGTGGACATGCCTGTGCCTTTGTGTTTATGGGTGCATGTGTATGTCCTTGTGTCCGCACGTGTGTGTGTGCATGCTTATGTGTGTGTGTGTGTGTGTGTGTGTGTGGGTGCATTTCTATGTGTATGTATGTCTCTGTGTGTTTTGTGTGCGAGTGTGTGTGTGTGTGTGTGTGTGTGTGTGTGTCGGTGCATTCCTATGTGTTTGTATGTCTGTGTGTGTTTGTGTGCGAGTGCTTGCATGCCAAGGCGCGTGTGTGTGTGTGGGTGGGTGCATTTGCATGTGTATGCATGTCTGTGTGTGTGTGGGTGCATTTCTATGTGTATGCATGTCTGTGTGTGTGTGGGTGCATTTGTATGTGTATGTATGTCGGTGTGTGTGTGGGTGCATTTCTATGTGTATGTATGTCTGTGTGTGTGTGTGTGCATTTCTATGTGTATGTATGTCTGTGTGTGTGTGGGTGCATTTGTATGTGTATGTATGTCTGTGTGTGTGTGTGTGTGCATTTCTATGTGTATGTATGTCTGGGTGTGTTTGTGTGTGCATTTCTATGTGTATGTATGTCTGGGTGTGTTTGTGTGCGAGTGCCTGCATGCGAACGTTTTTCCTTTGTGTCTCTTGAGCGCACTTCATAATTGTATTTATGAGTGTGTGTGTATGTCAGTAGTGCTGCCACTAATGACTACGTTTCTAACGATTAATCTCTCGACTAATTTTTCGATTAGTCGACTAATCTAAACGACTAATTAAAAAAAAAAAAAAAGCGATCACAATTTTCATGTGTTCATTTTATTTTGAACAAACATGAAAGGCCAAAACATAAAATTTCTCAAAAGTAAATATATTACTAAATAAATAAAAGTGCAATTACAAAATGGGAGAATGTCTTCCACATTCCAAAAAATAGTATAAAAGGCATTAAAGTAAAAGTACTCAAACTATCATATTCTCCAAAGTATAAATATATCAATACAAAAGAAAATATGTAGGTAAATATGAATACAATAGACCCT
>CM050219.1:31055000-31062500 GCA_027475355.1 Coilia nasus | reverse complement strand
GGGGCTTCCCCTCAGCGCAGAGCTGCCAGATATGCTTCAGCACTTCTCCCCCCAAACACACACTTCTGCTGAGGCTTGCAGATGGGGCACTGGGTGTGTGTGTGAGTGAGTAAGAGACATGGGGCTCTTTGCCTGTGTGTGTGTGAGAGAGAGAGAGATGGAGCTGTGTGTGTCTGGGTGTGTGTGTGAGTGAGTAAGAGACATGGGGCTCTTTGCCTGTGTGTGTGTGAGAGAGAGAGAGATGGAGCTGTGTGTGTCTGGGTGTGTGTGTGAGTGAGTAAGAGACATGGGGCTCTTCGCCTGTGTGTGTGTGTGTGAGAGAGAGAGAGATGGAGCTGTGTGTGTCTGGGTGTGTGTGTGAGTGAGTAAGAGACATGGGGCTCTTTGCCTGTGTGTGTGTGTGAGAGAGAGAGAGATGGAGCTGTGTGTGTCTGGGTGTGTGTGTGAGTGAGTAAGAGACATGGGGCTCTTCGCCTGTGTGTGTGTGTGAGAGAGAGATGGAGCTGTGTGTGTCTGGGTGTGTGTAAGAACTCTGCCTTGGGGATTGCGAAGCGAAGCGAAGCTGATGATGAGGCGATGATGGGGAAGATGATGCAAGGTCAAAGGTCAAGTAGCAGCACAGGAGTTCTGCTAGCATCAGCCAGACTCCTGCTGCCTACATTTGGCAGGCCTTACAGATGCGTACAGGCACACACACGCACACACACACACACACTCTCACACTGAATATATGTATATAAACTAGGGCTGGGCGATATATCGATATTATCGTAATATCGTATCGTAATATTTATATCGATATGTATTTGACACTATATCGCCATATCGATATATTTTCAATGATACAATACCACTTTATCAAAACCACTTATCCTAATGTGTTCACACTGTTCAGACAGCCGGAGCTTTCTCGGATCACTCAGTTTTCATTGTGATCGTAACATTGAACGTGTTTTGACAGTCATTTTGCCTGAATGCTTATTGCCTGTCAGAGGAAGGTTAAGTTAAAAAAATAAAAATGAATAGATTTTTCCCTCCTGTTACTTTTAAATAGGTCACACAATGTTTCAATAATTATCGATATCGACCGATATGAAACACTTATATCGTGATACAGATTTCAGCCATATCGCCCAGCCCTAATATAAACTCACACAAACATACAGTTATAATTGTGTAGACACCTACTTCCAAACATACACACATATGGAGTAAGATTACTTCCAAAAAGACGTATCCATGATTCTAACCATTCGTACTCGTGAGGTTAAACATTTGTACGTCAGTAAAAACAGTTGTACACAAAATTCTGCTGTCATACACATAATTGTTAGATGTTGTGGAGGTTAGGACTGTATTTATGTGGGTATGAATCTAAAAGCTGTGAGTGCAAAGTCTTGTGAATACGACTGTAATTTCTACGACTACGAATTCTTCCTTGTGAACACGAATTCAGATTTATGGGTACGAAGAAAAAAGTGGTGAAATGACGTCAGAGACAGGCCACAGGGGAAAGCAATCGATTCCCGATTGTTGGAAACGCTCATGCGCCAATTCCAAAAAAAGGGGAACGGCGGGGAAAGCAGCGAAGCTACCGGTGAAAAATCAAAGGTAAAGACCACAGAATGTCTAATGATAAGTCAACAACACATCCCACATGTTTACATTTATTTAATGGAATTGCACTGTTTTATTAAACAGCTTATGAAGGTACAGACTTAATTCTTTGCTGACGCTGACTTGGTCTCTAGTGCATTCGTTTACAACGACGCTAGCAGCTAGCGGGAAGTCAAGTCAAGTCAGTCAGTCAGTCAGTCAGTCAGTCAGTAGATCCTTGCGAGTAAATACAGTTCATGAGTGCCATCAAGTCCCGTACCATTTATGTAGACAGTTTTTACAGACCGCTGAACCGGAACCCGTGTGTGAAACCGGCTATTGGGCCAGATGGATTGTCATAATATGACGAGTATATTTGTGTAGTCTTGGTCATAATCAAGAGATTATGGCTAACGGGGCGCGTTTGTGTCGCGGTGCTACAGAGAGGGGAGTTTGGATACAATGCGGTTATTCCAACTCCAAGTAGGTGGTTTAGGGATAGACGTCAGTAAATCAAGCCAGATGAAGTTGTAAACCTCTTAGAGAGTAGCCTGCTCGCTTTCTGTAGTTAGAGAAGAGGATTGCAGGCTCTTCTTTTATCTCTTTTGCCACTACTGGGTTAACTCTTCTCTAACTACAGAAAGCGAGCAGGCTACTCTATTAAGAATAACCGCACTGTTTCCAAACTCCCCTCTCTGTAGCACCCGTTAGCCATAATCTCTTGTTTATGACCAATAAGACTACACAAATTATTCCTCGTCATATTATGACAATCCATCTGACCCAATAGCCGGTTTCACACACGGGTTCCGGTTCAGCGGTCTGTAAAAACTGTCTGCATAAAATGGTACGGGACTTGATGGCACTGATTAACTATATTTACTCTCAATGATCTAACTGACTGACTGACTGCTAGCGTCGTTGTAAACAAATGCACTAGTCCAAGTCAGCGTCAGCAAAGATGAATAGAAACCGGACTTATACATGGACATATTTGTACACGAATTAAGTCTGTACCTTCATAAGCTGTTTGTTATATAAAACAGTGCAATTTCATTAAATAAATATAAACAGATGTGGGATGTGTCGTTGACTTGTCATTAGACATTCTGTGGTCTTTACCTGTGATGTTTCATCCATAGACATACTAGGAGCATGGGGCGTTACTGCCAATAGGCGCTGACGAGACGCGGAGCCACCAAAGCTTAATCCGTTTGACAGGACAAATGAACTGTTAGCGCATTTTATTAACAGTACCTCGCTAAACACCACCAGCATCAAACTTTTACAATCAGGTTGTTGTGGGATAAATCGCCTGCAGTGTAGGCTTGGTGCAACTGTTTCTACCTTCTGACATTGAACTACAGGCTGTTTTTTGTATATATCGGTAGTTCAGCCCAAGACTTTTCGTCATGCTTATTAAATAAATCTGTCACTGCATCCGACCCACCTAAACGACAACACAGCCTATTGCTAAAATCAACATACACCTGTTTAATGTAGCCTGAATCAGTGATTCTGGTCGCCAAATTATTTTTAGCATGTTATTTCGCCAGGTGAAACTAAGAACAAAATAAAAATCAAATCTGTTTTTTTTTTTTTTTTTTTTTTTTGTAGGCTATTCATAGGCGCTGTTAGTGTTCAGCTTATAGAGAGGGCCGTGGTGCAAAAGAAGGGCAACTTACGGCGCATAGAGAGACTGACAAATGACAGATAAATGCCTGTTTGTTTATATTACCTTTGTGTTTATTGGTTAAACATGGCTATGTCATTAGTCTGTGTGTATAAAAAAAGGAATTTAGACAGCGATTCACGGCTTCTTGTAGGCTACAGTTTTGGTTAGCGGTTCAACGTTCTGTTTTGAAAAGTTGAGACGGAGGGGTTGGGCGCGCTGGCTGCCAGACGGGGTCATCCCTATGTTCCCCGGGTCCTATGTTCCCCGGTATCGGGGAACATAGGACCCTCTTTCCAAAAAGAGTTCCCCGCTCAATCCAAATATACTGTGGCCACGCATAGGCGTTGCTTGTTGTTGTTGTTCTGTTTGTTCGCCACTCTTTCGTCACATGCCTAACAATGGCTACTTTTAAGCGTTGCAATATGCACTAGTTTTCTTTTTGATGATTAGTCCATATTATTTTTTACAACTTGCCACGCTGTTTATTAAATAAACTGCAGAAGATTGCAATCGCTGTTTATTTAAAACGACAAAAGAAACTGCAGAACATTGCTATACTCTTATTATTTGTGCCTGTTTGCTTACTAAAACATAAACATACATGGCTATACAGGCTATACATGTTGCAACTTTTCTGCCAGTTCAGCTCGCCTCTGCTGCAGCAGAAGGTACATCTGGGTTCAACGCGTTGTGCGCCGAAAGCGGTACAACAACGTTAGAAGACGGGAAACAAAAGCCAAGCAAAAGCCAACAAACTCAAAGGAAACATCAAAAATAAACGGAAGGTATAGGTCCATCAAACCATTAGTCCACTAGTTTTCTTTTTGATGATTTGTCCATATTATTTCTTACAACTTGCCACGCTGTTTATTTAAAACGACAAAAGAAATCGTAAATAAACTGCAGAACATTGCAATCGCTGTTTATCTAAAACGACAAAAGAAATTGTAAATAAACTACAGAACATTGCTATAAACTGCACATTATGTTCTCATTATTTGTGCCTGTTTGCTTACTAAAACATAAAAATACATGGCTATACAACACGGTCTCACCCCCTTTCGCTATACAGGCATGTTGCAATTTTTCTGCCAGTTCAGCTCGCCTCTCTGGCACAGCAGCAGGTACATCGGGGTTCAAAGCGTTGTGAAATGGCTGTTGAAATAGCTTTTCAACAATGCGCCAGTGACGAAAAAAAGACCTTTTTATTGATCAAAGTCGTAAATGGTTTATGCCTCCTCATAATAGCATCTGGTGCGCTTTGCGCCAGACCACACCTCTTCTTTTCGCTGATCCGCCCGTCACGGCGCAATGTCATCTGCTATCTAGACAACGTGATTTTTTGCCTGAAGAAATGAACGTTGCGCTGGCACAGAATAGCAATGACAGCATGGGCATGTCGCGAATACACAATGCGCTGCGGCAAAATAGGGGCCGTATTGTCTGAATAAAATTTAGGCATGTGACGAAACAGTGGCGAACAAACAGAACAACAACAACAAGCAACGCCTATGCGTGGCCACAGTAGCCTATATTTGGATTGAGCGGGGAACATCGGACCCTTTTTTGGAAAGAGGGTATAGGGGAACCTAGGACCCGGGGAACATAGGACCCGGGGAACATAGATAGGCTACGCTCCCCTGCCAAACGACTCGTTTTATGTACAGTCTGCTCTCCACTCTCGCATAGTCACAATGGAGAAAAAAACCATGAAAAAAAATTCTGGGCCACATTCATGGTATTAAAAAAAGACAAGAGGGAAAGAGAAAGTGGCAGATAGAATAAGGAAGAAGTTGCGCTTGGAAACACTGCAAGTATAGGATGCATTTTTTTCTCTGACAGGTTGAGGGCAGCATTGGTTGACTAACGTTGCTTTTCCATAAGGTTACAATTGAGTTGCTAAACTACTTTACGTTGCGTTTTAGTTTGCTGACTAACACTGGCTGAAGTGTTTTGTAGATATTGTTGCAATAGTCCTTGTTCAAACGTTTGACGTCGTTCGTGTTGTCTTTCTGCATTCCATCCACCTGCTATAGCTTCATATTGAAGTTAGCACAACAAGCAAAACTGCTATTGTGCCGTTGTTCAGTATGTAGTCATCCTAGTTCTCGTTTGAAACTTGTTTTAATAAATGTTCATTGTTAACATTACATTCGGTGTGGTCTCCCTTACGTTATCTCTGCTCTGAGCCAATTGGGCATAATACATTAAATATCTAGTATATATAAACACCTGAGCGCTTTTATATCAGCTGAAACCACCAATCTCGTTCAATGCATAGAGATTAAAAACAAATTCTATACTACCCAACAACATAAATATTTGAATATTGTTACTTGAATGACTTATTCATGATCACAAATAGGCTTCGCTGTATTGCTTAGACAGTCTGATCCCCGCTCCAAGATGGCGGCCGTATTTCTCGTGTCCCAGCAACCAATGCTCCGTCTATGGTCTATGGTTTCATGTTTCATCCCCGCCGTCCGCCATTTTTTGAATTGGCGCATGCGCGTTTCCAACAATCGGGAATCGATTGCTTTCCCCTGTAGCCTGTCTCTGACGTCATTTCACCACTTTTTTCTTTGTACCCATAAATCTGAATTCGTGTTCACAAGGAAGAATTCGTAGTCGTAGAAATTACAGTCGTATTCACAAGACTTTGCACTCACAGCTTTTAGATTCATACCCACATAAATACAGTCCTAACCTCCACAACTTCTAACAATTATGTGTATGACAGCAGAATTTTGTGTACAACTGTTTTTACTGACGTACAAATGTTTAACATCACGAGTACGAATGGTTAGAATCATGGATACGTCTTTTTGGAAGTAACCTTACTCCATACACACACACCATGCGCACACACACCCCACACAGAGGAAAGGTGAAGAAAGTTGTGAAAATGTATGAAATAAAATGGCTTTTAACATATCCAATTTCAACTTCAACCATCTCTCACTCACTCTCAAACACACACACACAGATACACACACGGACACACATGCACACACGCACCCACACAGATTGATTGCTAAAACTCTATGCCAGCCTGCGTACATATGTGTGCAAGCCTATGTACATATGTGTGCAAATGTCAGACAGGCTCATGATCAGCCTGGTGATGGGGAAAGCAGTTGGGGTCGCAGGTAATCACACAACACAGTCATAGAGTCTCCAACTGCCAGGCATCTCTCACACACACACACACACACACACCCCTCAGTTTGCTCGCATTCTTTTAAAACTCAATCACACACTGGTGTAGAGTTGTGTAGAGTTGTGTATAGCGGTGTAGGGTGGTTTAGGGTAATGTAGGGTAGTGTAGACTGGTGTAGGGTTGTGTAGAGTGGTGTAG
Source organism: Coilia nasus (assembly GCA_027475355.1). Classification (NCBI taxonomy): domain Eukaryota; kingdom Metazoa; phylum Chordata; class Actinopteri; order Clupeiformes; family Engraulidae; genus Coilia; species Coilia nasus. Next base: position 31,055,871 of record CM050219.1, on the reverse strand, counting down.
GGTGGTGTAGACTGGTGTAGACTGGTGTGGGCTGGTGTTAGGGTGGTGTAGGGTGGGTGTAGAGTGGTGTAGACTGGTGTGGGCTTCCCCCCACCTGTCCTCCCCCCACCTCTCCACCCCCACCTCTCCTCCTCTCCCCCTCTCTCTCTCCTCTCCTCCCACCTCTTCTCCCCCCACCTCTCCTCCCCCCACCTCTTCTCCCCCCCACCTCTCCTCCTCCAACCCTCTTCTCCCCCTACCTCTTCTCTCCCCCTCACCTCTCCTCCCCCCACCTCTTCTCCCCCACCTTCTCCTCCCCCCCACCTCTTCTCCCCCCACCTCTCCTCCCCCCACCTCTTCTCTCCCTCACCTCTCCTCCCCCCCCACCTCTTCTCCCCCCACCTCTCTCCCCCCCACCTCTTCTCTCCCCTCACCTCTCCTCCTCCCACCTCTTCTCCCCCACCTCTCCCCCTGTGGCCCCCCACCTCTCCTCCTCCCACCTCTTCTCTCCCCTCACCTCTCCTCCCCCCACCCTCTTCTCCCCCACCTCTCCTCCCCCCACCTCTTCTCTCCCTCACCTCTCCTCCCCTACCTCTCCTCCCCCCACCTCTTCTCCCCCCACCTCTCCCCCTGTGGCTCCCCACCTGTCCTCATCCGCCAGCCAGCAGCTGCCAGCCCTCAGCTGATTGCTTCAGAGGCCACTGGGAGGACGGTGAAGGGTGGGGCTGGTGGTGGGGGGTTGTCGGTCACTGGTTGAGGTGGTGTAGGAGAGGGGGCTTCCAGGGAGACTAAACAAAATACCCCGTCACCACACAGCTACACACATCTACATGCTGAGACTGTCAGCATTGAAGCAAGGTGCTTCTGCACCTCAGTTGAGGGTGTTTGTGAC
>CM050219.1:30990000-31047500 GCA_027475355.1 Coilia nasus | reverse complement strand
TATGCATGTACCCCAAACACTATCAGTATGCTTGTATCAAACACTATCAGTATGCAGGTATCCCATACTATCAGTATGCTTGTATCAAACACTATCAGTATGCTTGTATCAAACACTATCAGTATGCTTGTATCAAACACTATCAGTATGCAGGTATCCCATACTATCAGTATGCTTGTATCAAACACTATAAGTATGCTTGTATCAAACACTATCAGTATGCTTGTACCCCAAACACTATCAGTATGCTTGTATCAAACACTATCAGTATGCGTGTACCCCAAACACTATCAGTATGCGTGTACCCCAAACACTATCAGTATGCGTGTACCCCAAACACTATCAGTATGCGTGTACCCCAAACACTATCAGTATGCGTGTACCCCAAACACTATCAGTATGCTTGTATCAAACACTATCAGTATGCTTGTATCAAACACTATCAGTATGCTTGTATCAAACACTATCAGTATGCGTGTACCCCAAACACTATCAGTATGCGTGTACCCCAAACACTATCAGTATGCTTGTATCAAACACTATCAGTATGCTTGTATCAAACACTATCAGTATGCTTGTATCAAACACTATCAGTATGCTTGTATCAAACACTGTCAGTATGCTTGTACCCCAAACACTGTCAGTATGCGTGTACCCCAAACACTATCAGTATGCGTGTACCCCAAACACTATCAGTATGCGTGTACCCCAAACACTATCAGTATGCGTGTACCCCAAACACTATCAGTATGCGTGTACCCCAAACACTATCAGTATGCGTGTACCCCAAACACTATCAGTATGCGTGTACCCCAAACACTATCAGTATGCTTGTATCAAACACTATCAGTATGCTTGTATCAAACACTATCAGTATGCGTGTCTTGTGGATGTAGTGTCAGAGCCATAGTTCCCATGAGTGGTCACAAATACAGTGGCAGAGGGGAGTACTGGACACTGGCTGCTTTCTTTAGGAGGAGAAGAAAGGAACGGATGAGGGAGCCATGTGTGCTGTTTGAAAGTGCAGTGGTGCTAAGCACTTTGCTCTTGATCAGAGGCTTACCTAATCACCACGTGTGCCATTGCAGCTGGAGACACAAAGGCATACACGGCCTTTAAGTCGTCATTCATGCCAAGGAACACTCCATGTGTTACTCAGAAATGGCCAACTATTAATAGATTATGACACACACACACACACACACACACACACACAATGTATTAGTGCATGTAGGTGGAAGATCTCAGGTGCTGTTCCCACCATAACACTGCTTTTAGCATTGCTGCAGAAGGAGAAACTCTACCCCTCTATACACATCATCTGACACTGACTCCTCTGTAGCACGATTGAAAAGGGGCTCATTCACATACACACACTCAACCACACAGGCATGCATGAAAACACACACACACACAGAGGCATGGAAACACAAATGCACACATGCACATACACAAGTACACAGGCACACATACATACACACACTCCAACACACAGTTACCAGACAAACCCTCTTGACACCAGAACAGGAGAGATAATCAATAGGCCCATCAGCATCATAACAACCCCCCTCATCCTTTCTCCAGTGAGTATAGTCCTCCTCCTCACTGAGAACCGGCCCGCTATCTCTATCATCTCATATCTGCTCAGCAAAGCATTCCCACTGCCACGTCCTATCATCAACACAGCGCCCACACAAAGCTGAGCCTGTCGACCCCCCACCGCCCACAGGCCCCCTCGTTCTGCAGTAGGAGACACCACCTGATACAATCAGATTGCATACCTGCTGGGTTTGGAAACCTGCTGCTGTTTTTTTGTTTTTTTTGATTGGTTGGCATGGCAGGAAGCCCTGTGCCATTCTAATTACACATGTGGGGGGCAGGGGATGAAACACAAAAGGCATCAGCAAGGCTTTTGGAATGTGCTGTGGCATAAGGACATTGTTGCAATTTTTTTGTTTATTTGTTTTGGAACAGTACACTTCGTAGCTTCATGTAGCACACCAAGGCAACGCTTATAATTTTTTCAAATTTCAGGAATTCAAATTTCAGGGGGATTTCAGGAAGGGGGTTGGGGTTAGTGGCCTGGCTCGTCTGACAGGCCACCGGGGTGACATGGCCCTGCCATGCCATGTTTTACATTAACAGTGTTTGGCTCTTGGGGCCATGTTTTACATTAACAGTGTTTGGCTCTTGGGGGCCATGTTGTGCATGTAACAGTGTTTGGCTCTTGGGGGCCATGTTGTGCATGTAACAGTGTTTGGCTCTTGGGGGCCATGTTGTGCATGTAACAGTGTTTGGCTCTTGGGGGCCATGTTGTGCATGTAACAGTGTTTGGCTCTTGGGGGCCATGTTGTGCATGTAACAGTGTTTGGCTCTTGGGGGCCATGTTGTGCATGTAACAGTGTTTGGCTCTTGGGGGCCATGTTGTGCATGTAACGGTGTTTGGCTCTTGGGGGGGTTTGAGGCAAATATGGCGGTGTCCACCAAATACTGCACACTGTTTGAAGGTAACGAAAGGAAAGTAAACTTTATATTTTACATAATTAATGTGATTTTCACACAGGTAGTCAAATTTGTGTAACACGTATTTGTTTTCACAAAATACACATTAGTTCAGGGAACTTAAGCATTGCTCCCATAGGGGTCAATTCCAACAAACCTGTCCCTGTTCCACCCTAAAAGAATGCAAGGGTAATGCCCACTTCCAGCCGATTTGTAATCTCCACTTTTTAGAACATCTCTGGCCACAGCTCTCCCCGATAGATCAAGCAGCAGCACCTGTTGTGTCTTTGTAGAGCCATATCTTGTCAGCAGGTGCAGAACTCCTAAATGTAGCTCTGAAGTAGTGCTGTGTAGGAGCTGAGGTCTGCTTTTTAAGCTTCTTCCTCAGGTTAGGACTGTCTAGGAAGGTCTGCAACACGGTGTAAGCTCCAAAATAAATAAATACATAAATAAATAAATAAATAAGGCAACGCTTCGACCACAGGGTGTTCATAGGACGTTACATATGACCTTGAGACTTGGAGGAAAGGACCACAGCACAGCCATGCACACTGTTGTTTATCAGTTCACAGAATCAGTTACATGAAGGGATGAACCTGCTACTGTACCTGTAACATGAACACTGAGCAACACTCTGTCTATTTCCTGCTTAGTGTCTATTTCCTGCTCTATGTCTATTTCCTGCTCTATGTCTATTTCCTGCTTAGTGCCTATTTCCTGCTCTCTGTCTATTTCCTGCTCTATGTCTATTTCCTGCTCTATGTCTATTTCCTGCTCTATGTATATTTCCTGCTCTATGTCTATTTCCTGCTCTATGGCTGTGTTCCAAACGGAAGGCAGCTGCCTCGATGACTCCCTCCCTTAATAGAGAGGTGCCTAATTAGATATGACTACGGGGTGAAGGCAACTTCTATAAATACTGGTTTCGAACGGGATTTTAAGAGAGCAAAAGTTGGGGTATGACGTTAGCACGTAGCAAGAACGTGAAGCTAGCTGACGTAAGCTAGTTGGCCAACGTTAGTCAGTTGACTGACTGACAGTACATAAATCCTACAATACGCTGTTAATAGTAAAAGTGGTTGGATATTTAGATAGTACATTGTTGATTTCTCATCTAAATTGTAAAAATACAAGCGATACAGTGCCAAACAAATAAGATGTTGATACCGACAGCAACCGTAATTCATGTCGGCCGCCATCTTTATTTACTTTTCACAGTTGTTTGAAAGTTAGTGCACAGAATTCTGGGTAATAGGGAGCTTGAAGGAATCATCGAAGCTGCCTTCAAAACTGCCTGTCGCGTGGACAATTTGAAGGCAACTGCTGCGACAGGAAATAAGAACTTTAACCGTTTGGAACAGCACTCGATGACTCGCTGCCGCGTTAGGCAACTACTTAGGCAGCGAATTTAACCGTTTGGAACACAGCCTATGTCTATTTCCTGCTCTATGTCTATTTCCTGCTCTATGTCTATTTCCTGCTTAGTGTCTATTTCCTGCTTAGTGTCTATTTCCTGCTCTATGTCTATTTCCTGCTTAGTGTCTATTTCCTGCTTAGTGTCTATTTCCTGCTCTATGTCTATTTCCTGCTCTATGTCTATTTCCTGCTCTATGTCTATTTCCTGCTTAGTGCCTATTTCCTGCTCTCTGTCTATTTCCTGCTCTATGTCTATTTCCTGCTCTATGTCTATTTCCTGCTTAGTGTCTATTTCCTGCTCTATGTCTATTTCCTGCTCTATGTCTATTTCCTGCTTAGTGTCTATTTCCTGCTCTATGTCTATTTCCTGCTTAGTGTCTATTTCCTGCTCTATGTCTATTTCCTGCTCTATGTCTATTTCCTGCTCTATGTCTATTTCCTGCTCTATGTATATTTCCTGCGCTATGTGTATTTCCTGCTCTATGTCTATTTCCTGCTTAGTGTCTATTTCCTGCTTAGTGTCTATTTCCTGCTCTATGTCTATTTCCTGCTTAGTGCGCGTCACTGAAACACAAGCAGAGAAATATCACACTTTTCAAAAAGCATGGTAAAGACACACACTTTCTCCCTCTCCCCCTCTCTCTCTCTCTCTCTCTCTCTCTCTCTCTCACACACACACACAGACACACACACACACACACACACACACACACACACACACAGACACACACACACACACACACACTTTCTGGGCTGATGTCTTTTGTGCTCTGCTGTGTGTGTGCAGATCTGCAGGAGAAGAACAGCAGGAAGGAGGATGAGATGAGAGGCCTTCAGGTCAGTGTGTCCCCACACACACACACACACACACACACACACACACATACACCTCCCCCCCTCCAAGGCTCCCCCAGCCTGGGCTATTAACCTCCCATCACAAGCTCTGCCCTCGCCCAGTGCACCGCATACTCTCCCCCACCACACATGAGCTACAACACACACACACACACACACACATGAGCTACAACACAGACACACACACACACACACACATGGGCTACAGCACACACGCACACACACACAGATTACAACACGTACAGACACACACACAAACACACATGAGCTACAACACACACACACACACACATAGATTACAACACGTACACACACACACATGGGCTACAGCACACACACATAGATTACAACACGCACACACACACACATGGGCTACAGCACACACACACACACACATAGATTACAACACGCACACACACACACATGGGCTACAGCACACACACATAGATTACAACACGTACACACACACACATGGGCTACAGCACACACGCACACACACACAGATTACAACACGCACACACACACGCAAACACACGTGGGCTGCAGCACGTACAGGCACACACGCAAACACGGTGATGCCCATAGACACACACACACACACACACACACACACACACGCTTTGCAGCACAAATACATAGACAGGTGCTGCAGACTGGCGTCCGCATGGCATAGCACACACGCAACCCACACAAACAGTGCAGTCTGTCACCGCCTCGCCTTTATTGGCAACACAACACATACACACACACACATACTGCAGACTCTGGCACACTGATTTGTCTGCCCAGTTGTAGATCTAGCTCGTTTAAAATGCTCTTTGTTTAAATCTTATTCATTTAACCACATTTATGTGCAAACACTGAATATGGCAGTGGTTGGGAGTGGAATAATGTGGGAGGACTCTGTTTGAGAGCAGGCTTGACTGGCTTGAGGATTCACACTGTCATGAGAGGGATTTGTGGAAACCAGCACTGTCACTGCATATGAAAATCTTAATTATGTCAAATCTGAAAGGCCAGTTTTTTATTTTCCCTCTCCCGTCATGCTTTGACAGCCTTGAAACCTGTCAGTGAGTTTTGACAATTGACAACATTTGTCTTTTTGGGGGGAGAGATAACACAAAACAAAGCATCACATCTTTTCAGTGACTGACTTGCTTTTATGCCTCTGTAATGCCCACCTATACCAATCTATACCTGCACATGCCTCTCCAGTGGTGAAACCTCCTCTCCTGCCTGTGCCTCAGGACTGGGTAACGGAGCCCTACTGGCTGTGCGTCTGTGGCGGCACCTGCCTGTTCACAGCTAATATTAATGAGTCTCCTCAGACAGGAGCAGCAGCAGCTTCAGGCAGGAGGGCAGGCTCCCAGCAGCAAGCGGCCACTGTAATTATGTGTGCATCGGAGGAAGAGGGAGGGGTGGCATGTCTCCCAGCTGGGCCCCGTTTGATTGATAGATGGGAAACACCATTGACAAGGCTTCAAGATCCCGGACGAGCCCCCAATCCCCACTGGCGTTCTGTACATGGGGTGTCTTTTGGGAATGGTGCCAGTGTCAGTGTTGCTTGATGATGTGTTTTAATGTAAATGTGCCTTTTAGGTTGTTACTGGGCTTGTTAGTTATGTTTGTATTTAAAAATATGTTTAATCTCTTTCTTCCTATTGGTCTCAACAGGATAGAATCTTGGATTTGGAAATGGTAAGAGCTCTTTGTTAGTAAAAAAAATAAAATACAAAATCCTGATTTCTATAGCAGGCATCAGTCCAGCATGTAAAAAGACTATATCAATAAGCCAGTCATGTTTAATCGCCTTGAAGTTTGCTTGTATAATCTTACAAGATGGTGTACTTCATGAGCCAAGTAATTTATGTGTTTCAAGTAAATGTATCCCATTACTTTGAGTGCACAGATCATTTTTGATAGTGCAGTATGTTTCAAAGGTCATTTTCATGCTCCTTTTTATGGTCAGCACATTACTATTTAATGTGATGACGGCGAGAGATGGTGGTTCACTGAAGATCACTTTAGTGGTGGAACAAGAGATGTCATATTTGCTTGCAGCACAATACATGATAATTTGAGGATAAGCACTCCGGAATATCCAATGATTACTCACTTGGGGGGTGTAGATGGACATTTGTTGAGCGTATTGACGGCCTACATTGACCTAAGAGTGTTTATGGGGCAGTAGGTGGAGAGGAAAAAACCAGCGTTCGAAATCCACACTATCCATCACAGTTATGTGCTACGGCTCACCGCCACACATTCAATTAGCTCTGGGAGAACTCCGGCCTTTAGTTAGGGACTCCATCAATTCAAATCATTTCTGCTTACTGCAACAACATATTGGCAACGCGTATTGACCCCCTCTTCTCCTGCGGGACACTCGGGCGAGCCTGTGGCTTTCTCTCTTTGGCCTGTGTGAAAGCCATCAGCCACTCTTTGGCTTAAGTGCATTTAGGCACCATGCGCTTATTCAGTTCAGTGTATGTTTTTCTTGTTTGCACGTATGGCGACAAGACACATTTGAAGTTAGTAGAGTAGAGTAACTTTATTGATCCCGAAGGAAATTAAGGTGTCCAGCAGCATACACATAATACACATTGCATAAACAGATCAAACCTATTGCACACATCTGCATAATACAACATTCACTGAACTGAGGGGAGGAGGAAAAAATTGTAAATAAATCGTATAAATCGATTAAAACGTATAATAAGATTAAATTGTTAAATCGTATAAATCGAATAAATCGTAGTAAATTGTGAATGTGCAGAGTCTCATTCTTTTTTTTTGTGTTTAAGTGTTTAAAGGCATTGAAACCTTTGAGACAGCTATGTAATATAACGTTTAAGTGTTTATAGGCATTGAAACCTTTGAGACAGCTATGTGATATAATGTTTAAGTGTTTATAGGCATTGACACCTTTGAGACAGCTATGTAATATAATGTTTAAGTGTTTATAGGCATTGACACCTTTGAGACAGCTATGTAATATAATGTTTAAGTGTTTATAGGCATTGAAACCTTTGAGACAGCTATGTAATATAATGTTTAAGTGTTTATAGGCATTGAAACCTTTGAGACAGCTATGTAATATAATGTTTAAGTGTTTATAGGCATTGAAACCTTTGAGACAGCTATGTAATATAACGTTAAAGGGAAAGAGAGGAGTTCATTGTGGAGGAGTGGATGTGAATGGAGAGCAGGAGAGCTCTTCTTTAAGGCTAACCAGCTCTCTCGTCCAGAGCACACGGCTGGCCCTGGACCACCTGGAGTCCGTGCCGGACAAGCCCAGCCTCATGGAAAACTTCAAGGACCTGGAGGTGGGAGGGCTTATTTATTTCTCTCTATCCCTCTCTCTTTTTCTCCGTCTTTTTCTTTCTTTGTCTCGTTCTCTGTCAGAAATATCATGCCTGATATTTACCTCCATCAAAGGTCCTCTAACCTCATGGTGTTCCCAGAACTTGTGTTTTAGCTTGACTGCTCTCTCTCTCTCTCTCTCTCTCTCTCTCTCTCTCTCTCTCTCTCTCTCTCTCTCTCTCTCTCTCTTTCTCTCTCTGTCTCTTTCTCTCTGTCTCTCTCTCTGTCTCTTTTTACCTCTTTCCTTTTGTCTCTGGCTGTCTCTCTCAGAACTGTTGTTTTCTGTCATTATTCCTGTTGTTTACCTCCACCCAAAGTCCCCTAACCTCCCCACACCCCACCCAACCCTGCGGAGCAGCAGGCCGTGCTGTGAGCTCTGAGCAGCAGGCCGTGCTGTGTCCCCACTGGGCGAGTGTGAGCTCTGAGCAGCAGGCCGTGCTGTGTCCCCACTGGGCGAGTGTGAGCTCTGAGCAGCAGGCCATGCTGTGTCCCCACTGGGCGAGTGTGAGCTCTGAGCAGCAGGCCGTGTTGTGTCCCCACTGGGCGAGTGTGAGCTCTGAGCAGCAGGCCGTGTTGTGTCCTCGCTGGGCGAGTGTGAGCTCTGAGCAGCAGGCCGTGTTGTGTCCCCACTGGGCGAGTGTGAGCTCTGAGCAGCAGGCCGTGTTGTGTCCTCGCTGGGCGAGTGTGAGCTCTGAGCAGCAGGCCGTGCTGTGCCCCTCCCCCACAGGAGTCCCAGCGGCAAAGGGAGGTGGTGGAGCAGCGCTACGCCCGATACAAGGAGATCGTGGGAGACCTGCAGCACCAGCTGGAGGAGTCCAAGCGCAAGATCCAGGAGTACAGAGTAAGGATGCTTCCAACTACATGCATGCATGCATACATACATACACACACACATACATACATACATCCATACATACATAAATACACACACACATACATACATACATACATGCATACATAAATACACACACACATACATACATACATCCATACATACATAAATACACACACACATACATACATCCATACATACATAAATACACGCATGTACGCACACACACATACACATACACACACACATACATACACACAAACAAAAGAATAAAACATAAGTAAAATCTGGTACTGTAGAGAGAGAACAAGAATGAGTGTGTGTAGACTGAGCAGAAATGGGAAACTCTTGTAGTTCCTAATGGCCCATTATTGCAGTGTTTGCCGTTGATTGCAGTCAGTAAGCAGTTCTGCCCTCATTCTGCTCATTTGCGCAAAGCCCTCCGCGCTCTCCGCAGTGATTGCATTAGCCTCATAGCGCTTCCTTCCAAGGCTTTCCCTGGTTTCTTTTGCTATGAAAACAAATGGAAGGGAATTTGCTATGAAAAGAATTAGAAGGGAATTTGCTATGAAAAGAATTAGAAGGGAATTTGGCTGTTGACCTCACGCACAGATTTCCTATCACACTTTCCCTTAGATGGAAGCTCCGCTTTGAAAATGGCAGAAATGTGGGCTAACACTTAAAATGTACCACACTCTTTGTTTTTGTCCCTTTGTACACAATAGGTAGAAGGTGAATTAACATTTACTTGGAATACTTGCTTGTTGTGTTGGAGCATTGGTTGCTGTTTGTCCCAGTTTTTGAGTAAAGAAGTGCTTTTTGGTTTCTGATCGCAAGGGTGAGAAGCTGGACGCTACATCTAGGAGTCTCCATCTGGCCGGCCTCTCGTCCTCCCTCAGGGGACACGGGACCTTCCTGTCCAGTACCCTGCTCTCCAATGGTGCCCGTGAGTCCTGTGTCAACCCCTGACACACACACACACACACACACACACACACACACACACACACACACACACACACACACACACACACACACTCTCCAATGGTGCCCATGAGTCCTGTGTCACCCCCTAACACACACACGCACACACACACACACACACACACACACACACACACACACCCTCTCCACCTCGGCACACTTGAGCCATGGCCTAGTTTTCTGAGGTCAAGAGAAAGAATAGGTCACTCTCTTCTTCTAGTACTCTTGCCCAGTCTAATACCCTTGGTCAGTCACTGGGTAGTGCACTCTGGGTAAACCGGCAGGCTAGCAGCTCTGCCCTATATCGGCCTGCTAAGCTTAGTGTGAAGTTAAAACTAGAAGCAGAGAATTGTGTTTAGTGCACACAACAACAGGGCTGAGTATGCCCACCTCCATTTAACATGTACATGCCCTCAGCCACCCCCAACACCACCATTTAACATGTACATGCCACCCCACCTCCATTTAACATGTACATGCAACCCCCTACCATATAACCTCCATTCAAATACCATCATTTAATATGCAAATGCAACCCCCTACCACATAACCTCCATTCAAACACCATCATTTAATATGCAAATGCAACCCCCTACCATATCACCTCCATTCAAATACCACCATTTAACAATGCAACCCCCTACCATATACAGTAACCTCCATTCAAACACCACCATGTACATGCAACCCCCTACCATATAACCTCCATTCCAATACCATCATTTAATATGCAAATTCAACCCCCTACCATATCACCTCCATTCAAATACCATCGTTTAACAATGCAACCCCCTACCATATACAGTAACCTCCATTCAAACACCACCATTTAACATGTACATGCAACCCCCTACCATATAACCTCCATTCCAATACCATCATTTAATATGCAAATGCAACCCCCTACCATATAACCTCCATTCAAATACCATCATTTAATATGCAAATGCAACCCCCTGCCATATAACCTCCATTCAAATACCATCATTTAATATGCAAATGCAACCCCCTGCCATATAATGCAAAAAGAAATGCCATTTCTCCACTTGCCCCCCCCAATCCAGCAGCATTGGCCGGGCGCGCGTGTTCCCCCGAGCCGGACTCTCTCCTCCTCAGCACCGCCTCCCCCATCAGTGAGCACCCGGAGAGAGCCGGCGTCTGACCGCGGGCACCACAGGGCACCACACGGCTGACCGCTGGCACCACACGGACTGATTGCATCTCCGGCGCTCCTGGTGGCACGCCTACCCTCTTAGAGGGCACGTGGGACGCCGCCATCACGACCTCTCGCCACAGCGCTACCATGGCTACCTCCACGGCAACGGCCCATCAGCCAATCAGGCGAGCAGGACACACACAGAATTGCAGCTCTGAAAGGAGCCATTACAGGGCTACTTTTTGGTACATGGTGTTCTTTTAAATTGCCGGCAATTACCAGCTCTTTTCCATCATGTGAGTGTATTTATAAAGGCGTCCGCAAGAGCTGTTTCAGACCTGCTCAGAAGGAGTATGTTTTACTGTCATAAATCTAAACTATGTCAAAGTTTTTTTTTTGGTTTGTTTACACTTTTTAGAGAACTTTTCTTAAAGCATCAAGCACATCATTGGGAAAACAAAACATTTTTAAACTGTTACGGAGGTTCTCTGTAATATTGTTTGGTCTGTATTATGCTGTTACGGAGAGACGAGATGTTTTCTTTAATCAAGACTATGGTGCTCTGTAACTATGCTCTTGCAACGCTGTAACTGTGAAAGCCTGTAGATGAACAACATATGCTTTTTTGGCATTTAGGTGAAGAACGTACGCATTTCATATCCTAAAGCTCTCCAAACACTAAACAATGATTTTTATACTTTTTAAGCAGTGACTTACTGTTTTTATACTACATTTGTAAATGTCATGAAGCACAAATATGTTTTTAAAATTATATATATAACATAACATTACCCAAGTGTCTTATTTTCTTAGCATGTCTGAGACACAATTATGAGTTTTATGAGCACAGGAAACACAAATGCAGTCAGTGCTTGAAGAGAATGAAATAAATCTCTATTCTAGCTTTTTGAAGACTGTCGGGAGAGGAAAGGCATGACTGCGATTGGGAACCGTTTGGCCTAACAATTCCTGTGTGCCACTTAGAGGAAAATGCCATTAATGCCCCACAGATCAACCACTTGTGATGTGAAGGCCTTTTCTATCACAGGCACGTTAGTAAGATCACAAACAAATTCATCAACCGACTCATTTTGTACTGATGGATTCTTATGCCAGGCACTATTCATCTCCAGTACTGGCCATGGCTACCCTCCATGACGGGCCAGTTTTCCTTTTGTGTATGTTTGTGTGTGTCTGTTTGTGTGTGCGCATGTGTTTGTGTGTGTGTTTTCGTCTGTCTGCCTGTCTGTCTGTCTGCGTACCTGCCTGCGTTGGTCGGATAGCCGTGCGTGTGTGCGTGCGTGCGTGCGTGCGTGCGTGCGTACCTGCCTGCGTTGGTCGGATAGCCGTACGTGCGTGCGTGCGTGCCTGGATGGGTTGGTCGGAGCGAGAGCCGGGGCTGTGGTGGAGCCCAGGGAGAGAGGAGCTGGTTCCAGGCGCTCTGGATTCATTGGGATTCCTGTTGCATCCAATTACGCCACTGCCCCCGCTACCCAGAATACATCACTGTCAGTGCCCGCACAGTACAGCACCGTCACGGTTTTTTATTTTCTGTCTTTTTCTGCCTTCTCTGTGTCTGCTGCTCTGAGAGTTGAAGCTTGAAATCTCATTTGGCTTTCTTGTTTGCTTTTTTTGTTGTTGTTGTGAAGGCAGCCTGACTTTGCTTTGTCCTGTAAAATTCTTTCCTTTTTTGCATCTGACATAAACATGACATCCTAACACTTATCTGCGTGAGAGAGGTCACCCTTGTTTGATGTGACGTCTGATTGGACTGGGACAAATGTGTTAACCCATCAAAAAGAACTTCCTGAAGGAGTTGCATTGGTCTGTCTGCCACCTCTCTTCCAGCATTACTTTCAGGTTTCTTCTTAGGTAAAGACAAGAGAGTCCGCACACGGAAATCTCTTCAGGGGGACTCTGGGTCAAAGGACTGAAAGCTTTGAGTCTAGCTCCTCAAAACAGATCAGCAGCATCTTTAAACTCTATTGCAGGCTTCCAGTGGCTCCAGACGGCTGTGCTGCACTGACTCTCCTGCCTGCCTCCCCTGTCTGCCTGCCTGCCTGCCTCCACTACCTGCCTGCCTGCCTACTTCCACTGCCTGCCTCCACTGCCTACCTGCCTACTTCCACTACCTGCCTCCCTGCCTGCCTGCCTACTTCCACTGCCTGCCTCCACTTCCTGCCTCCCTGCCAACCTCCACTGCCTGCCTCCACTTCCTGCCTCCCTGCCAACCTCCACTGCCTCCACTGCCTGCCTCCCTGCCTACCTCCACTGCCTGCCTCCCTGCCTACCTCCACTGCCTGCCTCCCTGCCAACCTCCACTGCCTGCCTCCACTGCCTGCCTCCCTGCCTACCTCCACTGCCTGCCTCCCTGCCTACCTCCACTGCCTGCCTCCCTGCCAACCTCCACTGCCTGCCTCCACTGCCTGCCTCCCTGCCTACCTCCACTGCCTGCCTCCCTGCCTACCTCCACTGCCTGCCTCCCTGCCTACCTCCACTGCCTGCCTCCCTGCCAACCTCCACTGCCTGCCTGCCTACCTGCCTCCACTGTCTGCCTGCCTGCACTGCCTGCCTGCCAACCTCTACTGCCTGCTCGAGTTTGTCACTACGGCATAAGGGGGCACTGTGGCCCCAGCGTGTGTCTGTGAGCCTGATGGCAGAGCCTGTGTGTGTGCGTGTGAGCCCGTGTGTGTGTGTGAGCCTGGGTGTGTGTGTGTACTTGTGTGTGTGTGTGTGTGTACTTGTGCGTGTGTGTGAGCCTCTGTGTGTGTGTACTTGTGTGTGTGTGTGTGCTGTGTGTGTGTGTGTGTGTGCGCGTGTGCCGTTACCGTCGCCACAGCTCCAGCTCTGTCCCCTCCTCTGCTGCAGCGCTCCTGGAAACGTCCCCGTCAGCCGAGCGGCGCTTTCAAGTGGCAGCGCTTCAAAGGCTGGCCGCGAGCGAGGTGGATGTGTTTGTGGAGTGGGGTTGGGGGAGCAGACATTTGCATACCGGCCACAGTGGCAGTTTTCGGTCTGGTGTAAGGGATGCCTTCTGAAATCTATTAAAAAGCTATGCAGCATATACACAAAATGTCTGCAAAAAACACACCAACTCCTGTTTGTTTTCCTCACTGTATGTCCCTTTGTGTTTTGTTTTCTACTATTATTTTTCTATCTCCCCATCTCCCTCTGTGGCCTTTCTGTGGTCAGTGTGGGTCAGATTGCCTCATATTTTACCTGTCACAACTCATCATCGTCAGCCACGCTCCGTGTCCCTGGCCTGCCCTGACCAGCTGGGGCTCCTGGGGGGTGGGGACGAACGCTGGTGCTCGAGGATGCCCCCCCACACACACACCAAGAAAAGCAGCAGACAGAGAAGGTGATCTTTTTTATTATTATTTTTCTCTCAATACATTCAATTTCATTTCAGGTTTTTGTTTTTTTGGTCTGTTTAACCTTTGAATGTTTAAAAGCATGCTGGGGGGATGAAAGTTCTTAAGAATGTGGGGCTCCATAAAATATAATGTAGAATTCTAGAATCTGTGGGGACTATTTTGTCTACATGTACCTACAATTTAATTTACTTTTCATTTTGCCTTTATAGTAATACATATATTTTGCCTTTATCTAATAATTATTGGATGAGAGCATGAAAGGTTTCTGGTCTTAGAAAGCCCAAAAAGAAGCCACAAGAAGTTAATAGGCATAGTAATACTTCAGATATGGAAAAATTTAAATCGTGAAGTTAATTAAAAATCCTTCCTCAGTCCTATCCCAGAAACTAATTACAACAAGCTGACATCAGGGGTTCACTTAAAAAGTGAAGATTTTTGTCTGAGCTCATCAATCACTAAAGTAAGTCATTCAGTTCATACATAAAGTCTAATTTGTGAATCATAATTCTCAGGCCAGTGAGGGCCAGGCAGTGTTCTGAGGGTAAGTGGTCGCTGAAGTAGGGCTGTTTGAGACTTGATGAGAGTTACAGAGCATTTACCAGCCCCACCCCTGGCTGCAGGGCGGGAGCCGGCACTCTACATAATTCAAAAAATATTGACGAATGGCAAATTGAATTCCTGTAAAACATCTCGCATCGATAGCAATCTTTCTCTTGTGTTTGTCGAGCCAGCAACATAAAACAGGCCGCTCTTATTTGAAATTCGATAGCAAGAGTGCTCTCCCTAGGAATTTACAGGGAGCTCAATACCTTAGTTTGGGTGGTGTGTGTGTGTGTGTGTGTGTGTGTGTGTGTGGTGGGGGAATTTAAAAAGGAATGTTGTTCTTTACCCCTCCACTGCTGACGTGGGTGTCACGGATGATTGCGTTCCCATTTGATTACCGCGTGGCCTGAATGGGCTCGAAGGTCTCTCTCCCAGCCAGCCAGCCACACTCTTTCTCTCTCTCTCTCTCTCTCTATCTCACTCACACACTCTCACTCACTCTCTCTTGCTCTCTCTCTCTCTCGCTCTCCCTCTCTCCCACTCACACTCTCTCACTCACTCTCTCTCTCTCTCTCTATCTCTTTCTTCTGTGCTGGCTGGCTGAGAGAAATCGCCCCGCCCTCCGTGGACCATTTGTGTGGAGCAAGATTGGTGTCAAAATGAGCTTGGAAGTGGATGAAGATCGCTTGACTCACTCACACACACACACACAAACATTCTTTCTCTCTCTCTCATACACACACACACACACAGACACACACACAAATGAAAACAAAAATCATAACCTAGCCATATGGCTGAGCCTGTCAAATCTCTCTGAGTTCTTGTGCAGATGGTGTAGACTGTCTGCCAGCCAAGCCAGATCCCCTGCTGTTTCCTCATCAGGCGTGGGAGCAGACCTCCGCTCCTCATCCAGCAGAGAGGCCAAAGTGAGGGGTGCAGACTTAGGAGCTCTCAGTAAGACTGCACCACTCTCTGCAAAACAAGCACTGTTCTCAGTGTCATGGGCGTAGTGGGGAGGATTTAGTCTGGTTCAGTGATTGCGTCTTACTGACTCCCTCTGTGTACACCAAATGCCAAGCCACCTCACTGTGTGGCAGTGGAGTCTTTAAATCATCAAACGATGAATATTAGTAGTCTAATTAATCTGATAAATGTTATATTAGTCTATTGATCATTTTTAATGGTCTGTTCAGCCTGGATGTAGTAGGCTAATGGTCTCCTTAACATTGTGTAGAACCAAACGAACCACAACCATCATGCGCTAAACTTTGTGAAAAGTCTGGGAGGAACATTTTATTGCTGAATGTAACCTAAAATCAAAGGAAGGGAAGAAACAATAATGGATGGATTACAAAAAAAAACAACACAATCAAAATGAATGTACACACTGATTTTGCGTTTCCTTCAAAAATGTGACATGAACAGAAAATTCAATGACTTCAAAATAAAAAAAGGAATCCCACATATTTGCCGGCACGACCAGTTATAAAATGAAGAACCAAGTAAGTGCACAGTGAAGGGTAGACATGAAAGGAGAGGAATCAGAAGCACACATACATACGTACAGCGGACAAGAACGTGGACAGACATCCAACAGATCATTCTGCAGCTTAGCAAACGCATTCCACTCTTCAGCCAAACTCCATCATAGTCCATCTTTATTATTTTCACATTTGTCTTAACCCCCATGTTTTAAATAAAAAAATAAATAACAATAAAGTAACAAATGATGCGTACGTAGGCTGTGGTACAACCGAGGAGGGCTGACAGCGTCCAGTAGTGAAATACTCATGCGACTAGAGAGAGACCATCAAAACAGACTAGATTGCTAACATAACAGCATTTCGCTGCTCTTCACACAAAAAAAGTAAATGCGTATGCGTTTGAGTCTGACCTCACACTGAAATAATTTTTTATGCCATGAACAACACGGATAAATTAAGCCAGATGTTCTTTCTGTACAGAGTAGTTTAAAAAAAATGAAACAATAAAACGCAAATGTTATGTACAGTATTGACCTACAAAGTACAACGGCAATAATGTAATAAAATATGTAAACATATCTGTTGTTTGACACAGTTGACTGTGACAATATGAAATTCACACGTTTTTCACATTGCATCCTCACCCCATCTTCCCCAGCACCGTGTTGACATTGATGGTTAATCCTCTACTACAGATGTGATGAGATCATTTCAGTCGCAGCAACCTCGAGACGGATGGGGGTGAGGTGGGGTGGGGTGAGGTGGTGGGGGATGGGGTGAGGTGTGGTAGGGAATGGGGTGGGGTGAGGTGGGGGATGGGGTGAGGTGAGGTGGGGTGGGGTAGGGGATGGGGGTGAGGTGGGGTAGGGGATGGGGGTGGGGGTGGGGTAGGGGATGGGGTGGGGGTGAGGTGAGGTGGGGTGGGGTAGGGGATGGGGGTGAGGTGGGGTGGGGTAGGGGATGGGGTGGGGGATAGGGTGAGGTGGGGTAGGGGATGGGGGTGAGGTGGGGTAGGGGATGGGGTGGGGTGGGGGTGAGGTGAGGTGGGGGTGAGGTGGGGTGGGGTAGGGGATGGGGTGGGGTGAGGTGGGGGATGGGGTGAGGTGGGGTGGGGTGAGGTGGGGTAGGGGATGGGGTGGGGGATAGGGTGAGGTGAGGTGGGGTGGGGTGAGGTGGGGTAGGGGATGGGGTGGGGTGAGGTGAGGTGGGGGATGGGGTGAGGTGGGGTAGGGGATGGGGTGGGGGATAGGGTGAGGTGGGGTAGGGGATGGGGGTAAGGTGGGGTGGGGGATGGGGGTTGTGGGGAGTGGATAACAGCACAGAATGCAGCAAATTACAGAGACAAGTGCTTTAAAAAATACACATACAAAAAAGAAAGTATATCAAGAAATGCCACCTTCCTGTTGTATTGTTAGATATATAAAAAAAAAAAAACGGTATTTTTCTGCCATTGGTCTGACCTGGCATGACTGATAACACAGCTGGTTGCACTGCATGGCTGTCTGACCCTTTCTCTTGACCTGTCGAAAGAAAATGACCCCCCTAACCCGCATCAAAACAGAAAACCGTGACAGAAAAAAATATTTAACTGAAACTGAACTGCTAACATTTAAATTGAGCACTGTTATGTTTGTCGTAAAAGTACAGACTCCCATTCCATCAAAATATATCAGTTCATATTTTTGTATTTGTGAAAACATAAAAAAAAAAAGTGTATGGTTCAGTCATTGTATTCTCTGTGTTGTATTCTTCTTCAGTGGGAGTTGAGCTTTTTTTTCTTATGGCAAATTTGTGCTCATTTTGCGTTTTTGAACATCATTCCTAAAACCACGATACTGCCTTTCCTCTCTTTCTCTGCAAAACACGCCAGCATTGTATCACACATTTCACATGCATGCCCAAAATGGCCGATGATCATTGTTGTATTTTACAGTTACAATGGACAAGGTTTTTTTTTTTTTTTTTTTTTTTTTTTAACTTTTTTTTTTTTTTATTATGGTCTGTTGCTGTTGTTTCTTTTGACGCCGAGAATCAGGAGATCGCTTGAGAGTCTTTCAGGGATAAACAATGTAACAATGAGATATTTTACACTGCCAACTGTGTGACCAGACCAATCGAACACAAGATAACAAAGGTCCATAATGTGCCTGTGTGCCGTCCCCATATGCTTACCATAGTAAGTGTGCTTCAGATCACAGTACTTCACTGTCCAGTGACTCATTACTTTCATGAGTTCTCAGTGGGCTTTTAGTGTCAGAAGTCCTAGCTCCCCAATGCAGTACTGCAATAGTTCTCAGGTTTTAAATTCATCTTTTTGTCTTTCGACCTCACTGCTCTGTTTGTGTCCACTCTCGAGATACGTGTTTTGTTCCTACATCTTTTATACATAGTACTCCTTGTCCTTGTCTTTCGGTCTCTTGCTGTTGGCACCCTTGGCACTGGACTGTTTGTCCTTGACCACGGCTCCGTTGGTCTGCGCCGAGTTGCTGATGTAGTTCCGTGTCTCGTCCACCTGGTAGGAGCCTTCGTCTCGGTTGCGGTACTTGTACATGGCGTAGAGGAGGATGAGGATGCAGAGGGCGGCGGCCGACACGATGCCCACCACCATGCCCGTGGTGCTGCTGGACTCGCGGATGACCTCCCTGGCGTCGGGCGGCACCCGCGGGACGCCAGGCACGGTGGGCAGCGGGTCGGGCACGTTGCGCAGCATGGGCGAGGTGACGAGCGGCCCGCGGGGCTTGGTGCCGTCCGCGTCGTACGACGTGGGCAGCGGGAGCAGCACTATGCCGGGCTGTGACGGGGGTTTGACCTCGCGGTTGTTCATTTTACCGGCGGGGATTCTGGGCGGCGTTTGGGACGCAGAGCCAGGCGCGGGCGGCGCCACCGCCACGGTGCTCTGGAGGTCGGGCAGCAGAGCGGGGGGCGCGCCGGTAGTCCTGCCCGCCCCGGGAGCCGCGCTCGGCCTAAAGTCCTTGGCTTCCCACTCGGGCGCGTGCGCCTTGTAGCCGCCGTCGTAGGCCGACGTGGTCAAGATCTTATCTGTTACCAGGGAGAAGGTGGTGTAAAAATCCTCATCGTCAGTCGGGGGGAGGCTGGAGTCCAACGCCTCCCCAGAGCCAAACCCCGATATCACCAAGCCATCACCATCATCATCATCACCATCATCATCATCACAATCATCGCTGCCTCGGTCCGACAAGCAAGGCGCCCCCGCCTCGGCAGGGACGGCCCGGGGCTCTTTGGTGGTCTCGATAATGGTAAGGACAGGGCGCAGGGTGGGGGGCAGAGGGAGGTAGGGGGCGTGGGTGGAGACGGGGGGGATGTCTAGGGGATCCTCTACTAGCACGGGGATGACTAACTCCCCTCCTGCGAGAGAGAGACAGAGGGGGAGAAGACACAGTGAAATTGGACCACAAAAAAGACAGGTGTTAGAGGACACTCAGGTTTATACGTATCAAACGACACAATGACACACCAAAAGAGAATGTTAAAAGCAAAGCAAAACAGAAACATGAAAAATCATATTAAAATGAAAGAATGACAAGAAACACTACTCTACACCAATGCAAAGTCAACACACCTGTACAAAATGAAGTCCAAACAGAAACAAAAGCAAAAAGGGTTGAAAGAATGAGAGAAATAGGTATCAAAAGGCTTCAAGGGAAATGCAAGGATCTGTGTGAAGATATAACTGATACTGCCCTGCAACACCAAAGCTAAGTTCATTAGCTGGAGCCACATGTAACTCCACAGGTGAAGCTAATTAAGCCTAATTAATTATCCATCTAAATGGCCCTGTTGTATTAAATTATCACATGTATGAGATCTTACAGTCATATTTTATGTGTGATGTGAGTAAATCTATAAGCCATATTTTATCTGAGCTATAAACTATATCACTAAAGAAAGTCAGTAGCTCCAAGGTGTGCAGACATGTGGACCTAAATACCTGTGAATATTACGGTAGCCTGAGCCCAGCGTCTCCACAAACACTGATTGAGCAAGCTGCCCTTACAGACCCTAGTCTTTGCCTTTTGACAGGTATCATGTGGTAACCACAATGGCTTTTGGTCAGAAAACAGTTTGACATCATCTGAATGTTCTGTAATACAAACCAATTTTTAAATGCGTGTAGAAGTTACAGTGGTGTCTCCTCGGAAACACAGTAATAGTAATTTGTGTTTTAAATGAACACATTAATTAATTTTTCCAACTCTGGAAACATTCAGATGGTCACTGATATGATTCCAACCGTCAGCCATAGTGTCCAGCTTGCACACCGCAAAGGCTTACAAACAAAGGGTACTACAAGGCAACGCAAAGGTCTACTACGGAAAGAAGGAACAGAAAAAAGAAGTTAAGAGTAACAGAAAGTAAATGCAATGCAAAAGAAGAGTCAACAACCAAACTCAAAGCAAAACCTGGATACATTCGCAAACCAAAAGCACAGATTTAAAAAGGGTTAGTAATTACGAAAAAAAAAATCAAAGTAGTCAGTTTAATAAAAAATAACATAAAATAAGAGCCAATGAAAAAGTACTCATCAAAGGAAGAAAGCATACCATATTTTTGTGACTTACATCAACAAATTGCCCGCATGATTTTGGCAGGAAGAAAAAAATTTACAAAAGAAAGTTGTGTAAGAATGCCTTTTGGACAAGTATGGTTAGTTTTTAAGATTGTTGTAATGAAGCAGTAGTTTAGTTTATTTAAAAACGATCTCTCTGGACAGGAGGGTACTGGGGGGCAACAACACATACATCCACACACCATGACATGAAAAATAAACTTCACCATTCTGTTATTTAGCTTTTTTTTCTCTTCTGATAAATAGCTTGTCTTTTTTTACAAAATGAAAACTGTACATCTATCACTTTTTCATAGAGTAGCTCCATGTTTTGCATCAGATATGTACAATCTGATTATTAAATCTTTTTTTAAATAATGTCATTTATTATTTATTTATTTTTGCTTGACATTGAAATGCTCTTTTTTTTGTTCAGAAGAAATGAATGACTGTACATGTTATATCATCGCTAAAGTTTTTTTTGTTTGTTTTGGGAGGTGGGTGGGGGTGGGGGAGGGGGGGAGAGAAGGACCTATGAGCATATCAGGTAGGGAATGACAAAGATGGGTGTGAACGTGTACATCAGTTGCCATGTCCATGTAAAGGCGGCACGAAGCGGTCGGGCTGCGTTAGAGCTTTTAGCTGTAAGGAAGGGATGGGGACACACACACAATGAGCATATACATGCCCATCAACAAGAGAAAAAACAGCACTCTCAACACTGACCAGTCTTACAAACCCTAAGCTGCAACTTCTTCACCATGCAGTCCAGATCAACAACAATTCTTTGGTCAATTGGTTTTTGAGTCTTGCTCAAAAGTCTTGCTTTTGGTAGAGAAAGGATCGACTGTAAGTCCAGATGTATAACGTATTCTAATTGGGTAGATAGTGGTGAGGGCCATACTAGACCTTCCTCGTCTATTCGTTCTTGATGAAGTG
Organism: Coilia nasus; assembly: GCA_027475355.1. Classification (NCBI taxonomy): domain Eukaryota; kingdom Metazoa; phylum Chordata; class Actinopteri; order Clupeiformes; family Engraulidae; genus Coilia; species Coilia nasus. The sequence goes on along the minus strand of CM050219.1, from coordinate 31,025,482 downwards.
GGGAACTTTAAACATTGTTGCATAGCCAATCAGTGACAGAGTTTGTGGTTGCCAAAAGAACCAATCAAATTAGCCAACACTGTCCATCAAGAAGAAAGAGAGAAGGGAGCCAACACAAGAACATAATATATAATCATAATTGGCATATTTATCATGATTATTACTACTATTATCAACATAATCCATTATTGTGCATTACTTATTACTTTATGAAAATCAGAACAACATGTATATATATATACACACACATATGCATATATATGTATTTTAACACACAAACACTTTGTAGAAAAGGAAATTGGACAAAATCAGCGACTCACACACTATCATGGGGAAGAAGAACCAGAGAGCACACACTAAGGTAAACAAGAGGAGAGCAGGGGCACACGGATTCACTGCTGTCACCACCTTCAGCAGCTAATAATGACCAGGATTATTAGCTGTCTCCAGTGTTTCAGGAAAAAACTCAAGTCAGCAGTCGTTTGTTAACAAGGATAAGGGTGCAGTCTGGATGCACGTTGAGGGGGAAAAAGGGATTTCTTTCACTAAATCGTTTGTTTTTATTGCTTTGTTTTGTTTTAGATTTTTTCACTGCAAGGTTTAACCCGTGCTTAAGTAAGTTGCATTTAGGGAGAGTAATAAAATGTGAAGGCAAGCTGGGATTTACTGGCTCACGTCTCACTACTGTGGGCTACGGAGCCAAGGGCTGTGGGGTATCATCAGACCAGCACTGTTTAGCTGCACACATACTTCAGGTAAACACACAAACCCAATTTACAATGTCACCTAATTAAATGTGTTATGAAATTATTACAGGTACATTAGGTGTTAAAAAAATCTAATTATGACTTTTGAAATTTAAGATTTTTTTATGTGTCATTATATAACCAACAGCCTTCGCTATTACAGATATAACACACTATTCCAAGGAATTCCACAAGAGGACATGTACAACTCATGTGATAAACTGCGTTGCCAACCTTAATTATTCCCTCCAGCCTTCAGAGCTTTCTCTGTATGCACACCGTATCTAGCCACATAAATCTCTTCTTCTCTTCCTCCTGCTCTCTCTCCCTTGTGCACCCCTCATATCCTTTCTCTTCATGCCCCCCCCACCCCCCCCCCCCCCCCCCCCCCCCCCCCAGGGTTCATCTCAGACCTAAGACTGGTATTTTTCCCTCGTCAGCGCCACCTATGTGTTTATCCCCAGGGGTCTCACATCTCTAGGCTCGCTGTACACCCCCTTGAGGTCACGCTAACTGCAATCTGCACTATATAAGCAAGTACATCAACACAGAATAGAATGAAATCGACTTTGGATAGTCAACCATCCAATCAGTGTACGTAGAGACGTTTCGCAGTCAGCACCCACTCAACCGGCACTCAACATAATTAATTTAAAAAATGTCGACAGTGGCGTGCTGAACGGATGAAAGGAGGCTATTGACATGAGGGCGATCTCTCAACGGCAGACGTGCCCATGGCAGTATCTGGAACTGAACACAGAACAGTACCGTGGGAGTGATCCATGCTCTCTTTTATCAGCTCCCGCTGGGACAAGGCAGCTGTGTCCACAAGATTCGCTCTCGTAGCATGTGTACCCTGGTAGCTGCAGTGGATCAGTGATTCAAGAGAGGAGTCGATTATCTAGCCGTTAGGACGAGTGATTGTTTAAAGGGGATAGTCTCTCAAGAATCCCACCGCTGTGCTCGGTTGCCATGGGCTTTGTTTGCCATGGGGTCGCGCCAGTGTCTCATGGCACTCAACCTAGTGTTAGCTTTGCTGCTAAGTCAACATGTCCACTGCATCGTAACGCAGTGACTTGCTTCAGTCACAGTTGCTTCTGTTGAGGTGCAGACAGCAGAGCAGTGAGGCATGAAACCACTGGGTATTAATCCACCATTTAATTCCATATTAACTTTAATGCAAGCACCATTAATACTGACAGTGTTTGGTCAGTAACGACCTAAAGCCGAACGACAGAAGCTCTGTTATCCTTACTTAGGTAGTCTCGCTGCTGATCCCTAACAGCATTTTAAAACATAATTTAGCTTTTTTTTTCCACCTGAAAGTTCACCCTTCAGGGAGTGCTTTTAAAGGTGTCACATTAGTGCAAATTGCACCTGTCCCCTGGTGTGGCTGTAAAATGGGAAAATGTCACATGAAACAAACAGGAGGTTCGCTCGTGTTCGAGACATTCATGTGACATGTCCGTCTGTCTCTCCCCCACCCCCACTACCGCCCCCACCCCCGCCAGAGACGCACAGGGCTTTGCTTCTCAGTTTCCGGGAACCGGAGATTGTCCCCAGTCCTAGCCTGCAGCCTGTGGTCTAATCTCAGAGCCTGCGTCGCATTTGTCAACGCTCCCAAACCACAATGAATGGGCTCTGTGTGTGTGTGTGTGTTTATGAGCTGGGATTTAACTCCCTGATCCTGTGAAAGGGACGCCAGCATGCCGGTCTTGCTGTGCAGAGCAGAGAGGCAGGAGGAGGGTGGAAATCCCTGCTGCTGTGGCTGCACATCTCCTCACCTGAGCCTAAGCCCTGGCGAGCAGGTTGGAGATTAGCGCCCCCTGGAGGAACGCGCAGGTCGGCGATTAGCCCCCCCTGGAGGCACGAGCGATTAGCGCACCAGGGCCGCTGCCGTTGGCACGGTTACCCCGCCAGGCACATGGCCTCCCTGCGTGTTTGGCTCGCTGCAGACTTACTGAGGAGTGCTGGTCCTCCTGTCCAGCCTGCTGTGAGTTGGCGGGCACTGAAGGCAGCAGTGTAGCGACAGGAAACAGCAGGGTGCGCCCCTGTCCGCCGGCTCGGTTAAAAAATGGGACCTCTGTTGCCCTGGAAGGTCGAGGGCACGGCCGGATGGCTTCACCTGAGTGTGCGAGGTTCACGTTGGCTCGCCGCTTGACAGCGGGGGTTAAGGGACCTTTGAAAAGGAAGCAGAGAGCCTACGGTGCTTTTGCCTGCCACGTTGCAGATACCTCATAATCCGTCACTGTCCCTGTGCGTGGCCACGCTGTTAAATTGTCATCCGCAGGACAAGAGTGGCGAGTCGTAGTCATTGTGTCCCTGTGCGTGGCCACGCTGTTAAATTGCCGTCCTCAGGACAGGAGTCGCGAGTCGTACTCATTGTGTCCCTGTGCGTGGCCACGCTGTTAAATTGCCGTCCTCAGGACAGGAGTGGCGAGTCGTAGTCACCCGACTGGCTGATTTGTGGGGCTGCGGCGTTAGGGCGGCAGCTCTCCTCCGCGACGCCTGTCATCTGAATAAGCCCCTTAACTGATCTGAGACCTGTGCTCAGATGGCAGCACGGGGCCCGACGGGGACGGACGAGGCGCGACACGGCTTGGGACGCAAGGTGTGAGGGATGCATCTGGACCGTCACTTCTCATCCGTTACACGCTCTCCGCCCACTAGTCTGCTGTCTCGCCCCCTTCTCTCTCTACACTCCCCCACCCCCCGCCACCCCACCCCACCCCTCTCTGCCCAGCCAGCATGGCCACACTCTCTCCAGCCTGAGGGGGAGGATGTTAATCACCGCCTCACCCCATTGGTATTTCAGCCAGCCCTTGGGACCAGCCACTGCAGAACACACTTTTATTTTTTTTCCCTCTCTCTCTCTCTCTCTCTCCCAGAGCGCTAACCTCCGATGCAAGGTTACTTGGGACTTACGACTGATCGAGCTCGGGCAGTAAAACTGATGGTGAGAATTCATCGACCAGCTGTCTGGGCTTGAGAGCACAAATCCACTGCGCTCGTGGCGCTCCAGCCCAGTTCAGCCCTTCCATTAATAATTTGTGGCGACACGCGCAAGCGTTCATTAAGAATCGCATTAAGATGTACTAATGGTCAACAGTAATGAGAGCCTGAGAGACTGGATTCTACCTGTCTCCACTGATGTCTCTCTCAATCCTTGCAGCCCTGAGCCAGTGAGATTAAGCAAGTGATGTAGCTCACATACTCACTTGTATTATACAAGAGCGATCTGAGATTTCCTGGAGATGGTGCTTATTAAATCACTTGTTAGGTCATGTCATGAACCCCGCTAGCATGTTTACCTTTTCCCCTTCCCCCTTGTTGCTCTGCTACGCTGACATGCGTTAGCCCTCTTGTGGAATCCCCTCTGGATCGAGGGCAGGTCAAACAGTTTGTACTCAACACAGAACAAAGTCATGAGACGCAGTATTGCGAGACAAAGACAAACATAAGAGAGGTACAGTTTTAAAAACACAAAAACACAGATACACGGCCACAGGGACACATCACAGCAGCAACGAGGAGGCAGTAGCAGGGAAAGGCTACAGCAATACAGCAAACACAACTCAAAGCACATGAGCACACAAACAGCACACACAAACGACGCACATACGACGCAGGGTTAGCCAGAGAGCGTTATGGATGAGAAAGCACACAAAATGGCGCCAATCGAATCCATGCATTGGCAGATGGTCTCTCCAGAGGTTCTGTTTAGTAGAGCTAGCTACAGTCAACGCATGCCACAAATGCTGTGGGTTTCACCAGGAGCAACACATAGAATAGAAAAACAGATATACTGTGTGGCAATAAAACTCTTTTTATGCCATCTGCATTCAAACAGACATGTATATGCAGAGAGGCTGGGGGAGGAGAACTGAAAGTGTGGGAGAGGAGAGGATGGGTTGGGGGGGGGGGGGGTCATTCTTTCACACACAACTTTCTTGAGACAGAATGGGGTTGCCTGCACAAGGCCAAAAATAATATTTAAAAAACATAACTGAAAAGTAACAGAGGATGGCAAGAAAAGATTTTGTTGCCTTTAATTTCCTGTTGTATCGGATATGGGAGGGGGGAGGAGGAGGAGCCTTGGGAATGTTATTTTTTTATTTATTTTTTTAGTTTGGCCAAATGGCATAGGGAAAAAACAAAAACAAAAATGATTTATTTTTTCAACCACCAAAATTTCATGCGGCACAAGATGAGGCAAAAAACGAGAGGATCAGCTTTTTATCCCAGAAGATGGATGTACACAGACAGGGAGTCCAAACCAAGATGGAGGAAAACGGGCAAAGCAACTCCAGAATCACAGAGTGGAATGTAGGCTGGGATAGGAGACAGGGTGGAGATGTTTATGTGGATCTTAGTATGGGGGACGACGATGGGAAACTTAGAGAAAAAAACGATAATCATTTTTACAAAATAAAAGCAAAAGCAACAAATGTCATGCACGTGGCCACAATCTGAATAGGTTTAGGAGGAGTGTGGCAGAATACCAGAATGAGTAATGTGAATTTCTGTGTCAAGATGAACATATGAATGCAGTATGCAGGTAAATGTTTGATACTTTTAGCTTAAATGAGAATAACAGAGAGAGAGAGTGGTGTAGTGTGCTGTACCCTGGCGTTATATAGTGTACTAACCCACCATGTTTGGAGCACTTGAGGCTGGCACCTTGAGCCATGGCTCTTTAAGGGCGAGAAAGGGCGAGAGAGGGCACGGAGGCACGATACATTGCTTTCCAGCCGGCTGTCTCTTTGGCGGCCTATTGTTCACTGTTATTACAGATTGCGCCCTCAGCCAAAGGGTCACGCCAGTAGAAGTTGTCATAAAAACTAACCCCACTTTCCTCTCAGGGTTAAGAGAGCAAAGAGATCACGGAGTGAATATTTAATGGGGAGGGGCCACATGTTCTGCCGAACATTTATCATTAGGAGAGGGGGAAAGTGTCGTAGTGGTTAATTCTGTGAGCTACAGGCACAGTGATTTATTGTCTTAATTGCTCTTAATTGATTGTAGGACGCAAAAGCTGTGAAAACTGGGCATATGCAACATGTGGCGCATACTTAGTTAGATCACAGCCGTGTTAATTAGGCTAGGAAAGCTTTCTGAAGGACAGCCTGGCAATTAAAAAGCCTTTCGCCCGGCATTACTGGCAAAAGGGCTAACGAAGAGGCCCTCATTAACCAGCCTGGTGTTTCTCCGTGCTGGCTCTGCAACCAACATGCTGCCGTGGGGGCGTAATTACAGCTTAACTCTGTAAATGGCAGCTCACTGTGGAGGCTCAGTGCAACAGGGTCGTGCCCCAAGTGCTTTTCAAAACCAGGAGACGTGTTGCACGTCAACCCCATCGTTAGCTAAAGCCCGTTGACTTTCTAGCCTATATAGTAGAGCAAAGAAACAAGGAAACAAAGAAAAACAATCAAACGGGACAAAAAAGAACAAATAAAAGAATTGAAAAAGTAGAAAAACCACCTTCACCTGGAAAGAGACTATGTGTAGGGGACACAATGCTATGTGTAGGGGACACAATGCACACAGAAATTGGAGGATATCTGTTCTCTATTAGAATGTTTTAACGCAAGGCAAGCCTGTGACACCGGGGAAACATAGGAGCAGACAGGAGAAGTGGACTGGGCTCCGTTGCAGTTAGTCCGCTACAGTACATATCACAGTATCTATGCTGAAAGCACTTTCGCTTCCTTTTCCAAGAGTCTCAAAATGTATCTTCTGTCGAGTGTGACGTGCATACGCACGCACGCACACACACCCACACACACACCAAAGGCACTGGCAAAGTCAACCATGAACAGGACAGATACATTTTGTAAGCATCAGTGCGTATAACATGGAGCTAGATACTAATTTTGCACTTTTGACCCAAAGTTCCACTCTCTTTCGAATGCAGAGAGGACAAAATTAGTATGGATGCAATGCCATGTTTGCAACGTAAGGCCCCATAGTCAAGTGTAACTTTTTTTATTCGTCTAATTTGTAATACTGTACAGTAACAGTAAATAGCATATAGCACTATATCTGAGTGAGGGAGTGTATCTATGTGTGTGTGCTGCTGAATATCTACTGTAGGCACTGTTGAATCTTCTGTAAAAGGATTGTGGACAGTGCGTTTCTCTCTGAACTCACTCGGAGTGCTAAAGAGAGTTTCTGAAGAGTAGGCACACTTATCTAACGTGCCGTTACGAATGCTTGGGCTGGAGCCTTTTGAAGTTACACTTTATGTGCTCATGGGACGTGATGCTTGGAGGAGTAGGTCCTCGGTTGCAAATCAAAGTAAAAGATATAAATAAATAAAACCAACAGAGAGAAGGAGAAAAATACAGAAAGAAGTTTCCAAATGAAAAGTAAGACCAGATCGAAGCAAGCACACACACACTCGACACCCAGCCCACCTGCGTGTCCCGAGTCACACTCCTCCAGATCCTCGTCGTCGCTGGAGCACTCGGCTGACGACACGATGTCGTCCGTCGTCTGCAGCCACGACACGCACGCCAGGCAGGACACAGGAGGGAGAAAACACAGAAACAGAGCAGACATTAAGCCACAAAACAGAACCATACACACATGAGCTTCTGGACAAAACAGAACCATACACACATGAGCTTCTGGACAAAACAGAACCATACACACATGAGCTCCTGGACAAAACAGAACCATACACATACGAGTTCCTGGACAGAGTATAAGCATAGTAACCTTAAGCAACACATATGAGTTCCTGGACAAAGTATAAGCATAGTAACCTTAAGCAACATTTAAAAAATAGCACGGAGAGAACACAGAATCAGAGCAGAGCTTAAGCACAGAAAAGCTCAGCAATCACAGACGCTGTCAACAAGTAAACCCAATGCACACAGGTATACATTTTGATGATTAACTTTTTATTTTCAAAACGGAACCATATAAGAAGTACATAACACAGAAGTACATAACCATATACGTTCCTGCACAACACAACCATACAAATGTAAGTTCCTGGACAACGTGTAAGCATAGTAACCTTAAGCAACATTTGAAAAATAAGCGCAGCTGTGGTGTAGTGGTAAGGGAGTTGGTCTTGGGATCCGAGAGTCGCAGGTTCGAATCCCGCTCTGCCCATGGCTGAAATGCCCTTCAGCAAGGCGTCTAATCCCACACCGCTCCAGGGACTGTAACTGAAACCCTGTAAATAACTGTGAGTTGCTTGGATAAGAGTGTGAGCTAAGTGTAGTGTAAAACAACAAAAAGAAAAGTATATGATGGTAGTTTGTGTTTGATTACACTGCACTGGCAGTCATCACAGGAAGGAATCCGCAGTGAAGCGGGACTCTGAGTGGGTCTTGGCTGGCTGGCAGCGCCTCTGATTGCCCTCATCCCCTCATTCCACAAGGGCGGCGTTTCTGCACCAGTAATTGCCCCCACCTCCACTCACTGCTCCATGCTGTTTATATTTACAACCTTATGCAACGCACGCGCTCTCTCTCTCTCTCTCTCTCTCTCTCACACACACACACCTCTCTAATCACACCAACCCCTCTCATCATTATGTTGTCACTGACCATCAGGGGCCAGGAAAGAGATGCGGGTGAGGTGAGTGGTGGTGGGGGAGGCTCTGTGTGTGTGTGTTTATGGGTGGGGGGGGGGGGGGGGGGATTTGTGTGAGGGTGCAATCAGGGGGATCACCCTGCATACACCCCCCTCCTCCTCACCTGCCACCCAGGTGATTTAACTTCCTCCCACCCACCACCACCAGCTCTGTCATATTTCACCTTTCTGTGTGTATGTGTGTGTGGGTGTGAGGGGACAGAGAGAGAGAGAGTGTGTGTTTGTATATGATGGAGTGTGTCTGTGTTTGAGTGTGTGTGTGGAGGCAGTGGTGGACAGAGAGAGAGTGTGTGTGTTTGTATATGATGGAGTGTGTCTGTGTTTGAGTGTGTGTGTGGAGGCAGTGGGGGACAGAGAGAGATTGTGTGTGTTTGTATATTATGGAGTGTGTCTGTGTTTGAGTGTGTGTATAAGGCTGTGTGTGTGTGTGGAGGGAGTGGGGCCGGGGGATGGGGTGGAGGGCAGGGTGTTTATTAGTGTGGATTGGCGGCACGATAACGTGTGTGTGTGTGTGTGTGTGTGGAGGGCAGGGTGTTTATTAGTATGGATCGCGGCATGATAACGTGTGTGTGTGTGTGTGTGTGGAGGGCAGGGTGTTTATTAGTATGGATCGCGGCATGATAACGTGTGTGCATGTGTATGTGTGTGTGTGTGTGTGTGTGTGTTAGTGTAGGGCAGGGTGTTTATTAGTGTGGATCGCGGCACGATAAAGTGTGTGTGTGTATATGTGTAGGGCAGGGTGTTTATTAGTGTGGAACGCGGCACGATAAAGTGTGTGTGTGTGTGTGTGTGTAGGGCAGGGTGTTTATTAGTGTGGATCGCGGCACGATAAAGTGTGTGTGTGTGTGTGTGTGGAGGGCAGGGTGTTTATTAGTGTGGAACGCGGCACGATAACGTGTGTATGTTTGTGTGTGTGTGTGTGTGTAGGGCAGGGTGTTTATTAGTGTGGATCGCGGCACAATAAAGTGTGTGTGTGTGTATGTGTAGGGCAGGGTGTTTATTAGTGTGGAACGCGGCACGATAACGTGTGTGTGTGTGTGTGTGTGTGTGTGTAGGGCAGGGTGTTTATTAGTGTGGAACGCGGCACGATAACGTGTGTGTGTGTGTGTGTGGAGGGCAGGGTGTTTATTAATGTGGAACGCGGCACGATAACGTGTGTGTGTGTATGTGTGTGTGTGTGTGTGTGTGGAGGGCAGGGTGTTTATTAGTGTGGATGGCAGCACGATAAAATAAGGGCTGTCACAGTACAGGGTTATGAAATCATAGCGCTGATTGAGTTTGCAGTGCTGGGTGAGGGGGTCCAGGCTCTAAATATCATTGGCTCTGACAGACTAATGAAACAGGGCTCCAGCCCAGATGCCCAGGAGAAAGAGAGAAGGAGAGAGAGAAGGAGGGAGAGAGGCAGAGGGACAAGGAGGGAGAGAGGCAGAGGGACAGAGAGAGAGGGGGACAGAGGGAGAGCGAGAGAGAGAGAGAGAGAGAGAAGGCGGGAGATGCAGAGAGAGGGGGGCAGAGGGAGAGAGAGAGAAGGCGGGAGAGAGGGGGGCAGACAGAGAGAGAAGGAGAAAGAGAGAGAGACAGAGAACGAAGGGAGGGGAGGGGCAGAGGGAGAGCGAGACAGAGAGAGAGAGAAGGCGGGAGAGGCAGAGAGAGAAGGAGGGAGAGAGAGAGAGAAGGAGGGAGAGAGGGGGAGAGAGGCAGAGGGAGAGAGAGGGAGAGAGGCAGAGAGAGAGAGGAGGGAGAGAGAGAGAGAGGAGGGAGAGAGGCAGAGAGAGAAGGAGGGAGGGAGAGAGAGAGAAGGAGGGAGAGAGAGAGAGAGAGAAGGAGGGAGAGAGGCAGAGAGAAGGAGGGAGGGAGAGAGAGAGAAGGAGGGAGAGAGAAGGAGGGAGAGAGAGAGAGAAGGAGGGAGGGAGGCAGAGAGAGAAGGAGGGAGGGAGGCAGAGGAAACAGAAGATGAAAGCAAAGGAAACAAGATGAAAGTGTGAAACAGGAAGATAGAGAGAAACACAAGCGGAGTCAGAAGAATAAAAAGAGAAAAAAGACTAAGTAGAACAGAGAGAAAGAAAAACAAAATGAAATACAAGACCGCAAGACAGACACAGAGAGAATGCAAACGAGAGGGACAGGGAGAGAGAGACAGGGAGTGGGAGAGGAATAAAAGTGTTTGTGTCTGGGACACTGAGTGTGTGTGTGTGTGTGTGTGTGTGTGTGTGTGTGTGTGTGTGTGTCTGAGACACTGAGACCCTACGTGCGGTTAAGTAGTCCATTTGTTGGAATGTATTTACCAGGTGTCTTGGATGAGGAAGTGCAGAACACTTCTGCAGTGTGTGTGTGTGTGTGTGTGTGTGTGTGTGTGTGTTCACACAGCCTGCCTCTGAGAGAATGTATAGCCCCACACTAAATAGGTGTGCTGTTTGCTGTGAGCAGTAGTGGCCCAGGCCACATAGATTTATATTTATATTTATTTATTTTAAAAAAGCTTGTGTTAGTGCTCTTGGAGGATAGATGCATTCGGAAAGGGATGGGGTTGGGGCGGGGGTGGGTGGGGTGAAGTTATTAGCTGAAGATGGTGACTCCCTGACTTCCAGAAGACAGATGCAGGCCTCCCGCTATGCTGCCACTGCGTGCGCAAGCCAAGGAGGTAAATAAATAAAGGGCCTTGACTTTACAGTGACCCCCCTCCTCAAACAATCTATTCTGCCAAGGGTCGGGTCTTAAAGCTGGCAGAGACCACACACACACACACACACACACACACACACACACACACACACACACACCAACATGGCTCACTGCAGTTAGCTGGCTTTGTGGGTGCAGAGGTTACTCTAGACAATCTCAAGATGTGTTTTTTTTTTTAATCCTCACAACCACCTGAAATATGAAGCCCTCTGATGAGAATGACAGGTGATGTCAAACCACCCCGAAACAAATAAATAAAAACAAATCAAGTCAGGAAAGATGGAAGAGGGGACGTCTCAGATTAGACTGACACACTGAGGCAAGGAGCCTGGAGCGGTCAAAGACCACACACCGTCAGCTACGCCAACACACACACACACACCCCCTCAGCTACGCCAACACACACACGCACACACACGCACACACACACACACCCTCAGCTACACCAACACACACACACACACCCCCTCAGCTACGCCAACACACACACACACACACACCCTCAGCTACGGCAACACACACACATATACACACCCTTAGCTACGGCAACACATATACACACACCACCTCAGCTGAAAACACACACATACACACACACACCACCTCAGCTGCAAACACACACACACGCACACAGTGTGTGCTGTGGACATGGGGCCCCCAGAGGTGCCTGAATAATGTCAGCACTGGCACCACCATGCCCTCCGGCCCTGAGCCGCCTCACCGGCAACACACACACACACACACACACACACACCACCATGCCCTCCGGCCCTCAGCCACCTTTTCAATAATTCTTTAGCGGTTGGGGGGATTGTGTGTGTGGTGGGGAGGGAGTGGGGTGCAGTGTGTGTGTGTGTTTGTGTGTGTGTGTGTGTGTGTGTGCGGTGGGCGTTAAGGGAGTGTATTTGGCGAGGCCGGCTGTTTACTGCTGTGTAAAATCACCCGTGAACCTTGAAAGATGTCGCACATCGTGACCAGCCCAGGAAGCACAGTCAGCAAAGTCTTTTTCTGCCAGGGTGTGTATGTGTATTTGTGTGTATGTGTATTTGTGTGTATGTGTATTTGTGTGAGTGTGTATTTGTGTGAGTGTGTATTTGTGTGTATGTGTATTTGTGTGAGTGTGTATTTGTGTGTACGTGTATTTGTGTGAGTGTGTATTTGTGTGTACATGTATTTGTGTGAGTGTGTATTTGTGTGAGTGTGTATTTGTGCGTTTGTGTGTGAAACATGAGCCATATGACAAACCAATGTCAAAATGCCCCCGAAATGCACACAGCAATAAGCTAGTGATGTCTATGTAAGGCAGAACTGCACAGCAATAAGCTAGTGATGTCTATGTAAGGCTAACTGCACAATAAGCTAGTGATGTCTATGTAAGGCTAACTGCACACAGCAATAAGCTAGTGATGTCTATGTAAGACTAACTGCACACAGCAATAAGCTAGGGATGTCTATGTAAGGCAGAACTGCACAGCAATAAGCTAGTGATGTCTATGTAAGGCTAACTGCACAATAAGCTAGTGATGTCTACGTAAGGCAGAACTGCAAAGCAATAAGCTAGTGATGTCTATGTAAGGCTAACTGCACAATAAGCTAGTGATGTCTATGTAAGGCTAACTGCACAATAAGCTAGTGATGTCTATGTAAGGCCGAACTGCACAGCAATAAGCTAGTGATGTCTATGTAAGGCTAACTGCACAATAAGCTCCATGATATAACATACAGCTGCACCAACTACAAGGGAATTAGCCCTTAAATGAGAAATAATTAGCGCCAGTAGCCTACACATCCACATGTCATAGCTGTAGCATACTTCGCCTCTTTACAGTCGTTTGCAGGCCATTCCTGGCCGTTTACAGGCTCATTATTCCTCAGATGTTATTGCTTTCATCCAGAGTGTTGAATGGAAAATCAATTTCTGAGTCACTATGTACTGTTCTAAATGACACTAAGGTGTCGGACTCGAGTATTTTTTTCCATGGCTATAGCTGTCCCAGAAAGAGCCATGCTGATAGTTTTCTCTCTGAGGAATACTTAGTCTTCAATGCCGGAAGTTTGCTGGAATAATACTCTTATCTCATCTTCAGTGCAACCAATGTGCAATAAGGGAGAGAGCCACACTGCCTTATCAGATTTCTACAGCCAGCTCTACAATGTGGTACACAGCCATGCAAAATGCTTTTCTCGTTTCTTATGTGTGTGTGGCAAAGGGCAATCTGTCCCTGGCTGGGTAGGAGTCGTGAACTTTATAAACATAATTATCCTTTTTCTTTTGCAGTCTTTAGCAGGAATGTTCTTACAGTGGCTATAATAAAATGTCCATGTACGTTAAAGACACCAAGGTACTGAGGAAAAAACAACAGCAACAGATTCAAGAAATTGTGCAAAAAAATATCTCTTTATGAAAATGAGTCTTCTTCATCCCTCAGCACGTCAACCCCTCAGTGCCTGGCCAGCAAGCCCACAAAACCTGATTTCACAGCTGGCCAAATCCAATTCTGGGGATAAATCTCCATGGCATGACAAAGAATACATTTTGGCAGCAAAACGCCTCCTTTTTTCAGCGAATCCAGGCTTCAGAAGAAACAACAACCAGGCCGAAAAGGCAGAGAGAGAAAGAGGAGTGCGGGGAAGAAAAAGAGCATTTAGTGACCAGCAACTCCAGGGCTCCACCATCCATGTAGGTGCCTGTCAAAAGGAGACAGGCCAATCCCAAGAGCTTCAAGCAAGAAGGTCACAGGCCAATCCCAAGAGCTTCAAGCAAGAAGGTCACGTTGTCCCAAAACGATTACAACAGGTGGAGGCACAGAAAAGAGCATAGCACTAAGAGCACCAGAGAAAAGACACCCTGGCGGCGCTACAGGAGCGCTAGCACTAAGAGCACCAGAGAAAAGACACCCTGGCGGCGCTACAGGAGCGCTAGCACTAAGAGCACCAGAGACCACCAGAGGAAAGACACCCTGGTGGCGCTACAGGAGCGCTAGCACTAAGAGCACCAGAGAAAAGACACCCTGGCGGCGCTACAGGAGCGCTACATTAGTGTGTATACCAGAGCAGCCAGAATGTTCCAGTGCACCTTAAAGGTTGCGCTAATAACAGAAGACATTGTGGGAGAGCGAGGAAAAGAGAAATGGCTGCCCTTCTGAGGCAAGTACAGTGCTCAGATCAGACAGAAAATACCAGTTTTTATCAAGGCCTTTTCCTCCTCTCTGTCTTTAAAAACAATCCATTGAACGCGTTTGATTTAGTATTTCTGTCCATAGCTAATGGACCTCATTGACACACAGTAGCAGTGTCTACTGAAACTTGAAACATCCTCGCAGATATCTGTGAAATAAGACATTGATTAAATGTTTTTTCCCTTTGATTCTGGTGCATGAAATATGCGGTTTCCTTTTTTGTTCCTTGCAGGGATGAGATGATTCAAATGGTGGTAAATAGGATTATAAACTGCATACAATCACAAAAGTCTTTTGAAGCTTGCCGTTATAAAAAAGGGGACAGTTTGCTGTTGTGCAGACACAGAATCCTCTTTCTGCACCCAGTATACATATCAAACCAAGACAAAGAACGCAGAGGCGAAGGAAAGGCCATCACTGCAGCAGCATGTACTGGTGCCGGAGCTAGGCCTGCAGAGCTGTGTTTACCTGAAGCATGTACTGGTGCTTCAGTAGGCCTGCAGAGCTCTGCTTACCTGAAGCATGTACTGGTGCTACAGTAGGCCTGCAGAGCTGTGTTTACCTGAAGCATGTACTGGTGCTAGGCCTGCAGAGCTGTGTTTACCTGAAGCATGTACTGGTGCTTCAGTAGGCCTGCAGAGCTCTGCTTACCTGAAGCATGTACTGGTGCTAGGCCTGCAGAGCTGTGTTTACCTGAAGCATGTACTGGTGCTAGGCCTGCAGAGCTGTGTTTACCTGAAGCATGTACTGGTGCTGGTGCTAGGCCTGCAGAGCTCTGCTTACCTGAAGCATGTACTGGAACTACAGTAGGCCTGCAGAGCTCTGCTTACCTGAAGCATGTACTGGTGCTAGGCCTGCAGAGCTGTGTTTACCTGAAGCATGTACTGGAACTACAGTAGGCCTGCAGAGCTCTGCTTACCTGAAGCATGTACTGGTGCTAGGCCTGCAGAGCTGTGTTTACCTGAAGCATGTACTGGTTCTACAGTAGGCCTGCAGAGCTGTGTTTACCTGAAGCATGTACTGGAACTACAGTAGGCCTGCAGAGCTGTGTTTACCTGAAGCATGTACTGGTGCCGGAGCTACAGTAGGCCTGCAGAGCTGTGTTTACCTGAAGCATGTACTGGTTCTACAGTAGGCCTGCAGAGCTGTGTTTACCTGAAGCATGTACTGGTTCTACAGTAGGCCTGCAGAGCTGTGTTTACCTGAAGCATGTACTGGAACTACAGTAGGCCTGCAGAGCTGTGTTTACCTGAAGCATGTACTGGTGCTACAGTAGGCCTGCAGAGCTGTGTTTACCTGAAGCATGTACTGGAACTACAGTAGGCCTGCAGAGCTGTGTTTACCTGAAGCATGTACTGGTTCTACAGTAGGCCTGCAGAGCTGTGTTTACCTGAAGCATGTACTGGTTCTACAGTAGGCCTGCAGAGCTGTGTTTACCTGAAGCCCAATGGGGTAAACATGGGAAATGATGTCTGTCCAGGCATTTAAATAGACAGGCTTTAAAGCAATATATCCAGTGCTACCTGACACTTACTTGCAAACATGTTTGGTATTACATGATGCAGAGGATGTTGATGCACCTCTCTGTTTGATCAAGAAAGCAGGCATGACGAAACTATCGACCACAGGAAAAGTCCGTTGTGGATGAATTTTACTTGGTATTGTTTAACGAGAGCGTGAGACACCGAGGCTGTGAAGAGCTAGCGAGACCCTCCTCAACTTCACCTGTCCACCAACCCAGAAATGCTTTCCTCACTATATCCCCCACTCCGTCTATCTATCTATGTATGTCGCTCTATCTATACCACTCTGTCTTCCCAACACAAACACACTAGGACGCTTTGCTTGTACACAGAAACGTAACACGCCCACAACCCCCACCACCTCAAAGACGGAGATACACAGATAAAACAGCCCCCTGCAGAAGCATCATGGGCGATAGTCATCTCTGATCCGGATGCCTAGGTTCCGATCAGGTCCCCTTCAGATGAGCGCTATCATGTCCAATCTTGGCGTTGACGGAGGGACAAGGGGAAAGCTTGTATTACAAGGAGAATCGATGGTGTCAAGCCATATCCCTGACAACAGGGTGCCACTCGTCTTCCAGCCCCCCACCCCCCCCACCCCATCCGTCTCCACACAGGAGCAGGCATGAGTAGGAGAAGGGTTTCCAGCTATGGGATCTCTTTACCACATCACACGCTCGCACAAGGCTCCACAAATAACAGTGCTGTCTATAAGAGGGAGAAAGAGGAGTACAACAGAGGGAATAATAAAAACGCTGGAACGTTGGAGAGACAGATAATGGGTTCCATGTCGCAGTCATATTAAGTCACATTTCCACGCCTTTCCATTGAATATAATTATTACAAAAGTATTTATTTTCACTTCTCCTTGAAACAACTATCAAAATAACAACCATCAAATAACTATTTGATAACAACCATCAAAGTAACCAATGCCCGCAAAAATGTATTCAGAGTGTGATCTCTAAAATCAAACCCTGATTTATTTGGTTTTGTGGGGCTGTTTTTTAGTGTGTAGCACAGGATTGGCGTAGTTCCCAGAGTGCAGGGGCTGTTTTTAGTGGGTAGCACAGGATGGTCATAGTTCCCAGAGTGCACTGTGAGGACAGGATGGGCATAGTGCACTGTGAGGTCTACCTGCAGTCTGCACTGTGCACTGGGCGCTCGGTGTTTTTCAGTGTGTGAAAAACACATTTTATTTCTCCTCTGTCCAGCTTTCTGGGAGCCTTAATCGAATAGATTGGTTGAAGTATCTTTGTGTGTGTGTGTGTGTGTGTGCTTGAGAGTGGGTGTGTGTTCTAGAGTGGGTGTGTGCATGTGTATGTGTGTGTTCATTCGTTCATTTGCTCGTTCGCTCATTCGTGGGCATTTTGTACACAGTGCATGGTTGCAAGCTCACAGCAAAGTCTAATTGCCCCGGGCCATAGCAGGCAGTTTCAAACAGGGTCATTTATCTTCCTGTGTAACAGGAAATGGTCTTTGGCCTTGATCTTTAATCACCCCCCTGCCGCAGAGTACAAGGTCATCAGGGAGACATGGTGACAAACAGTCCCGGCCAACTCTCTCCACCACTGGGCCCCGGCTAAAATTAGAGAGCCACACGCACGCGCTCACTGGATGTTTCAATTACAGAGCCCTGTGGCACGACGAGGGCTGGGGGTGGGTGAGGTAGGGGGAGGGTGGGAGAGGCGGCCAGTGTCTCCTTACCCACTGTGGTTTCACACAGTGTAATAGAGCGAGGAAGATCCTGGACCGAGACTCATAAGACACATAGCACACACGCGCACGCACACACACACACACACACACACACACGCACACACGCGCACACACATACACACACGCGCGCACACACATACACACACGCGCGCACACACATACACACACACACACACACACACACACACACACACACACAACTGTGCACACTTGGGGGTCAGAGGACAGAACAGGTAGCTAAAGCAGCTTCCTGTAAGATGGCTGATGCTAAAGGCTGTCGGTCTATCATGGCCTGATGCTCAGACAGGCGATGCGCCGCATTTCAGCTGCAAACATGGGCAGAGACAGAGGTAAACATGGGCAGGTGGCATTTCACAGGCCGTTGTGTACACAGAGCACACGTTATGAATAGGGAAGTGATTGAGAACAAAGCCCTGTAGTGACATTCTGTGTTTGGTTTGGTGGCTCGCAGATGTTTTACGCAGCAACATTAAAGGGTAGCAAACAAAAGCATGAAAAAAAATATTACCCCACAAAAAACACAATGTCTATATATTCCATACACACACCCACACACACACAAAATGTTGAATCAAAGAAAATCAAATATACATGACATTACAACCTTACGCAGGAACAGCATTTGCTTACACCACAAAAGCATTACTGCTGCAAAAACATTCACAAAGGACTTAATTTGAAGATTAGCTCTAGCACAGAGGTCATCCAAACCATTATGTGCAGAGAAGTGCATCTGGCAGGGATTCAACCCCAACGCTGGCTGGGATTCAACCTCAACACTGAGCTAATTTAGAGAAAACGCCATCGCGATGTAGATTATAAGCCATACCGGTTTTGCACTTCATTAATTTTATTAATGTTTGTGATGTGAACCCAGCATGAATAATTCCCCACTATTGTGCCAACAAATGAAGCTGAAAACTACCAACACCACAAAAGCCAACTACAAAAAGACACTGCATACTTATAGCATGCTCAAGCAGCATGCTTAAGTGGCCATACTAATGCCAACTACAAAAAGACACTACATACTTATAGCATGCTCAAGCAGTATGCTTAAGTGGCCATACTAATGCCAACTACAAAAAGACACTGCATACTTATAGCATGCTCAAGCAGTATGCTTAAGTGGCCATACTAATGCCAACTACAAAAAGACACTGCATACTTATAGCATGCTCAAGCAGTATGCTTAAGTGGCCATACTAATGCCAACTACAAAAAGACACTGCATACTTATAGCATGCTCAAGCAGTATGCTTAAGTGGCCATACTAAGCTGTGAACAGTGTGAACACTGCTAGGCCCAACACAGGGTGCAACTTAATCGTCAACTACCAGCCGTCATCATCAAAACAGAAAACCGAAAAGATCTGCACACTGTATATGGTGCAAAATGTATAAAATGGCAACGTTTCGACCACAAGGTCTTCATCAGGCCGAAATGTTGCCTTGTTCTTGTCAATTTAATGCATTTTGGAGCATTTACAGTGTATGGACTTTTTCTGTTATCTAGTCTGATGCCACATTAGGTCATGGGGCATTATGACATGGGGCATTATGACATGGGGCATTAGGACATGGGGCATTATGACATGGGGCATTAGGACATGGGGCATTATGACATGGGGCATTAGGTCATGGGGCATTATGACATGGGGCATTATGACATGGGGCATTAGGACATGGGGCATTAGGTCATGGGGCATTAGGTCATGGACATTAGGTCATGGGGCATTAGGTCATGGGGCATTATGACATGGGGCATTAGGTCATGGGGCATTAGGTCATGGGGCATTAGGCCCCAGTACCAAGCCCTTTGGATGCTCGAATGTTCCTCATCTAGGTGGTGCGAGCCCGCTGTGGCGGTGCCTGTGAAGCAGACTAATAAAACTTGGGAGCTTGGCAGCTACTTCTCCGAAGAACTGACACACGCCTGAGGAAAATAAGAGATATGAGTATAGTCCTGCTGTGGTTACAGGAAAGGATGTTATCTCAGAAGGTTTTCATTTTTTCCCATGGCAAGCCTGCTACAACGTGGAAGCAGCCGTCAGGTTGTGAAAGCAAATCTTTTGGTAGATCCACCATCAAACTTTTTTTTTTTTTTTGCGGGGGGCCAAGAAATGACATTTCGTGCTCTGCTGCAGTCAGTCACACTTCTCCCATGGTGCACCACGGACGGCAGCGGTCAGCGAGGGTCAGCGGCGTGTCACAAACTCAGCGGCCTCGGCGAAGATTACTCATTCCCAGAAAGAGGGCCATCTAGAAATGTCGGAGGCCACATGGCCTGTGTTTTATGTGAAGACGGGGCTGTGGAAAGGTCACACACACACACCCTCAGCCGTGGCAAGTACATTTGAGATGGACGACGGCTGAGGTTATTGAACGATGTGGGGCGGAAAAAAAAAGTCGAAATGGCGAGGCTGCTGTTCTAGAAATTGGTTTACAAAACGCTTTCGATTTCGACACTTCAAAGGAATATGACAAAACATGTGAGATGCAGCACATAGGAAGTTGTGCTGGACAGATTCCCTTGGGCTATCACTGCATTATACAATATCTAATCCTTCTGTATGGCCCTGGCTGAGACGTCTCCTGCCATCAACAAAAGCCAACACTTAGTCTAAGGCAAAATCTGGCCTGTTCCCCGGCACTTTCAAAATCTCTAACACGCACGTTAGTGCCATTAGGGGGAAGGGGGTGGAGGAGATAATAATTAAATTAGGGGGAAGGGGGTGGAGGAGATAATAATTAAATAAAACTAAGTTTGGCTTCGGTGCAGCTCATTAGGTTTTAGTACTCTCGGTGCAGGCATACATCTCGGCGCGACAGTTGTAGCCAACCCCCCTGCAGCCCCCCCACACACACTCCTCCAACCCCCCCACACACACTCCCCCAACCCCCCCACACACACTCCCCCAACCCCCCCCACACACAAACTCCCAACCCCCCCACACACAAACTCCCAACCCCCCTCAACCCCCCCCTCCATCCATGCCACTGCGGCTGGTGGGGAATCTGTGGGGAGGCGTCGCCCCCCTCAGTGGGCTTTGTGTTCACGCTTTGGGCTCTCTAAGCCTGCCTGCCGTTAATGAGCCGCATAGCCATGGTGTGTGTGTGCGTGTGTGTGTGTGTGTGTGTGTATGAAAGAGGGGCTCTCCATCTGTCTGCCACCTCTGCGTAATTGGGACCACCAAGCGTCCCCTGGTACTCAGCATCCATCTCACGGGCACCTGCCAGCGGGAGATGGAGGGAAGGAGGAACGACGAGAGGGAGGAGGAAATAACGGAGAGAGAGAGGGAGAGAGAGGGGGAGAGAGAGAGAGAGAGGAGAAAGAGAGAGAAGAAGAGAGAGAGGGAGAGAGTTGGAGAGAGAGAGGGAGAGAGTTGGAGAGAGAGAGGGAGCGAGAGAGGGAGAGAGTTGGAGAGAGAGAGGGAGAGAGTTGGAGAGAGAGAGGGAGG
This sequence comes from Coilia nasus, assembly GCA_027475355.1. Classification (NCBI taxonomy): domain Eukaryota; kingdom Metazoa; phylum Chordata; class Actinopteri; order Clupeiformes; family Engraulidae; genus Coilia; species Coilia nasus. The sequence continues at coordinate 31,004,541 of CM050219.1, read as the reverse complement.
GAGAGAGGGAGGGAGAGAGAGGGGGAGAGAGAGGGGGGAGAGAGAGGGAGCCAGGAAAAAACTAAAATAAACACATGGGCTGCAAACAAGGCGCCTGTCTGGCAAGCCAGTCGTGACCTTTACACGATTACCTGAGGCCTTTCCAGAACTGCCCCGCCCTTCATCTTTAGCACAATAGTGTATGTGCACGTGTGTGTGTATGCACGTGTGTATGTGCACATGAGTGTGTGTGTGTTGGTGTGTGTGTGACTTTAACACCAAGGCGCCACCATGCCCCCTTTAGAGAGAAACAGAGACTGCGATGATTACATGCCGTGGTCCCGAGAGGGGGCTCCCGTTTCTCCCCACCAGGCCCCAAACAAGACTCAAAAATGCCTCACGCTCATGACAAACACCCCGATGATGGCAAAAACACTGCTTGCATAATCCATATCCACCGCTGCAGATCCATGCTGCTTCCTCTATGCACTCTACATACATGTACATGATTTATATTAATAAAGTTGTTATAATGGAGCATTTTCAGTAAGTAAAAAAACCTGTTTGCATAAAACACATCCATTTATCCGAATCTAAAATGCTCTCTGTATGCAGCTAACATACATGTGAGCTAACTTACTAGTCATTAAGGAAGTTGCCATTACACAGTAGTTACAGTGATTAAAAAATTGTAATTTCAGATATTTTAGCATAGAAAAGGGGGGTAGAGTAGAGTGGCTTTTGTGATATCAAGCAGCGCGTCAAATATATCAGTCATTAGCGGAGCTGTTATAATAGCGGAGGAGGAGTAGCAATCAAACAGTAATTGCAGGTTGTTATTATGCTAAATGGGAGTGGGGAGATGTGGCTTTCGTGTTGTCCCTGTGTAGCTCATTTGGTGCACACATACACACACACAGACACACGCACGCACGCACGCACACACATGCACGCACAAACACACACACACACACGCGCACACACGCACACACACACACGCTGCCATCCAGTAGCTGATGCATGGCACACAGGAGACTTGGCACAAATCATGCCTCTTGCTGTGCACCTCCCAGAAGTGTGCTTAAGCTGCAACCTGTAAATCAAGTTATTTCCTGTGTGTGTGTGAGAGCAAGAGTGTGTTTAGGGGTATGCAATATTTGGTATGAATGTGTGTCCAGTCTTGCACCGCTCCAATCTACACACTTCAGCTCATAATCTTCAGAATCCCACACAGAGATGTGCTACTGGTAAGAGCTACAGAACTGAGTCATATTTTGTGCAGTTCAACTACAGAGGGCAACACACAGGCACTCTAAATATCCAGCGGTCTACTATTATTATTATTAATTATTATTATTATTATTATTATTATTATTATTATTATTATTATTTAGTGCTGTCAATCACTAAAAAAAACATCTAATTAATCACAATAAAAATGTTAATCATAATCACACATTTAAAATTCCAGAATTTTGCTTTATTTATTTATTATTTATTATTATTATTATTTTATTACAATAAAAAATGTCACACGTGCCCCATCCATGGGTACTCATTTAAGGAGCCAGTTGCAGTGTCCAGTCTCTTGCTGGGCTTTGTACTGTACCATAAAGCTGCATTCATTTTCCCAAATGACTCAACAGTAGTCTGTGTTCAACAGAATAGTCATTCAAAATGTAAAAACCGGTTATTAAAATGCACTGGGCCTGTTAGGCTATTAACTCATTCGATGCCAATGACGCGAAAACGCGTCTTTTACGATAGTAACGCCCAGTGCCAATGACGCGTTATCGAGTCAATTGCGTTTTTTTACAGGGGAGGTGGGGTAATCATCTGATCTAGCTTGTGTACAAAAATCAAAGTTGTAATCACAAGGGAACCCATTCTGTGGGTAGTACCAGTATCAGTGTGGATATGTGATCATCTAACATTGTCTCAAAGAAGAGACACTGGACCTGGCTTGCTCAATTGCTCGCAGTTTTGCACACTGCTAGCTTGATCAAAATAAATCCTGTCAGCACGTATGTTGAAGCTACTGTTTTCCTAGCAACATCTCACGTTTAGCTTCTGCAAGCCACCAATAGATTAATTTCACTTTAGGTAATGCATAATGAGCAGCCTGTCGCGCTGTTTCATAGATAGCTACACCTGCACTTGACTGACCCGTCTGCGCCGACAGCAAGTCACTGACGACCCAGCTCTCTACATTTGGTAAAGCGCACGGATTCACTGCACTCTCCCAACATCATAATTTTCTGTGCTATCATTCTCATGTGTTAATCTAGTTGTTCTGTGTGCGGATCCTGTGGAATACGATGTTATTTTGCTCTGAAGGCGTTGTATATTTGGTTCGGTTTCGGTTTGCCTATCCCCTCTCTAAGCCAAGTTCCCACACTAAAATGTTACAATGTTTTATATCGTGTTTGGTGACGTTCAGAAATATTACATTTTTTACCGATACTAGATGTATGGACCGGTATTTTAGATCGTGTTTATAGGTCTTCTCTGCTGTACACACACATGCATACACACGCGCGCACACACAGGGGTAGAGCTAGAAGCACTACAGTTACAGTATAACATAGTGTGCTGTACATAAATAGCTGCTAAATAATGTTGCCAGCGTTATTTTTGGTGCAGTATACAATGGGATCACTTTTCATAATGTTTGAGATGTCTCTGAAGCAAAAACAATTGTAATCAAAGACATTTTCTGCTTGAAATGTTGCTCGTTACAAAAAGCCGTTTTTCTCAGTATTTTGGTCAGAAATCAGCATTTTTAGTTACACCCACCCATGTTCTCCAGACAATTGCTAAGGAATGGAAAGAGGTACAAACATTTTTTTTTCTGATGATAAAGGAAAGTCTGGAGTTTCTTTTGGTATGTTTTTTGTTGACACAGACATAGAACTCAATTTTCTGTGGGTCTTGAAAAAACACTGAAATGTTCAAAAAATCCTGGCACTGGGACGTGACCAACTTTGAAAATGGCTGGCACTGAATGAGTTAAGTTAAGCTTTATCATTCACGACTACCTGTGCACACACAGGCTACATGTGGTAGGCCTATCCATAATCCAGATACACAGAACAGAAAAAACACCATACTGCAGTCTGGACAACGGAAAGCTTACATCTTACATGGTACTTTTTTCTCTTTGATGCCATGATGGACATGAAACTCGTTGGAGGAAAAACTGCACACTTAACAAAGAAAGTCTGTGAACCTTATTGTTTTGTAGCATACAGTTAAAAAAACAAAACAGCCTATAGGTCCGGTCCGCCAAGATGTTTTCCTTCATGTGCTTATCAGAATGAATCAGTGGGGTAATTTAAATGATGCTGTCAATAATAGCTTGCATTTTTCTGGCAGCCAAAACTTTCATTGTCTTTCATTGTCTTTACACATATTTATATATTTCATAGTTTTATTTAATATAGTCAGAGCATTTCTTAATTTAAAGACAGGACAATTCTGACTGTGTGGACCTGTGTTTTTCTCACTGGAGATAAGTGAGATCAGTTCTATGCACGGGCACGAATGAGTCATTCCTTTTGCAAGGACAAAAAAGGGCAAGTCTGGAGTAAGTCATCACTGCTTCAAGGCACAGGATCAAAGAGAATGTACACTCTTAGGGGGGTGGGAATGAAAGAGGCAGTGCTCATCCACAGGATACTGCAGATCTACGCAAAGATGTGACGTTGCTCTGTAAGACTGCGGGAGCATCCATGAGATCCATCCTCTTAGAGCCTCTTTCTGATTATAGCACTGAGCCGCTGATGTACGTCATCCCAGTCTCACGCACTTTGCTGCCCACTCTTAGAGAAACCCACAGACTCTGCCAGTCTGGCCCAGTGAAAGTCTAAAGAGTTGGCCTGAGAACAGAGCCTGCAGCTAGCTTTCTCAGTCTGGCCCAGTGAAAGTCTTAAGAGCCTGAGAGCAGTCTGGCCCAGTGAAAGTCTTAAGAGCCTGACAGCAGTCTGGCCCAGTGAAAGTCTTAAGAGCCTGAGACCAGTCTGGCCCAGTGAAAGTCTTAAGAGTTGGCCTGAGACCAGTCTGGCCCAGTGAAAGTCTTAAGAGCCTTAGACCAGTGAAAGTCTTAAGAGCTGGCCTGAGACCAGCAGTGAAAGTCTTAAGAGCCTGAGACCAGTGAAAGTCTTAAGAGCCTGAGACCAGTGAAAGTCTTAAGAGCCTTAGACCAGTGAAAGTCTCAAGAGCTGGCCTGAGACCAGCAGTGAAAGTCTTAAGAGCTGGCCTGAGACCAGAGCCTGCAGCTATCTGCTGGGTAAGCTCCTCGTGACGCACTGCTGACATTCAAACACTGGTGCCAACTAAAGGGAACAAAAATGCAGCTAAAAAGATTACTGCACAGCCAACACTTCTCTGTGATGCCGCAGTGCCTCACGATAATGTTGGGATTCGCACAGACTGTCGTGGGCCACCCTGCTGTGTCCACACACACGCTCCAGCAGCCCTGAGACTCCACTGGGTCCCTAAGTCTCTAGTGAGAACTGACAAATTCCCCTCTGTTCACCTGCCGAGTGTTCACAGCCTCTATGATGCTAACACATACAGGAGGAAGATAAATCAGCTAGGCTGCCTTAGGGGCCACCAGGGTGCACAGAGGTGTGTGTGTGTGTGTGTGTGTGTGTGTGTGTGTGTGTACTGTAGATATGTGTGTGTACTGTAGGTATGTGTGTATGTGTCGCCTGTGTGTGTGTGTGTGTGTGTGTGTGTACTGTAGGTATGTGTGTACTGTATGTGTGTGTGTGTGTGTGTGTGTGTGTGTATGTGTGTGTGTATGTGTCGCCTGTGTGTGTGTGTGTGTGTGTGTACTGTAGGTATGTGTGTACTGTATGTGTGTGTGTGTGTGTGTGTGTGTGTGTGTGTGTGTGTATGTGTCGCCTGTGTGTGTGTGTGTGTGTGTGTGTGTACTGTAGGTATGTGTGTACTGTATGTGTGTGTGTGTGTGTGTGTGTGTGTGTATGTGTCGCCTGTGTGTGTGTGTGTGTGTGTACTGTAGGTATGTGTGTACTGTATGTGTGTGTGTGTGTGTGTGTGGGCATCCTCCTGGGAGACAGAGAAGAAGGATGGACTTGGACACGCCATGCCCTCTCACGGGCGGAAGATCAAGCGTCGGAGCGCTGAACCAACACCACCCCCAACCCCAACCCCACCTCTCACCCTGCACCAGCACCACAGCACCCCAGCCATCCACCCTGGCCCCAATCACCACCCCCAACCAGCACCCCCACACTCCCCCAGCACCCCACCCATCCACCCCATGACCCCCGCCCCCTCCTGCCCCTGGGAGCCTCACGGGACTGTTATTAATTAACCATGAGATTGGCTGCGTGCCCTGCCTCCTGCTGGTCTGCCCTGCAGAGAAGTCGATCTGCTGACAGAAATATGATCCCACACCCACCTCAGGGACCTGGAGGGCCACACTTCTCACCAACCCCAGGGACCTGGAGGGCCACACTTCTCACCCACCTCAGGGACCTGGAGGGCCACACTTCTCCCCTACCCCAGGGACCTGGAGGGCCACACTTCTCCCCTACCCCAGGGACCTGGAGGGCCACACTTCTCCCCTACCCCAGGGACCTGGAGGGTGCAGGCTCACTGCTGCTCCATTTAAAAAAATGGGAGGGAAAAAAGTGTCAACGGGCTTCTGCTGCCACAGCTCAGACACCGCACTCACTCAGACGCTCGCTCGCTCGCTCGCTCAGTCACTCGCTCGCTCGCTCACTCACTCGCTCGCTCACTCACTCACTCACTCACTCATTCGCTCGGACACCACACTTACTCACTCCCTCACTCGCTCACTCACTCGCTCAGACACCACACTTACTCACACACTCACTCACTCACTTACTCGCTCAGACACCACACTCACTCACACACTCGCTCACTCACTCACTCACTCACTCACTTACTCACTAACTCACTCACTCACTCACTCAGATACCACACTTACTCACTCACTCACTCACTCACTCACTCACTCAGACACCACACTCACTCACACACTCACACTTACTCGCTCAGACACCACACTCACACACTCGCTCACTCACTCACTCACTCACTCACTCACTCACTCACTCACTCACTCACTCACTCACTCACTCACTCACAAACTCACTCACTCAGACACCACACTCACTCACTCACGCACTCACTCACTCACTCAGACACCACACTCACTCACACACTCGCTCACTCACTCACTCACACACCACACTCACACACTTACTCCCTCACTCACTCACTCGCTCAGACACCACACACACTCGCTCACTCACTCACTTACTCACTAACTCACTCACTCACTCACTCACTCACTCACTCACTCACTCAGACACCACACTCACTCACACACTCGCTCACTCACTCACTCACACACCACACTCACACACTTACTCCCTCACTCACTCACTCACTCGCTCAGACACCACACACACTCGCTCACTCACTCACTTACTCACTAACTCACTCACTCACTCACTCACTCACTCACTCAGAAACCACACTTACTCACACACTCACTCACTCACTCACTCACTCACTCAGACACCACACTTACTCACACACCCACACACCCACTCACTCACTCACTCACTCACTCACTCACTCACTCACTCACTCACTCACTCACTCACTCTCTCACTCTCTCACTCACTCACTCACTCAGTCGCTCAGACACCACACTTACTCACACACTCACTCACTCACTCACTCAGACACCACACTCACTCACACACTCACTCACTCACTTACTCGCTCAGACACCACACTTACTCCCTCACTCACTCACTCATGCACTTGCTCACTCGCTCACTCATTCACTCGGCCAAGCAGCCAAGCGGACTAGCCGGTTCCCCCAGCACAGAGCCACACTGTTAGTTAGCCCCCCCGTCACCGGTGTCCCTGCCCGCCAGAACCTCCACAGCTCCCCCCCCTTGGCCTCTCTTACCAGCCTTTTGACAGCTAACAAGAGGCACGGAGAAAAGTCTAGAAAACCTAAAGGGGAGAAGGGGGGGGGAGTGCAGTGGAGATGTGGCGGACACTCTGAACCTGGTGCAAGTGCTAGGGGAGATGTGGCGGACACTCTGAACCTGGTGCAAGTGCTAGGGGAGATGTGGCGGACACTGAACCTGGTGCAAGTGCTAGGGGAGATGTGGCGGACACTCTGAACCTGGTGCAAGTGCTAGGGGAGGTTGCCGCTGCACAAACCGTTCTCCTGTGAGGCAGGCTTCAGCACCCAATCTGTTAGTGCAGTCCCCAGCACTGCAGTGCACTTTCATTGGCCATCACCAAGACACCTCTGTGCACGCCCAAATGAGTTCCACTGAATACATCTTCATGGGTATTAGCTTAAATAAGGCTTACCATGTGTTCTCATCCTAAGCCTTACAGCTGTATCTTTTAAAAGTCTAACAGGTACTATACTAACACACTAACTAATACTAACAGAATCCAGTTTTATTTTACTTTAACTGATACACCTCCCATGGAGTCACCACAAAGATATTTTACTGTGCAGGGAAGCCCAATTACAACAGGTCACGGATGACACTCCTTAAAAGCATTTTAAAAATTCTTGGCAGAGTGTTTTCGTAGGGGTGTATCTGTATGCTGTAATGGCATGGGCTTAACAGCACTTTCTATAGCAAGGCAAATGGTAAGAAGCTGACACATTTAAAGAAACTAGTGCTTGTTCAGTCATCCCGTTGAGGAAAGAGAAACAAACAGCAGACTTCCATGTGGCTGCTATTTCAAAAGCCTTTCCACAGCTCTGTGTGTCCCACTCCCAGACAACTGCAGATGTGGGGCTTCACAACTCAAAACCCCACATCTACACGTCTAAAGACATCTTAGAGAGCACATGGACTCAAAACCCCATGTCTACACATGTCTACACGTCTTAGATAGCGCATAGTGATACTCTGTCTCTCAGGTGAAGTCATCCCGTGTGTGTGTCTGGGCTGATGAAGCCATGGCCCAGTCGGGGTGACTGGACCATGGCTTTTGATCCCCCCCCCCCATGCCACCGATCTGTTTGCGAGGTAGACGCGTAGGGATAAAAGCCCCCCTGCCTGTCAGCCAGACGGCGGTGCCGGGAGAGTTATGGCTTTAATATTAGCACCGCCGCTTCAATTTGTCCTCCAGCATCAATGAAACGGCCGCGCGTGATTACTTTTCCCCGCGAGCCGGAGACATTCATTGGCTCACAGTCAGAATGTGTTTAAGAAGGCACTCTGTTAAAGCGGGGGAGGGCACGGCGAAGAGCGAGGTGTGTGTGTGTGTGTGTGTGTGTGTGTGTGATTGTGTGTGTCCGTGCTGAAAGCACAGACAGACAATAAGGCCCCCTTGAACAGCCAATCTCCTGTGGAACCGCCGGGCAAGCGAAAGCCCTCCACCCTGATCAACCGAAGCAGACAGCTTCAAAACGCATCAGCCTCAGGGACTGGGGAAGCCTACTTATAACAAAGCGTCTCCCTTGTCTTGCATATCAACCTCTGCATGTACCCTCTAGACGGGCTGTAGATGGGAAACCGTATTAGGCTCTGTGCAGTCTTTTGACCAAAAAAAAATTACACTCAAGGTCTCTTTTCTAAAATGTTTAACACCCCCCCAAAAAATGCTTACGATTTTTCTTACTTCATTAAAATGCAAATAGCACAATTATTCCTTCAAAAGCCTCGACCATTTCAGCAATAACTCTTTGCAAAGAAAACAAAAAACATCTCAATCTATAGAGCGACTCTCCCTCTCTTACTTTCTCTATAAGTGGATTTCTTGCTTGCCCTCCACATTGTAAAAAGTGTTGCTTTGAACCGACTTAAAGAAATAAGGCTATATGCTACATGGATCCTTTTGGAACATAATGTCATGTACATTATGAACCCACATGAGATTTTTAGGCTAAGCCAAGGTAGAAAACCCCCATGGAGTATATTTACCTAACTGTTTTTCAAGTTGGTCATAAGCAGCAGTCTTTACAGTGTAGATTTAACACACAGCTCTACTGTAGCCAGGCGGTGGCCATCCTACCTGGATGGTGGGTGGAGACCTCTGCTTGCGGGTGGTGGTGGTGGAGAGGGTGGTGGTGGTCTCGATGTAGGTGGTGGACATCTCGGGGGGCATGGAGGTGGTGGTGCGCGCACCCCCTCGGCCCGTAGGCACGTCGCCCACCAGACGCACGCTGCCGTTGACCTTGATGTTGCCGTGGCCCTCGGCGGCCATGTTGAGCACCTTCAGGCCGTTGTAGTACAGGCCGGACAGCTGGCCCTGGTAGGGCCGCTTGCGGTCGTTCCCGCCGATGGAGATGGTGGCCTGGGTGTTGAAGATGGTCAGCTGACGGCCTGCAGGTGCAGTTTGGGGGGTGGGGGGGTGGGCAGAAGGGGTGACGGGCAGTGGGGAGAGAAAGCAGAGAGGAAGGGGGGGCCGTCTCAGATGACCTGACCATACGCTGCAATGTGTGTGTGTGTGTGTTTCTGTGCGTGTGTGTTTCTGTGTGTGTGTGTGTGCGCGTTTCTGTGTGTGTTTCTATGTGTGCATATCTGTGTGTACATGTATCATCAATCATCTCATTTTGTTACCCTTTGAAAGTGTCAGCATTCTTGCTTACTGCAATACTAACCCAACAAAAACACAAGGAGACAACGAGGGGACGAGAGCAAAGAACAACACTACTATACGGCGTAGCAGTCTATTACACTGTGGATGCACTTCATGCATTCGCATACACAGAAATGAATAAAACATTTTGTGTTGCTTTCAAATAAAAAAAAATGACATGCATTTTGTTTTTAAGTGTACACAATCATTTTGTCTGATGCAGGAATCCTAATTAGAAATATGAATTGTGGAATACCGATTACTGCAGGCTTATTACATCTGCAACACATACAATTGCATTACATTGGGCATGAAATGATGAGGGGTGGGGGGTGGGGGGGGATCTCAGCTCGTAGACATCAAAGAAAGATCATGTTGATTCATGCATGTAGCTCCACTAATGGGATTTCAAACTGCCTTTGTGCCTTTTTAAAAAAATGTTAAAGGGACTTTATAATTGTCTTAGGAGGTTTAGGCAATGACCTTTAAAATGCATTTTATAATGATATTATTACTAAAGTGAGAGCTTTAATGGGAAATTTAACAGCCACGCCAGGCGCCCCCCCACCCCTTCTCACCCTTCTCCTGGGCTCCACCCCCCAGAGGCTAAGCGCCCTAGCGATGCCGGCTAGGCCACAGCAGCGCTCCCTGCTTGGCATGCACGTCACGGCCAGGAGACTCAGGGCTGCGGCCTCCTTTCGCCGGGCGCTTAAACAATAGCTGTCGACCACCTGCCGCTACACACACCACCCCTACAGGGTGTGTGTGTGTGAATGTGTAACCTTACAAGTACACCTACGGGCAGGGCCCTGCAATGCTCACATGCTGATTAGATGTGAAAGCAAAAAGACCTTAAGGGTTAAAATGCTCATTTTTGTTTTAGATGCAAACAGGGATTCCAATTTCATAGCACTTGTCATGGCAGATTTTTATAACAAGTGCACAGTTGGTATAGCACATCGTGTAACCGTTTTTGATGCTGTTTTTTTCGTGCGTTTAATATAGTCCCTTTAACTGTTCTATCCCATAGATATGTGGAAGATGATGGAAAAACACAGTAGCAATTCATATTTATTCTAAAATTAATATGAATAAAAAATGGATGTTGTAATTTAGTTGGCTAGTTTTGAAGTACTTCAAAAGATGTCTTTTTTCGGTTGGAGGGAGCGACATGACAAAAAAATAAGGATTCAAACAAGCTAAACAAAAAGAAAAAAAAAAAAAACTAAATGAACACTGGAGATCTGAGAGGGCGTTACCTTTCTCATGTAGCCAATCTTCAACCGGCCGGGTATATTTGAACGGGATTTTCTTATTAGCTGTTTGATAGCGCTCAATGTCGCTGTTGCCTTTGAAGTTTAAAAGTTTAAAAAACAGTTTAAAACCGCAGCAGTCACATATCACATTTAGACACTGGTTTAAAAGAACGTTTAGCCAAGTTTAAAGATGGGTTAGGTCCTTTTATAATCAGCCATTATGGTTAGAGCCTGCTCGTAACACCACACTGACTCACTGAGCATTTGCTTCGGAATTAAAAACAGGTGAAAATGGATCGAAATGTCATCATCCAAACAAGCAGTACACAGAAATGGGTTAGACTTCAATATCGCCGACACTGGCACACACAGACACATTTGTAACCTGCAAGAAAGATGAATCAAGTCAGACAATACCACACTATGTGCGGAATTAAACACCTAGCGGTGTGGCGGCATTCGTCCCCCTGCTGATACACTGGCAGCATCGCTAACTAAGCATCGCAGGCATGGCTCTTGGGCCAAGCGCAGAGATAAATTAGACTCTGTTCCAATGCTGTCACTCCCACTAGACAGCACATGCTCTTCACTTCAGGGGCCAGGGAACCAGTATGTACATGCATGCACAACCAGAAGAGAGGGACAGAGAGAGAGAGAGACACACACAGAGAGAGAGACACAGAGAGAGAGAGACACAGAGAGAGAGAGAGACACAGAGAGAGAGAGAGACAGAGAGAGAGCGAGACAGAGAGAGAGAGAGAAACTGACTAGACTGAAGGAGGCTAGGAGCGGAATACCAGTCCAAGCATCAGACTTGCTGGGGAACGAGACCTTCGATGACAGTGCATATAAATGGGATCACCAGCAAGCCCATGTGAGAGAAAGGCAGGCAGAAAGACAGAGAGAGGGAGAGAGAGACGAGTGAGGAAGGGAAGGGTAGGGTATGGAGGGGGACACAGAGAGAGAAAGAGAGAGAGAGAGAGAGAGGGAGAGAGAGACGAGTGAGGAAGGGAATGGTAGGGTAGGAAGGGGGACGGAGAGAGAGGGGGAGAGAGAGAGGGAGAGAGAGAGAAACGAGTGAGGAGGAAGAGAAGGATAGGGAAGGGGACACAGAGAGAGAGAGAAAGAGAGAGAGGGAGAGAAACGAGTGCGGAGGAATAGAAGGGTACTGAGGGGGGTCACAGGCCTCAGTGGTGCCCCCTGCTGACGGCCCTGAAGCTGCGGGTGCCCCTGCTGACGGCCAGGCTAAGATGTCCCAGCATGCCTCCCGAGACACAATATATTTATCCTCTCCACACCTCTCTTCATCCCTCTCTCCACACCTCTCTTCATCCCTCTCTCCTGCTCAGAGGAGCAAAGAACCTTGTTTACCACACCCCTCCATCTCTGTTTCACATGTCTCATTTCTGTCTATCTGCATGTCTCTCTCTCTCTCTCTCTCTGTCTCCCTTACTCCTCTCTGTCTCACTGTCTTCTCAGTTCACCTGAAACAATAGGCAGATGAGCTGTGACAGTTTAAAGCCATGTGTGTGGAAGAGCTATCCAACAAGGCAGACATGAACATGAGTAACAAAAAAAAACAACACCCACGTAATAATTTCTGCAGCATTTAAAAATAATGTGAACACAGTTTGAAATATTCCAACGTGTTGACGTCCTCATAATCAAGTAATGACATGCACCCGGCTACACGCTGTGGTGTTTGAACTTTCAATGAGATGAGCTAGATAAAAAAAGCTGTTAAAGCTGAGTTCTCAAGGGCTTGTGCTACATTTTAACGAGGCTGGGAAGTGCCAAATTTTGAGTCAGGAGTGGGGTGGGGGTGTTGGGGCGGGGGGAGGCGCTCCTGACAAAAGGCCCTTGACACTGTCTCTTTACAGCACCATACATAAAACATCTTCAGGAGCCCTTAAAAAGAAGGGGAGTGGATGACAAAGGACTTCCAAAGATCCAAAGTTACTGCAGCCACCAGCCACCAGCTTCAATAGGCCAACCACCACTGAATCATGGCCACATAACACCCACGCTTCAGCAGCCAATGCAAAAGAGGTGGTGGGTGGAGGGTGTGGGTGTGGGTGTGGGGGGAGGTGGTGGGTGGAGGGCGTGGGTGTGGGTGGAGGGCGCGGGAGTGGCCGAGGGGGACTGGGCGGAGGTGGTGGGTGTGGGTGGAGGTGTGGGTGTTGGTGTGGGGGGAGGTGGTGGGTGTTGGTGTGGGGGGAGGTGGAGGGCGCGGGAGTGGCCGAGAGGGACTGGGCGGAGGTGGTGGGTGTGGGTGTAGGTGCGGGCGGAGGTGGTGGGTGTGGGTGGAGGTGGTGGGTGGAGGGCGCGGGAGTGGCCGAGAGGGACTGGGCGGAGGTGGTGGGTGGTGGGTGTGGGTGTGGGTGGAGGGCGCGGGAGTGGCCGAGAGGGACTGGGCGGAGGTGGTGGGTGGAGGTGGCGGGTGTGGGTGTGGGTGTGGGTGCGGGGGGAGGTGGCGGGTGTGGGGGGAGGTGCATCCGGGTTAATAAGAGGCTGGCAGGGTTGAGGGCCGCCTTTGATCCGTACGAGGCTCGGCTGACTCAGGTGCCGCCAGCACAGATCACCTGGATGCCAGCGCAGATCACCTGGATGCCAGCGCAGATCACCTGGATGCCAGCGCAGATCACCTGGATGCCAGCGCAGATCACCTGGATGCCAGCACAGATCACCTGGATGCCAGCGCAGATCACCTGGATGGACGGAGGCAGCTGCTGCCTTACTAGCTCACCCAGCCCCTACACCCAGATGCCTGAGCGCGCACACACACACACACACACACACACACACACACACAATAAGAAGGAGCGACAACACGCTGAGGTGTAAACACCAACTCTCTTTCTCTTTCATTTACACACTCTTTCTTTCTTTCTTTCTTTCTTTCTTTCTTTCTTTCTTTCTCTCTGTTGTCTCTCTCACACACATGCGTTCTCTCTGTTATTTCCACTTTCTGTTCTTCTCTCTCACTCTTGCTCATACCCACTCTCTGTGCAACTTTCACTTTCACTTTCTCTCCTTCCGCTCTACTTTCTCTCTTTCCCTCTCTCTCTCTCCCTCTCTTTTTTCTCTATCTCTGCCCCCCCCCCTCGTTTTCTATTTCTCCTACACACACACACACACAAATATGGTATCTTTTTTCAATTCAAGCAGCCTCGTACCTCATCCATGCAAATCTTCATGTAGGTGACTGCCATGAGGTATACCCCCCTAAGGAATCCAACCCAACAGCGATGAAATTTAAAGAGGCCAAAAACACAGACTGCCAATCCACTGCAATAAATAGCACACTTGCTGTGTGTCATCCCAACACAAGTAGAAATGATGGGCTTGGCATGAGGACCACTGTAGCTGTCGCACATGAGGTAGGGGACACAGCTCCTGATCCACCATTTGGGTGACGGAAACACTTTCAGAACCACAGAAAAAGATAAACAAACCAAAAAGAGGTCAGCCCTCTCCTCTCCCCCCACACCTGAACATGGCCCTCTCCTCCCCCCACACACCTGAACACAGCCCTCTCCTCTCCTCTCCCCCCCACACCTGAACACGGCCCTCTCCTCTCCCCCCACACCTGAACACAGCCCTCTCCTCTCCTCTCCTCACACACCTGAACACGGCCCTCTCCTCTCCCCACACACCTGAACACAGCCCTCTCCTCTCC